>JAPEIP010000012.1:178965658-179002330 GCA_026120095.1 Capsicum chinense
TTAATATCTGAAACTGAAACTGATGCATGAACTGAGCTGAATTCATAATTTAATTGGACACAAATACATTGCCTCTTGGAATGTACATACGTATAAGAGTGCGGATAGTAAGACTAACTGGAAAATTAAGAATCCGTAAGAGCTTATCTCCTTGCTTGCTAAACTAGATTACAGGCTATATGGACTGGATCATACTGACCACCCATACGCAAATGGAGTATTTCTTCTTCACTATTCTACAAAATTCTACTGACATTAGGGAGCAAAGAACTTTGGGCATGCTCTGAACAAGACATTTGACTAAGGAATTACAACATTGATATAACTCTATAGCATGGAATATAATTCCATAACTTATAAACTAGGATAGGATTCCTAGGCCGTAGGCAATGTAACTTATTACATTCAAGCTTAGTATCACTTCTAAAATGCTCTCTCAACTATACTATTCCCCTTAAATTCTATACTCATTTGGTTCAACTTATAATTCTCATATTGGCACTACAAAATCTTTCTACTAAGGTCTAAACTAAACTAAGTTCTCTCACCATGATCAAGGAAAACACTAAATCACAAGATACAACATGCCAAACCACAATACTAGTCTAAACCCCAAGGTTCATTATTATATATCTTCTTAGAGATCACACCCTAAGCATAACATGCCTTACCACTTCAATGACTAATTTAAAACTCTTGATATGGATTCACTAGTGCATACTATATTCATCATCTTACACCCAACATGACATTCTATCCTATCATTAAAAATCACATATAACTTTAAGGCAAATAGCCCTAAAGGCATACTTCAGACATTCTCTAAACCATTATCAACAACAATTTTCTAGCACTATTCTTAAAAACATACACACAATTTCTAACTAACCATGACATGTATCAAAGGGTTGGCCTCAATCTTACATCACACTTTAGCCTTAGATAGAAAAACATAAATAATCTTTATTAATGAGGGTCATCGAGTCTCTCACATATAAACCATTGCTTATCCACTATCATCACCACTATCTTAACATAGGAAGAGGTCACCTAAGGGCTAACACATATAAACCAGAAGTACAAAAACTATAGTACATAACATTAACACTTATCTTTGTCCTGAGGAATGAAATATCAAAGACATGGATTCATTAAAGAAATCTAAACTGAGGACATGCATGATATACTGCAAACTTCACTAGTATCATGAGTTTAAAAACTGGTCATACTCTAAAACATGAGTTTATACTTATCATGAGCGATTCAACATAAGACTGGAGTTCATAGATTTATAAGAGATAACTTGAATCAAAGAGTGAAGCTGTTACATGCTTGGTAGAAGCTTAGAATGGGCTTAAGTACACATGATAGGTATAAGCATAGGCCTGCGGAATGGATTTTTCAAGCAAGTGTTGGATTTGGTGTTGTAATGACTGAAATCTAAGGAATACTCTAGAGTAAGAAAGGACCACTATCTCATCATAACTCATCATTGACATGTATCACAATCTAATTCTCAAAACTCGGTTTGGTTCTTCACTAACCATCTCCCCTTTAGGTCAAAGTTGGTATTCTAAGTGTGATGGTCTACTCCATATCCTCAAGATTAAGCCATAATTTCATCATTCTATTATCTATACTAAAATACTAAACTCCCAAGAATAAACTAATTTCAAACTTACCAACTTTATTCTTAAACAACCCATCCATATTCCATCCTTAACTTTCTAGTTTCAATAATCATCGTCAAAGACTTACACTCTCATTTGTAACCATATCTACATCTATAATCACATAATCATAACCTATCAAGATCAAACCTCTATTTTTATATTTTTTTCCCAAACCATGACAATAATAATCATACTAAAAAAGATCAACATCTTTAATCATAACTCCTTAACTTAGCTATCAAGAACATCATAAATTATCTAACTACCCTTTCTCTACCTAGCAACACAACGTTACTACTAACCACATACTATACAATAATCCTCAAAAAATAATACATCCCTGTAGCACCTTGTGCACAACTCTACATCATACTTAATTATGAACACATGATCTTACACCCTTGCATACACTGTTCAGGCATACTAGATCACCTTCATATAACTAGAATCAACAATCGAACCTTCAACTGTTCAAACCTAATGTCTAGTGCTTAACATAATTTACAACCCAATCTAACACATAATTCTCACTTCAACCTATAGAACACAACAATAAGAAAAACTAGTACACAATAACAATCGATCATAATCATATGGCCTATATTATTCAAGATCTGTTAACACGTCCTCCTTCTGTAACTTTACTAAAATAACAAACAAAGGTATAAAACTTCATTACTAATTCAATCATAAGTAAAAATTTAGCTATACATATTCAATAAACCGTCCTTACCACTATTCTTGCCACTACACTTCTAAACCTACAAGTTCAAGTAACACAAGACTTTCAACTAAACTTTACTACTTCTATCACTACAAAGAAACCCACACTTTCAACTAACACCAGAACAACAAGATAAACAACAAGTTGCTAGTAAATCAAAATAGGCCTCACACGGCTTCACTACACTTTGGTTTTTCACAAACATAATGATAACAAGATAACATAATACAAGAGACAAAAATTTTACACACAATATTCAACGATCTAAGAATACACCTTACTCTATCTTAATTAAATAACTCATAAGAATGAGGGCATAACTTAAATTTAAAGGACTTATAACATACTAGAAGGCTCCTCTCAAGCCACTTTATGAAAATTCTAAAACTTCTGCCAGCAAATACAAGGGCATTATCTGGGAAAGAAATTGGAACTTGCCGAACATGTTACCTCAAGAATAGTACATAGATAGAGAAGTATAGATTATCAGTATGGATTCTAAGGAGAAATTTGAAAGCATATCTGAGTTGGGCTTAGTGTACAACTATTATGAACATGAATAAAGCACTTCAATCGTCGAAACTTAATAGCACTGATGGGAAATTTTTCAAGATTGCTTACAAGAATATAACAATTTGTAAATATTTAAGCTTTACTATTTTTGATACCTTAAAAATAAGGCAATGATGACATAAATAAAGTAAGATGAGAATTTGTATAAATTTCTTGGAGAACTTTTCTATAGACGATTTAAGACATAAAATAACTGAGATATTTCCAAAATACCCTATTACTTCTCGATGAAAAGTATAGACGTCTCCATACCGTTCTGCAAGACTCTGCTAGAAACGATTTCATAGACACCCTAGGACACTTGAACTCTAGGCTCTGATACAAGGTTTGTAATGCCCCAAAATTGGGTCCCGAGACATCGTAAGATTTTTAGGATCATAAGTCACCCCAAGCTAACCCTTCTACTGGCATAACTCATCATCGACTAAACAAAAAGTATAAATCTATACAAATCTGTGGAAAATATTCCTTTTATGAATATGATAAATGCAAAACTAAATTTACATATCTTTAACTCTGCTTTTACAACCAAAGCTGAAACAGAATACATCAACTTCTACTGACTATCTATGAAGCCTCTTCTAATATTGACTATAGGTAGCTGGGTCATGATTCCCGACTATCCCAACTCAATATGGCTGGATATAGACAATACAACACTTCTCAAACTGTATAACTAACTCAAGACCTTTAATCAAAAGGACTTATCACCTGCTAATTGGATGTCGTGAACTCACTGGATCTAAAGATATACAATATACCTTATACCTATATTCTGAGAAAATGTTGCCCACGTATGAATATATGGGCCAGTACCACATAAGTGTACCGAGCATAAGGGGATGCAATTTATATATAAAATAATATCTTAATATCCACACTATTTATAAAATTATGCATGTTGATATAAATGGCTCACTTAGCTTGAATTAAAATCATTATAATCATAAGAGAGTAAAATATATCGGTTGAAACATGAGAGTCATCATAATAAATCTCAATTCATTTCCATCTCTATTCCAAATAATCAAAGCAATAAAATCTCATAACAATTCTCTTTGGAATATATGCTCATTAAATCTTTCAAAAATGATGACTTTCTCAAAATCAATCTTTCAAACAAATATGTTTTTATCTCAGATAGAAGAATAAGAATTTTCATAGTAGATAGAAGAATACACACACACATATTGGGAGTCTCTTAGAATCGACATAAACCATGTGAGATGAATGGATTCCAACGTCCAACCCACGTTAGGGAGAGCTGTCCTATCCTTACCATCGGAGTAGGACCTTAATCTTTTATTCACTAGTGATCACTATATCAATCAACCTTAGGCTCACATGATATGAGGGCACATAGTTCTTAGGGATTAATAATCATACCTATACCTCCCACTCAGTTCTAAAGGCTACTCCTAAACTTAGCTCAGATCATTTCAAAGGAAAATCCACAACAGCGCAATTCAACATTTCATATCGGGAGACATCATGCTACCTATTTTCATAATAAATCAACATGTGGATTTCTTCTGTCATTCGAGTTCTAAAATAACTCTTTCAAGACCAAAAGGTCAAATCATTCAAATATCAAGGTGTGTATAACACATTACATTCACCAATGATCATAATCTCAAAGAGGGCTTAACTCCCATATATCAACACTTGAGCAAACCATTTCAAGATTCATACTTTGTATTGAAAACAAGTATAACTCATATGAAAATCTAGAAATTAAACTTGAAACATGTTATTAATATCAATACTCAAAGAATTTATCTTTAAGACATCACAAAAATATCATAAATTTAGACAGTTGTAGATTTCCGTCAGCAAGATAATTAGTCCTCTTACTTCGGGGACTTCAGTTAGATTTATTTATGTTCTTTGCTTTCTTACTCAGATGTATTGATTAGTGGTAGTTGGGGTTGTGTCCTAGCTACCTATAGTTAGTATAGTAGAGGCTGCACAGTTGTCGATTAGAGTCACTCTTGTAATTTCTGTCCCTCTTTTCAGACTTTATCAGAATGTAAAGATGTATCCATATTGTATCATCATGTATTCCACCATTACTATGTTTCCTCATAGTAAACTCATTATTTATTTTATATTTATTCAAATGCTTAGTAGTATGCCAGTTCATGGGTTAGATTTGGATCACTTATGGTCTTAATCACCGTGTGACGTCTCAGGACAGATTTTTAAGGTACTAAAAACTTGGTATCAGAGCACAAGGTTCAACTGTCCTAAGGTGTCTATGAATCTGTGTGTAGTAGAGTATTGCGGAATGCTACGGAGATGTCAGTATTTTTCTTTGAGAGGTTGAAAGGTATTTAAGAAAAGTTTCCTTTATTTCCTACTCTAGTTCATGCAGTAAATTTATTCTCTTAGAATCTTCTGTCTATTTGTGTGTTACCCCAAAATTCCTCATTCTATGAATTATTCTTCAGATAACATAATTAGCAAGTTTCAATTACTATCCAGATAATGCTCCTTGATTTACTAGCAGAAATTTCAGAAGTCATACCAATGGGGCTTGAGAGGAGCTCCCTAGCGTGTTAAGTTCCTTAAGTTGAAAGTTTATATTCCCATCCTTATGAGTTGTTTAGTTGAGACCAAATAAGACCCATTGGCCTTTTCAATATAGACAATTCTTATAAGAGGAAATAGTAAGAATCTAGATTGTTAAGTGTAGTGTGCATTCGAGGGATACTGTGAATTCCAGTGTTATGATTATAAATAGTAGAGCCTTATAGCTGGAAGTATGGGTAAAGAGTAGTGACAAGAAAAGTGAGAATGATGATTGATAAAAGTATAGAGATAAAATTATGCATGCTATAGATTTTGCATTATGCTGATATGTCCTTCTGCGTTAGTTTATGGAAGGTAGAGACTGAATTATTAGTTAAGGTGAATTGTTTTTTTCTTGTAGTACGGAAGGAGTTATTGATGGTATTTATTATGTTTGAAAGATATAGGATATTAATAAAGTGTTTGGTAGTTTAGTACTGATAATTTAGGCCTCCCTTGAGGTTACAAAAATGAGTTTTAATTGAAACTTATAGAGCGAGGATAGTAATTTAGATATATAGAAAGGTAAATAGAAATGATGTGTAGAAGGAGGATATGTTAATGGATTATGATAAGATAGTCCATATGATTAGAATCAATTATTATGATTATAAAGTTCAAGTTCACTAGTGTTTCTTGATGTTTTATTCTATAAATTCCAAGTGAGAATGGCAATAGACATTAAGTTTGAACAATGGATGGTCATCAAGATGGATGTAATGATTTATTTGTTAGTATGGCTAGTTGTACAGAAGTGATCTAGTAGGCTTCAATATGTTTAAAAGATCTTAATTTTATTTGTTCGCAATGTGGTATGACATTGCTCGTACAATGTAGAGATGTGCCCAAGGTAATAAGAGGATTCATTAATGTAGAGGCTATGTGGTATATGATGTTGCAGTTTAGGTTGCAATTTACTTAGTGGTTCGTAGACTTATACTAATAGCTTAAAGCTAAGGGGGAAATAATACGATAGGTAACCAAGTCGAATTCTCAGATTCTAGTAGTGCTGCTAGTGTGGGAGGAAAATGTCGACTGTAATGCCCCAGAATCCTTTCCCGGAATGTCACATGATGATTAAGGCTACAATTAGCCCCCAGCTAACTATTTGAGCCAATTACTACATATAATAACTTATTTTGAAATAAAATAAAAAAAGCATTGGTACTGTCATATCAAATGATAGGCAATACAAAGAAAATACTAAGTCTAAATGACCATAATACTGGAAATGTCAACATACTAACAATCTGACAACTAGTCTGACAAAGCCTCTACTACTCCATGACTAGAGAGCCATTGGTACAGGCCCCCAGCTGACTCAAATTGAACTGAAAGAAATAATATATCTACTAAAATACTGAAATGTCTAAAAATAGGTCCTAGAACCCTAAGGACTCACCATTGTGGAGATGAGAAAGGTACACGAAAATCACTGACAAGGCAAGGACTAAGCACCTGAACGTATATTATATGACAATGTAGGACATAGATGTATATGTGGATCAGCACTTGGGAATGTACTGAGTAAATGGGGGTGTATGCGTTAACATAAAACAATATAAATATTCTTTAATCAAATCATGGATGCAATTAGGAATGACTCACATAGCTTGAATAAGTTTAAAATCTAAAGCTCATAAATCATGTATAATGAACTATGTAACACAAATCTCGTGAGTCATTATACTTAACTTTAAAATCACTACTCTCCTGTTATTCTCAATACTTGAAGGCTAAAGGGGCTTCAAACAATGCTTTCAAATTCATACTTTTATCTTATGGAGGGTAAAACTTGTTTGAAACTCAAGGACTCAGGACTCATTGAAACTTTAAGACTTGGGTACTCTGTAACTCTTGGAATTACATAAGTTTGGACACTCGGGAGTTTCTTCTAAACGACATAAACCATGTGAGCTACATAGACTCCAACATCGTGTCCTCCAAAGGAAGAAGCTTCACATTGGGAAGAGGCATCATACTCTTGCCAGGGAGTATAACCTCCACTCAGTGATCACTATCTCAGCCTCGGGTACATAAATCTCAGTCCTACAGTGGCACGTAGTTCTTAGGTATAACACCTCAGAATTATACCCAACTCAGTGCTAAATAATACTCTCATACTCAGCTCAGAACTCTTAGGAAATTCACCTCAAAAAACTTTAGGGTCTATAGTGAAGACCAAAATGTATTACGCATTATTTTAGCAGAATATCATTGTGGATTCCAACTCTATTAGGACAAAAAAGGTCAAATATTTATCAATAAGCTTAAAGTACTAAAATCATAGGTTCTTATAGCATAAGAGTTCATAAAATTACAATTCTCAAGAAGGGCTTAGTGGCCCATAGTTCAATCTCAAGTTAATACTTATCGAAATGCATACTAGAGAACATAAGCATTCATAAATCATATAGAAATCTGCAATTTCAGCATTATGCATTAAAATCTGAAGAACAAGAACAAAGGGAACAAACCCATACTTTAATTTTCATAAGAAAAGATGTGAAACCATACATTCTTGAAATTTTATACAACCTTTGGGCACAAGGACGAAAGGAGTGTCCTTGTTCAAACGCCACATACCTTAAATTAGAAAATTTTGATGAACTCTTGCTTTTGGGACTCTATTCATACTTCTGAATAACGGTTCTTGAAGCCCTTGACTTGGGAACCTTGAATCTTAATTCAATTTAGAAAATGTGTGGTGGATTCTTAAGATTCTTGGAAGAGGTTTTGGATACTTAGGGTTTTTGTTTAGAGAAAACTTCATAGAATGCTTGTAAGTGACATTAATTTGGTGTTTTTACAGTTTAAGAGGCTTGGAAAAAGTCCAAAGTGCCCTTTTTAAATTCTGTATAAAGCTGGAAAAAAATAAACTGGGAAACTAATTTTATGGGCCACCACGATGGGCCACTATCATGGTGGCTTACTGTAAATTGAAAAATAGGTATTTGGGAGTCTCTGCACGTGGAGCCATTGCGTTATCCCATCGGTTGGGACATGGAACTTCAGTGCGACGCATCATAATCACGCTAGGCTACTAGAAATTTACTATTGGGAAATTGGGGTCCTCCACGATGCGCCACTATCACAGAGTTCCACTAGAATTTGAGAACTGTTAAATAGACCCTCTCCACGATGCCCCAAGCACTAAAATGACATTATTTCATAACTATGATTTAAATTAGCCATAACTTCTTACCCGAGCATTAGATTCGGGCGACTCTTATATCGATGGAAAGTTTATCAATTTTCCTATGTGATAAAAAGTTGAAATTAGGGAAATTCTATATGGTTAGAATGATACTCACTTAGGAAGTCACTTCTTAACATTCTTGAGGAGAAATTAAGCTTAGGAAAAATTTCAGGTATTACAATATCTCCCCCTTTTAAACATTCGTCCATGAATGTCGCTTGTTAAGCTAAGAGCACAGAGGAAATTAAGTACGTAAAGCTTGAAGAACTCGCTAAACTGACTCTATGTATTTCTAAACTCTTGAATACTTTAGAGAATGCATGAACTTAATAAGAGTAGGTGGCTGAATTAAGAAATAATAATCCCTTCAGCTTGATCTGAACTTACTGAAAAGAGGTGTGTGTACTTGGCTCGCATGTTTGATTCTGGCTCCCAAGTAGAGGCCTCAACTGACAGGTTCCGCCATAAAACTTTGACCCAGGGAACTTCTTTGTTCCTCAGTCTATGGATCTGAAAATGTACAATATCAATAGGAATCTTATCAAATGAAAAATTGTTCTAAATATCAGCACTCTCAAAAGGATCTACTATAATAGAATTACCGATATACTTTTTAAGCATGGAGACAGAAAAAATAGGATGAACTGCTGACAACTCTTGCATCACACCACCAGGTCTTTGCTACTCTATCATTACCAGTTAGCATGTTGCACACTTTGCTACAAACTGAGCTATATACTTCTTTATACCACTCCACCAATAAATTTCCCGCAAGTCGCGGTACATCCTGGTAGCGATAGGATGAATAGAATATCACTCGCCATGCACTTCTGCCAGAATTTCTGCCTTAAATCATCAATACGAGGAACACACAATTTACCTTGCAATCTCAGCACACCATCTCCACCTTTGGAGAAGACATCCACATTTTGGTCCTTAACTGACCCCTTTAGTCTGAGAAAACTATCATCTAAGTCTTGCTTTTCTTTCACTTCCAAAATAAAAGATAATTAAGAACTACTTTACACCAAAGTACTTCCCTCAGCAGAATTATGCAACCTGACACCCAGTCAAGCCAAACGATGCATATCATGAGCTAACTCTTTGTTACCTTCCACTATATGAGTAATACTACCCATAGACAACCTGCTAAAGGAATCTGCCACTACAATTTCCTTGCTCGGGTGATACAACACAATCATATCATAGTCCTTTAACAACTCTAGCCACCTCCTCTACCTAAGGTTCAACTCCCTCTAAGTAAACATGTACAGCAGGCTTTTGTGATTAGTAAACATGTAAATATGAACACCATAAAGATAGTTTCTTCATATTTTGAAAGAAAAGACCATAGCAACTAACTCAATATCATGGGTTGGATAGTTCTTTTTAGGTGGCTTCAACTGTCTAGAGGCATAGGCTATAACCTTTACTCTTTACATCAACACACAACCCAAACCAACTCTAGAGACATCCTAATATACCACAAAACCATCTGTACCATTAGGCAAAGTCAACTTAGGGGCTGAAGTAAGTCAAGCCTTTAACTCTTGAAAAGTGTTCATAGAAGAATCTGACCAATGGAACTTAACTTTTGTTTGGGTCAAACGGGTCATGGGGAATGCAATAGAAGAGAAACCTTAAACACAAAGGCTTTAGTAGCCAGCTAGACCCAAGAAACTTCTATAGTCGTATAGAGAGATAGGTCTACGCAAATTTTTTACAGCTTCTGTCTTTTAGGGATCAACTCTAATGCCTTCAGCTAAAATAATATGACCTAGAAAAGCTACTGACCTGAGCTAAAATTCACAATTATTGAATTTGGCAAACAACTGTTGATAACTAAGTGTTTGTAAGACAATTATAAGATGATCCATATGGTCGTTCTCAGTACGTGAGTACACAAGTATATCATCTATGAAAATAATGACAAACATATCAAGATATTGCTTGAAGACATGATTTTTGAGGTCCATAAAGGCTGCTGAAGTGTTGGTTAGCCCGAAAAACATGAATAGAAACTAAAAGTGACTATAACAGGGTCGGAAGGCTATTTTTGGGATATCACACACCCTTACCTTAAGCTGATGATAGTCAGATCTGAGGTCTATCATGGAGAAATAACTTGCACCTACCAACGGATCAAACAGGTCATCAATTCTTGGAAGAGGGTACTAATTCATAACTGTGACCTTATTAAGCTGACGATAGTTAATGCACATACACAAAGAACCATTTTTATTTCCCACGAAAAGAATTGGTGCGCCCAAAAGAGAGACACTGGCCTTATGAAACATTTATCTAGAGAGTCTTTGAGTTGCTCTTTCAACTCCTTAAGCTCTGCAGGTGTCATACGGTATGGCAAAATGGAAATAGGTTAAGTGTTAGGAATAAGGTCAATCCCGAATTCTATCTCTCTATCGGGAGGTACTGAACTCCTGTAAAACTCAAAATTGGTTCATCAGGGAACTGAAACATGACTATGTGGGTACGATAGACTATTGATACATAACAAGAATGAAGACAATCCATACCCAGAATAAGGTCGAAATCCACCTTGTCCATCTTTATCAAATCAACAAATATGACTCTATGAAGAATATTAACGAGACAATATCTATACACTTGTTTAGCAACAACTAACTCCCCTACTATTGTGGAAACTTGAAAAGGCTTAGAAATCATCTTAGCATGCATTTTGAAATTCACAGCTATTAATGGGGTCACATAAGAGAAACTTGACCGGGGTCCAACAGCAGAAAAATATCAAATAAAAAGACACGGAGAATATCAGTAACAACATTGGGAGAATCCTCATTCTCCTAATAGGATGGTAAGGCATAGAATCAATTCTAGCATAAACCACCAACAGTGCTAGATGAAGTGCCTTGAGCAAGGGTGGAGCGATCTACACGAGCTGGTGCACTAGTACTCTGTGTCTGAGGTCGGGAATCTCTGTTCCCCTACCTAGCATGCGGACAATCTCTATGTTTGTGGCAAAAATTGCCATAATTGAACCAACCTCTCTAATTTGCTAAAAACTTATCAAGATTATCCGTACCATTCTTAGCACATGGAGGATAGTGGGGTCTGTTACTTATACTGTTCTACGGTTGGGACATAGAAAACCTATTACCTGGCAACAACCTGCCTCTGGGAGTGGGCGAAGCAGCTAATAAAGGCATTAGCATATACAAATAGCCCTAGAACTATGGGAATTTCCCTCTATGGGACCAAGACAGACTATACTCATGTTGCTCAGACCTAGCCCTCTTGTTACCCCTCACTCTATCTCTCTTTCTTATCTTATCTTCCTCTATCTGTTGTGCATTTATCATCAGCCTAGATAGATCCAAATCCCTATTTTGTATAATAGTCCTACACTCTTTCAATACCAAACCAAAAACACTATTAAGAACTTGCTCATACTAGCTCAGGTGTCAGAAATCAAATCAGAAGCATACTTGGCTAACTGGTTAAACTTTAAGAAGTACTCCTTAACAGTTATGGATCCTTGCCATAAGTTGATAAACTCCTATATTTTTACCTTCTTCATCTCTAAGGGAAAGAAATTATCCAAGAATGAATCTTGGAATGCCTGCCAAGTAATGAGGGCATCACCCCCCCCTACTCTACTTCTACAGCACCTCACAATTATACGCTATGTCTTTCAGCCTATAAGATGCCAATTCCAAAATTTCTTCCTAAAAAACATGCATCACCTGTGTGATCTTTCTCACCTCCTTAAGGTATAACTATAAGACCTCACCAGCCTTAGACCCATAAAACTCTAGTGGATTCATCCACATAAAATCATAAATTCTAGCAGCAGGTAAATCACCTCCCTGCTGATTTAGGACTGTGGTCTGGTTATTAGCCTGAACATTGGTGGTGACTACTTGGGCTAACGCCTCAAAGGCCGCCCAAAAATCAACATGAGACACAGTCTCCTTTAAGGGATCAACAGGCTGGGGTTGCTCAGTATCATTTCAGCAAGCGTTCCCTTTTTGGAGAGGTATTTTCTAAAATAGGACAGCATAAATTATTAGATGAGAGGGACAACCATAGGCATAATAGAATCTGAAAGAAATAAACAACTTTTTCCTAAAATATCTTTTATTCTCTTGTTCATAGATATGGTGTGCTACACACACCGATGATCAAGACTCTACTTAACGCAGCTTGTCAGACTCTCTAGGAATCCTTAAACCTTAGGCTCTGATAACAAGTTTGTAACGCCCTAAAATCCTATCTCAAAATTTCACGTAATTCTTAAGGCTACATGTATCCCTATGCTAACCCTTTGAGCCTATTACTATATCAAAAAACTTATTTCAAGATGAAATAAACAAAGAACAAGTTTATCATATCAAATGATATGAAATACGAAGGAAATACTCAGTCCAAGTAACCATAATACTTGAAATCTCAACATACTAACAATGTGACAACTAGTCTAACAAAGCCTCTAATACTCCAAGACTACAGAGCCATTAGGATAGGCCCCCAACTGACTCAAACTGAACTGTAAGCAATAATATATCTACTAAAATACTTAAATATCTAAAGATTGGTCGTCGAACCATGAAGACTAACCACTATCGAGATATTGACAAGGAACTCAGAAATCACTGAAGAGGCTGGGACTGAGCACCTGAACCTACACTATAAGATAATGTACCACATATATGTATATGCGGATCAGCACTTGGTAATGTATTAAGTATATGGGGGTGTATGCATTTACATAAAACAATACCAATATTTTTTAATTAAACGATGCATACATTTATGAATGACTCACATAGCTTGAATAAGTCTAAAATGTAAAGCTCATAACTCATGTATAATGAAGCATGTAACACAAATCTCGTGGGTTATTATACTTAACTTTAAAATTTTTACTCTCCTCTTATTCCCAATAATTGAAGGCTAAAGGAACATTAAACAATGCTTTCAAAAACATACTTTTATCTTATAGAGAGTAAAACTTCTTTGAAACTCAAAGACTTACGACTCTTTAAAACTTTAAGACATGGGAACTCTGTGACTCTTGGAATTACATAACTTTGGACACTCGGGAGTTTCTTCTAATTGATATAAACCCCACAAGCTACATAGAGTCCAATATCTTATCCTTCTAAGGAAGAAACCTCATGTTGGGGAGAGTTACTATAATCCTGCTAAGGAGTATAACCTCAAATCAGTGATCCCTATCTCGGCTTTGAGCCCATAAATCTCAGTCCTATGGTGGTACATAGTTCTGGGTTATCAGACATCAAAATCATACCCAACTCAATGCTAAATACTACTCCAATACTCAACACAAAACTCTTATGAAATTTTCTTCAAATAACTCAAAGGTCTATACTGAAGACCAAAATGTATTACCATTTATTTTAATAGAACATCATTGTGGATTCCAACTCTATTAGGACCAAATAGGTCAAATATTTCTCAATAATCTCAAAGAACTCAAATCATAGGTGCTTATAGCACAAGAGTTCATAAAAATGCAATTCTCAAGGAAGGCTTAGTGGCCCATAGTTCAATCTCAAGTTAAGACTCATCAAAATGCATACTAGTGATTATAAGGATTAATAAATCATATATAAATATGGAATTTCAGCATTATGCATTAAAATATCAACATAGTCATCTTAATTTTTAAAATATGGAAATTATCATAATCTCAAGAACAACAACAAAGCGTGTAAAACCATACTTCAATTTTCATAAGAAAACATGTGGAACCATAAATTATTGTATTTTAACACAACTTTTTGTAACAAGGATGAAAGGAGTGTCCTTGTTCAAACCCCACATACCTTGAATTAGAAGCTTTAGATGAAATCTTGCTTTTCGAACTCTATTTGTTCCCTTCAATGAGGGTTCTTGAAGCCCTTGACTTGGGAACCTTGAATCTTGACTCAATTTAGAAAATCTATGGTCGATTCTTGAGATTCTTGGAAGAGTTTTTGGATATTTAGGGTTTTTCTTGAGTGAAAAATTGAGAAAAACTTCATAAAATGATTGTAACTGACTTTAATTTGTTGTTTGTATAGTTTAAGAGGCTTTGAAAAAATCCAAAGTGCCATTTTTAACTTTTGTACGAAGCTGGAAAAAATGGAACTGGGAATCAAATTTCATGGTCAACTGCGATGTGCCACTATTGCAGTTGATCACTGGTAATTAACAAATGGGAAACAATAAGTCACCGCAATACGGATCCATCACGTTGTCCCGCTGTTTGGGACATGGAAATGTAGAACGAGATGTCACAATCGCACTAGGCCACTGGAATTGACTATTGAGAAATTGGGGTCTTCCATGATGCGTCACTATTGGAGAGTTTTACTGGAACTTGAAAGATTTTAAATAGACCCTCTCTGCGATGTGCGAAGCACTAAAATGATATTGTTTTATGACTAGGACTAAAATTTGCCATTACTTCTTGCCCAGGCATCTGATTTGGGAGAATCTTATATAGACAAAATGCTTATCAAATTTCCCATGTGATAAAAATTAAAAATTAGAGATTTTCTATATGACTAAATTGATATTCACTTAGGAAGTCACTTCATAACCTTGTCGAGAAGATATTTTTCTTAGGAAAAATTTGTGGTATTACACCGACTTATTCTTGTTCTAGTATTAGTACCCCAGCCGTCAGGATGTCTACTCATGCCTTATGTGTCAGCTTTATGAACATTGTTTTGTTCATGCATTTCATTGAAAATTATGTACTCTCCCAATTCTTAAAATGAAGAGTTCTATTACATCCAGTAGTCGGAATCACATTCCCTAATTTGTGAACTCTAAAATCAGGTCATACAACTCATGACTCATGTATTTATGCTTTATAGTATACTCAATCCCATAACTCATGCTACACTCCTAATGATGAAGAGATTCAACTTATAGCCATGAATTCCCTCAATTCAAATCACTTTAATAAATCAATGATATTGATTCTCTCTTCCTCAAGCCTCAGTTAAGTGCCAATTATGTATAGTAGTCTTTCATGCTTTAAGGTCTCATCTTCTAACCTTTTAGTTACTTCACCTTATGTAATGATAGTGGTGATGAGTAATTATTTCTTGTTGATAAGAGATCCTTGTATGCTTGTTTTAGCTAAGGCCATTAGTGTGAAGTAAGGTTGAGTCCAACTCTTTGATACATATAGTGGTTATTTGAAACTTGTGTTGTATGATCTTAGGGTAATGAGTGGGAGTTGTTGTGATAGATGTTTAGAGAGTACGAGGAGTATGTTATTATAGTTGTTTTCTTGGACATTCATAAATTGTTACAAAAATAGGCTTGAATGCCATGTTGGTGTATAAGTGGAGGAATGTGGTGCACATTAGTTTCCAACCTACCCGACCATGAAATGCAAATATTTAAGTGAATTCATGATCGGGGTTGTCAATGGTACATCTTGTGTAAGTTTCAAATTTTTTGGGTGAGGTTTGAGACCTATTTAGATGGTAAAAATAGTTAGGCAACGCAATATGGCCATGACGTATCGAATATTGCATTGGTAGTCCAGTTCTGTTATAGTGTTATATGTAGTACCCTATGATTTTGTGTTAGGCTTCACCATGATGAGAGGAGTTAGTTTAGGTTAGACCTTAGTAGATAGGTTTATCAATGCACATGTGAGAATTAGAAGTTGAATCGAGTGAGTATGGCATTTAAGGGGAATAGTATAGTTGAGGGAGTATTCGAGAAGAGTTGCTACTCTTGAATGTAAGAAGTTACGTTGCTTTAGGGCTAGAAATTCAAACCTATCTTATAATCTATATGTCTATGTTCCAATCTATAGAGTTGTATCAATGTTGTAATTCTTTAGTCAGATGTCTTGTTTAGATCATGTCCAAAATTATTAACTCCATAATATTATTATAATATATGATCCTGTTCATATAGCCTACAATCTTGTTTAGCAATCAATTAAATAAGCTCCTATAGATTCCCAAGTTTTCACGTAGTCTTACTATCCGCAGACTCATGTGTATGTCCAGTCCAAGAGGTAATGTGTTTTCATACATGTAAATTATGAATTCAACTAAATTCATGCACCAGCTTTAGTTTCAGGTATTAGGTCATGATTTAGTTCATAAGTATCATGTGTATCATCTCAGTATTTTCCTAGTATTTCAACCAAATCAGTATCATTCGGGGATAAATGATCCCAAGGAGGGGTATTGTAATACTCCAAATTTTTATGTCATAGACATATCATATTTTTCTCATGAAATTAGATCTCCTAAGGTAGTGGTTACTCATAAGTTGACACTCTCATTTCTATCTCAGCCATATAGCTATTTTTCAAAAGAATCCATGCACACGCATATCAGTTCAGTAGCTCATTATGTTTAAGATTAAGGTATTTAGTTTATTTCTGTTGAGCATGATATCTTATAGCCTTAGATTCCTCAGTGTTTTTTCCTTAATTATCAACATTCAAGGATGAATGTTCCCAAGCGAGAGATAATGTAATACCTCAGATTTTCAGGCTAGTCTTCGAACCGTCATTCCTACATGTATAAGATATAATCTAAATTATTCCAATGAAATCTTTAGTTTCATGATCTTTATCCTCATATTTGATTTGATTTTGAGGTGAAAAATGTTCATAGAAGTCGCTTAGAGCCTAATGGAGCTAAGATCCTTTGGTTCATCCATAGTTTGATATTTGATTATACAAGGGTCTACTTTAAACATATATAACTTTTTATATACGTGAAATTTTTCAGCTTAAAACCCACTAAATTGAATATAATTTAAAAATCTTTCCAATGATACCAATTTTGCAAAAATCTGATAATCGAGAAAAAAGTTATAACATTTTCCGTGTGAGGCAGTGAGCCAACGCAATCTTGATACATCGCATCGACTGCGCTTCGACACAAAACCTGATGTGAGTTCAAATCTGTTCTACATGCTAATTCAATTCCAAGTGGTCCTAGGGTCACTTTGGTCAATTCTCCTCACCCAAATCCATCCATAACATTAAATTGCAGCCCCCAAAAGCATTAGATACATTCTCATTCATCTTTTTCTCTCATAAAAAACCTAGCCTCCTTAAGAACACTTAAAAGCCACATCAAATTTCCTTCAAGATAGTCAAGAATCTATGCTTCCTAATTCAATAATATCAATAATTAGCTTCAAGAACACTATCAGAGATTCAAAAGTTCCTGATTTTACATTCAATTCATCAAATCAAAACTATTAAGGTATGTAGGGTTATGAACAATGATAATCCTTTCGTCCTTGGGCCCAAAACTTGATTTTATATGACTTTATATGTTTTTCTATGAATTTTAATTTTGGTCTTACACCCCATATTTCTATTCATGAGATCATGAGATTTTCAATGATATAGAAATTAAATTACATGAGTATATTTATGTTTTTATGCACATGGCTGAAATTTCAAGATTTTAAGATGATTTATGAATGTTTATGCTATCAAACATGAATTTTGGGATATTTTATCATGAGATTAATGTATGGGTCATCAAACCATATTTTAAGATTGTTATTCAACGAATTGTCCTAATATAAGTACCCAATGATTAGAATATTTTCAGATTATTGAGAAAGATTTGATCTTTTGGTCTCAGAATAGATTTGAAATCCACTATATAGATTAAGATTATAGATTTAAAGTTGGTTGTCATTATAAAGCATTAGATTACTCTTTGGAGTTGAATTTTAGAAGATCCTGAGCATGAGATTGGGAGTAGTATTTAGCACCGAGATAGGTATATTACTATGGTTTCATACCCCAAAACTAGTGCCAATGTATGATCTAAAATATTCTCACTTCTACGAGGATGACTGAGATTGTGATCATTAAGGTGAGATTGTTCTATCTGATTGCAAGTGTAGAATAGCCCTAACAATATGAGGACTAGTCATGGGACTCCATGGATTCTCACATGGTGTATGTCGGTTAAAAGAACTCCCATATAAATGTCCCCCACTCTTCGAAAAATGTATTTATTTAAAGTCTTGAGATAAAGTGATTACTATGCAGAATAAGTTTTAGACTTCTTTTAGCCTATATGATTTGAGAATAAGAACATAAAATAGATTATAGAACAAAGTATAATGAATCACAAGATTGATACTACATGCTTTACTGTTCATGATTTATGAGTTTTTTAGATTTCAAATTTACTCAAGCTATCTCAGTCATTTACATTTAGCATGCTTTGTTTTACAAATTATGATGATGAGATGATGTTTTACTTATGCATTTCACCCCCATATACTCAGTACATCATTGAAGTACTGATCCACATATATTTCTATGTGGTACATTTTCTCATAGTGTAGGTACAAGTTTTAGTATGCACATTCCGATTCAGACAGTTGCAGATTCCCGCCATCAAGATGATGAGTCTTCCTACTTTGGGGACTTCAGTTAGATTTATTTATGTTCCTTACTTTCTTGCTCATATGTATTGATTAGTGGTAGTTGGGGTCGCATGCTTGTTACCTATAGTCAGTATAGTAGAGGCTTCATAGATGTCAGTTAGAGTCGGTCTTATAATTTCAGTCCCTCTTTTTAGACTTTATCAGAACGTAAAATTGTATCCATATTTTATGATCATGTATTCCACCATTATTATGCTTCCACATAGTAAAATCAGTATTCATTTCATATTTATTCAATTGCATAATAGTAAGCCAGTTCATGGGTTATCTTTGGATCACTTGTGGTCCTAAGCACTGTGTGACATATGGAAACAAATTTTTTGGGGCATTATAGGCTTTACCTTAGTGTATTACTCCGCTATTATCGGAATGTCAATGGTTAGGATCAAATAGGTCCTTAATTATGGTAATGTAAGCTAAGGGATAGGTTGGAACTATTTTTTCTTAATACGACTATCTTCCCTAAGTTCATTAATATATCACTTTTGATAATTCTCTCACGACCCATGAACAACACTTTCATCTTCCACATCTTTTGTTTTGTCCTATCTCATTAAGCTCATTTACTACACTATGATAGGTGGGTTCTTTACACATATCATTTAATTTTTCCCTCTTTCGCACCCCTATGTTTGCCAACCACAACTTAAGAGATTTGTGTTAATTGAGGTACACAATGTCAAAAGAGAAACAAGGCCAAAACAACTTCATTGTAACACAATTGGTGTAAGAATCAAAATTTTGACAGAACTAATTTCTCTAAGACCAAACTGCACCACATAATTATTACACATCAATAACTATCACTTTGGAGCTTCAATTACACATTTTCCTTCTGCAATTTCACACTCCTTAACTCACTAATTTTACACTTAAGTTCTTAGTAGCTTTAGATCAAATTGATGTCTATCCAAGAAGGGATTAAGATACACATGATGCTGCTAAAGAAAGAGCTAAAGGCTCAATAGGGCTTACTAGGATTATGTACAAAGGTTGGTCAAAAAGAAGGTATAAAACAAAGCTATCAAAGAAATTCATATATCATCTCCTAAACCCACACTCTTTATTTCACTTTGCACACACACACGGCAAGTTCTAGGAATCACATCCACTAAGGAATATTTATATACCTCACATCCACATGGGACATGCTCAACTCAAATAGGATGATCATAGACTCTCAACTAAGCAATCACATGAATTCAAATTTAAGCCAACAAGTACAAGAGTTATAAACATGAGCTTAGGAGTATAAAAAATAATCATTCACATAATCAACATGCTTTTTTTACCGAACCCACTTGCATCATTCAGTCAAACATAGCACCAACAAGAATATCTCACTTATTCCTAACAGAAATATTTAAAATTTACCCTAAGAGGTGGGAATTTCCGAAGCCGACACTTAAAAATCTACTTTGTCCCCATAGTATACTAAAAAGTAGAAATAGAAATACTCTTTGAGATCTTAAGGCCTAGCTAGTATCATCTTTATACATCAAGAGGGCCTGGGGACCCCACACTTAGTTTCTACAATGCTCATTAGCTCATGTTTCCCAGTACTCAGATTTCCCATCAAACTATGACTCAAAAAAAACAAAAACTAGTTAAGAAAAAACTAAAAACTAAACATAACACATACCTAATTTACTTGGGTTCCCTCCTAAATAGAGCCTGCTTTAGTGTCGCAGCCTGTCCCAACTACGACTCATCAAAATTTCATCTTCCTTTCCCTCATACTTGAAGGCCATCTTCTTATTTATTTCTGACCTATTGAATTTGAACTCTTAAGGTCGATAGCTTTCTCAACGATTTCCTTTTCAGGTTCATCCTTCTGTATCATGTTGGGCTTAGGTGGTTATGGCTTAGGCTGCTTAATGAGTAAGCACAAAGAGGTTTTTTATGAAATCATCTCCACTAGCCTACACTTATCCCCTTTAATCATATCAATCATATAGAAGTCCTTCTAATAGGATAGTGTTTTAACTAGTTTGTACACTTTAAAAATAGCCACTTTATCCCCCAACTTCATTGTGAGTGTGCCCTTTCTTACAACAATCAAAGTTTCTCCCGTAGCTAAGAATGGATGTCCCGAGTTGACTGGTACTCTTTTATTTTATCTGATAATATAAAACAATAAAGTCAGTAGGAATAATAAATTTACCAACCTTAATAGAACATCCTCTATGAATCCTTCAAGATAGGCTATGGTCCCATTTGCCAGTTGTAGCAGCAACAGCTTGGTTTAGGCTTTCCTAAGACCAATATGTTGAACAAAGATAAGGTCATCAAGTTGATACTTTACCCTAAATCACTAAGTGCCTGAACTACCTCACTATTGCTATTTTTAATTAGGAGAGTGAACTTCCTGGGGTCCTTAATCTTTTTGGGCATCTTTTGAGTCACCATAAAGCTACACTCCTCAGTGAGTGCTACCACCTCCACATCTTGTGTAACATCTCAAAATTTCATCCCGAGATTCCATACGATGATTAGGGCCACATGTAGCCCTAATCTAACCCTCGGAGCCAGATACTACCTCAAGGAATTTAATTCAACAATAGTCATCCACAACAAAGAGATATACCACATCATGTTCAAGAGAAATACTGGAGAATACTATACTGTACAACCATAATATATTGAATGTCTATACATACCAACCCTCTAGTCTGAAAAAGTCTCTATACATCAAAATCAAGGAGCCATTGGGACAAAACCCCAACTGACTCAAACAGTACTAAAAGCCATAACAATATAATGATATCACAAAAAATATAAACACGGTCCTCGAAACATAAGGACTAACCACTGAGGGAATGTAGTTTAGGCACTCTAATACCACTAACATGGCTGCGGTTGAGTACCTGAACCTATATTATGAGAAAATGTAGCCCATAGGAAAATATGTGGGTCAGCACTTTGGAATGTACTGAGTATGAGGGGTTGCATGTAACAATTAAAATATCATCATCAATTTCATAAAAAAATGCATATGTACAATGATGGCTCACTTGGCTTGAGTTAGATTTAAACATACTTTTCATGATCTAATAGTAAATTAATCATATGATAAAAACCTCTTAAATCATCATAAATAACTCAACTCTTCAATTCAAGACTAGGAGTGACTCGGTAATTCAAGAAACTCAAATCTTACGAACATGGGAGGTTCTTTTAACCGACATAAACCACGTGAGCTACATGGAGTCCAACGTTTTTCCCTCCTAAGGAGGGAACCCCATATTTGTAGGAGCATCGTACTTTTGCCAGGGAGTACAACCTAATTTAGTGATCACAATCTCATACTCGGCCTCTGGCCCACAATTATCAATATCAATCCTTTTGTGGCACGTAGTTTCGAGGAAATGCCACATTTCCTACTCAGTGCTAAATACTACTCCCAGACACAAGCTCAGCACGCATTAGAAAATCCACCACAAATATCACAAGGGTCTATCATGAAGTCCAAATCAAATCTATTTCTCATTTATTAAATCGTAATCAATTTGTGTAGTCCTAACTCAACTAAAAATCAAATAAATATTTCTCAATATCAAAATGTATCAATTTATTAAATCATGACAACATCAATAAATTTGAGGAAATATCAAGAATCACTGTATCAACTCAATCTGATAAAGTAATATACTCAATAATCCAATTTATCATAAGGAAGCTTAAAGCTTAACACATATCTTGAAAGCACTTGAAATATCAACTCATGGTAGAAATATGAAATTCAGAATATTAAATATCAAGTCATAACTTGGGAATAGCAAAATAATCATGTATAACAAAGCTTGAACAATTTATATTCTCGTAATCTCATGATGAAGTAATTTGGGTATAAACCCACTTGCAAAATGATATAAATCCATGATAGAAATCAAAGCTTTGGGAACAACAACAAAAAAATTGCTTTTGTTCAAATCCCACATACCTTAATCTTTGAAATCGGATGACTTCTAGTTCTTGTGACTCTATCCTTACTTGTAATAAATGATTCTCGAAGCCCACATTATGAGGAACTTAATTCTTAAAGAAATCTTGAAGATTTATGGATGATATTTTGAAGATTAATGCCCTTAAATAAAAATCCTAGGTATATTTCTTAAGAGAATTGGAATAAAGATTGAAGAAAATAGGGTTTAGATGGGAATTTTCATATATATAGGGGCCTCCAAACGATGGGAAAAGACTAAAATACCCTTCCAAAAATGTTCTTTAATTGCTGATAAAAAATAGCTGACGACATTCGTGACAAGTCATCATGAAATTTCATCACAAAAGGATGGATTTTATGATTTTCTGCTTAAGGTTGATGACATTGGTGATAAGTCATCACACTTGTGACAACTGATGACCAAATTTCATCACAGTGGCAGGAAATCTGCCAAAGGCTGACGACATTGGTGATAAGTCGTCACACTTGTTACAGCTTATCACAAAATATTTTCGCTTAGTTTTCCAGCCTTATATACTGGAGTAAAATGGGCATAACTCTTGGCTCCAATACTGAATTTAGGTGAAATTGGGTATCGTTGGAAAGCTAATTCAATATCTATGTTTTGGTAGGTCAGGACCTCAATAATTAATATTATAACTAGGGATATGCTCATTTGAAGTAGAATATGGCAATATCCTTCCCAAGAAATCAATCGGTAAGGAATGTTTTGGTTCACCTAATTTCAAGGACATCTTTGAGGCCTTAATACACATCACCCTTGATCAGAAAACAACCAAAGCACTATAATTTACTTCTCATGAGATTGAGTCATGGTTGCTCTATTGGTTAGAGTCTCGGAGTGTTACAATATCTCCCCTTTGGAAACATTCATCCTCGAATCTTACCATATATACCAAGAACAAGAGAAAATAAGGACGTATAGCTAGAACGACTCACTCAAAGGGATTACATAACTCAATACCTTCAGATACCCTACAAAATGAACAAATTCGTGATGGAAGTAGACACACACCTTAATCTTTAATAAGAAGAGGGCGGAATTAAGAAAGAACGATACCTTCTGCTTGCCTCGAACTCACAGAAAAGAGGTAAGGGCACATGGCTCACATATCATCTTTGGCTTCCCAAGTAGAACTCTCAACAGATTTATTTCGCCAAAGCAGTTTAACCAAAGGAACTTCTTTGTTCCTTAGCCTAAATATTTGATAATGCAAAATCTCAACCGAAATCTCCTCAAATGAAAGGCTATCCTAAATATCTAAGCTTTCAGAAGAGTCAACCACGACAAAATCACCAAAACACTTCTTAAGCATGGAAACATTAAATACCGGATAAACGCTAGATAACTCTGTGCGTAACTCCACCACATATGCTACTTTCCAATTATGGATCAGAATCCTGTACGGACCAATATAACGGGGACTAAGCTTTCCCTTCTTCGCAAAACTCTTCACCTCTTTCATGGGTGAAACCATTAAGTATACCAAATCATCAACATTAAACTCAAGATCTTTTATTCTCACATTCGTATATGACTTCTGATGACTTTGAGCAGTCTTTAATCTTTCTCGGATCAACTTAACTTTTTCCATATCCTCGAACAACATCAAGCCTAATCACAGTTGCCTCTTCTACATCAAACCAACCAATAGGCAATCTACATCTTCTCCCATACAAAGCTTCAAATGGGGACATCTTAATACTAGCATGTACACTATTGTTATATGCAAATTCGATCAATGGAAAGTACTCATCCCAACTACCTTTAAAATCAAGCACACATGCCCTCAATATGTCTTCTAAAGTCTGAATGGTCCGCTCAGCTTGACCATCTATTTGCAGATGGAAAGTAGAACTTAGATGAACTAAGATACCGAGAACCTTCTAAAAAGCTCTTCAAAAATGGGAAGTAAACTAAGTACTCCTATCCTAGATAATAGCCAAAGTAACTTCACAAAGTCAAAGAAAATCTCGAATATAAAATCTAGCATAATCCTCAGCTGTATAAGACAAATGCACTTGCAAGAAATAAGCTGATTTAGTCAAACGGTCTACAACAACCCAAATTGAATCATGATGACGACGAGAAGGAGTCAAACTAATTACGAAAACCATATTCACTTCTTCCCACTTCCAAGTAGGATTGCTAAACTCTTGTATTACACCACTGGTCCTTTGGTTCTCTACCTTAACCTATTGAGAAGTAGAATACTTTGCCACAAATCCTTCAATTTGATTCCTCATAACATTCTACCAATAGATTTACCGAAAATTAGGGTATATCTTGGTACCACCGGGAGGAATAGAATATCACTTGCCATGCACTTCATCCATAATTCTCTTCCTTAGATCATCATCATTGGGAACACACAATCTACCCTGAACTATCAACACACCATATCGTGCTTAGAAGAAAACCTCTACCTCTTGGTCCTTAACTAACTCCTTCAGTCTGATTAAACTAGGATCCCTCTCTTGCTTTTCCTTTACCTCCGAGACAAAAGAGAACTCTAAACTTCTCTGAACTAACATACTCCCTTCAGCATAATTAAGTAATCTAACACCTAACCTAGTTAAACGATGCATATCACGAGCCAATTCTTTCTTACCATTCTCTATATAAGCTACACGACACATAGACAACCTTCTAAGAGCATCTGCCAAAACATTGGCCTTGGTTGAGAGATACAACACATTCATATCATAGTTTTTTAGCCACTCTAACCATCTTCTTTGTCTAATATTCAACTTCCTCTGAGTAAAGACATGTTGCAGGCTTTTATAATTAGTAAAAACATCAACATGAACACCATAAAAATAATATCTCCAGATTTTCAAAGCAAAAACTACAGCTGCTAATTTAAGATCATGGGTTGGGTAATTCTTTTGATGAGGCTTTAACTTTCTAAAGGCATAAGCTATAACTTTACCCTTCTGCATCAACACGCAAACCAAACTTACTCTAGAAGTATCTCAATACACCATAAAACCATTAGTACCAATGGGTAAAGCTAACGCTGGGGCTGAAGTGAGTCGAGTCTTTAACTCCTAAAAACTCTACTCGCAAGGTTCTGACCATAGGAACTTCACTTTTTTTTGGGCCAACCGGGTTATAGCAGACCCAATTAAAGAGAAGCCCTCAACAAAGCAGTGGTAGTAACCAGCTAGACCTAAGAAACTCCTAATGTCCGATGGGGAGGTAGGTCTAGGCTAATTCTTTATAACTTCTATCATTTGCGGATTATCTCTAATGCCTTCGGAGAAAACAATATGACCCAAAAAAGCTACTAACCTTAGCCAAAATTCATAGTTGCTAAATTTAGCGAATAATTGATGATCTATAAGAGTTTGCAAGAAAATTCTAAGATGGTCGGTATGATAATCCTTACTTCGGGAATATACAAGAATATTGTCTATGAATGCAATGACAAACATATCAAGATATTTCTTGAACACTCAATTCATAAGGTCCATGAGGGCTTTTGGAGCATTGGTTAACCCAATGGACATGACAAGAAACTCAAAGTGACCATAACGGGTTTGGAGGGCTGTCTTTGTAATATCATACTCCTCACTTTAAGAAAATGATAGCCAGATCTTAGGTCTATTTTAAAAAGTACCTCACACCTTGTAACTGATCAAACAATTTGTCAATGCACAAACGTAATGTACCATCTTTCTTATGCACAAATAGAACAAGTGCACCCTATGGGGAAATTCTAGGTTTGATAAATCCTTTGTCTAAGTTATCTTCGTGTTTCTCCTCTAAATTTTAAAGTTCTACGGGAGCCATATGGTATGGAGGAACGGAAATAGGGCGAGTTCAGGGAAGGAGATCAATCCTGAATTCTATTTTTCTATCAGGTGGGACCCCTGCAGATCTTCTACTAAAACATCGGGAAACTTATTAATAATGGTAACTAACTAAATAGTTGGAGTGTCAGACTTGAGGTCTTTAACTCGAAGTAGGTGATACATATAACCCTTGGAAGTCAACCTCCTAGCTTTGAGGTACGATATGAAATGGCTCTTCGAAGTTATAGAACTCCCGGACCACTTAATAATAGTCTCATTAGGAAATCAAAACTTGACCACATGGGTACGACAATCAATAGATACATAGCATGGGTAAAGCTAATCCATACCTAGAATGACTTCGAAATCAACCATATCTAGCTCAATCAAATCAGCACATATGACCCGATGAAGGACAGTGATAGGAAACTTCTTATATACTCGCTTAGAAATAATAGATTCTCCTACCGGGGTAGAAACCAGAATGGACTCAGGAATTCGTTCAGGGTCCATCTCAAAATTTACATCAACCAGATATATCACATAAGAAAACTCGAATAGGGGTCAATCAATACATACACATAAAAATGAAAGACATTGAGCATACCATTATCAATATCTGGAGAGTCCTCCTGCTCCTGGCAAGGTGGTATAGTATAGAGGTAATTCTGGCATGACCTACCAGCAGTACTATAAGAGGTGCCCTAAGGAGGAACTCGGTGGACTCTGTGAGCGGGGGCACTGGTAGCGTTACTCTGGGGATGAGCATCTTGACTCCCCTGTGTAGCATACGAATAATCTCTAAGTCGGTGGAACAACTTTCCAAAACAAAAGCAACCTCTCTGATTAACAAAATACTTATTAAAATGAGCTCTACCACACTTTGCATATGAAGGAGGATGAGGTCTATTACTTACATTTTCCTGAGACCTGGAGGAGATAGGCCTTTTCTACTGATCCTGCCTACTTCTAGGTTCAGGAGAACTAGCTGAGAAAGGCGTGGGAATAAATGGACGTCCCTAAAATTGAGGGCAGGTCCCTCCATAGAATCTAGACAGACTAAATCCCTGCTGTTATGATCTAGCTTTTTTATTGCCTCTTACTCTCCCTCTCTTTCACCAAATCGCCTTTAATTTGTTGGGCATGTATTATTAACTGAGAAACATCCATCTCTCTATTAATCATAGCAGATCTACACTCTTTCACAATATAACTCAATATGCCGATCACGAACTTGCTCATGATGCTCCTGGAGTCTGCCATTATACTAGGAGCATATTTGGATAACTGATTGAATATAAGACAATACTCCTTAATAGTCATAGAGCCTTGTCTCAAATTCATGAATTCCTCTATCTTTGCTTCCCTCATCTCAAGAGGAAACAATCTGTCCAAGAACGGATCCTGGAATAACTGCCATGTCATGGGATTGGAATCTTCCTCTGTACTCATCCTCCACATCTCCACCCAATCATATGGAATATCTTTTATTCAATAGGAAGCCAAAACAACAATCACTTCCTCAATGACATGTATAATCTAGGTGATCCTTCTCTCTTCATCCAAGTATATCTATGGGTATTCACGTACCTTCAACACATGTAACTCAGACGGATTCATCCACATAAAGTCACAAACTTGAGCTGCAGTAGAATTATTCTCTTACAGCGGCGAAACAGTAGCCTGGGTGTTAGCTTGAGCATTTTTGGTAACTACCTAGGCTACTACCTAAAAAGCTGCCCGGAATTCTGTATGAGATACATTCTCTTTTAAGGAATCAATGGGTTCAGGTTGGTCGTTGTTTCTACGAGCTCAATGAGAAGGCATTTTCTATTATAAGAGAGCACGAGTCAATTGTAGATAAAGAGACAGTTGTAGGCATGATAAACTTTAGAAAGAAAGAAATGACTTTTCCTAAAATATTCTGTAGCCTCTTTCTCGTAGATGTGGTGTACTACGCACCGATGATCAAGAGTCTACATAATGTTTTTTGTCAAACTCCCTAGGACTCCTTAAACCTTTGGCTTTGATAACAAGCTTTGTAACACCCCAAAATTTTATTTCAAGATGCCACATGATGCATAGGGATACACATAGCCCTAAGCTAACCCTCGGAGCTAGACACTACCTCGAGGAATTCAATTCAAAAATAGTCATTCTCAACAAAGAGATATACCATATCAGGTTCAAGAGAAATACTAGATTGTACAACTAAAATATATGGAATGTCTATACATACCAACCCTCTAGTCTGAAAAAGCCTGTATAAATCAAAATCAAGGAACCATTGGGACAAACCCCCAACTGACTCAAATAGTACTGAAAGCCATAACAATAAATTGATATCACCAAAAATATAGACACGGTCCTTGAACCATGAGGACTCACCACTAAGGGAATGCAGTTGAGGCACTCGAATATTACTAACGATGCTGCAGCTGAGTACCTGAACCTACAATATGAGAAAATATATCCCATAAACAAAGATGTGGGTCAGTACTTCAGAATGTACTGAGTATGTAGGGGTGCATGCAATAATGCAAATATCATTATCAATTTCATATAAATACGCTTATGTAAATGATGGCTCATTTGGATTGAGTTATATTGAAACATACTTTTCATGATCTCATAGTAAATAAATCATATGATAAAAAACTCATAAATCATCATAAATAACTCAACTCTTCAACTGAAGACTCGGAGTAATTCGGTAATTCAAGAAACTAAACTCTTATAGACATGGGAGGTTCTTATAACCAACATAAACTATGTGAGCTGCATGGAGTCTAACATTTTTCCCTCCTAAGGAGAGAACCCCACATTGGTGGGAGCGTCGTACTCTTGCCAAGGAGTACAACCTAAATTTATGGATTAGCACATAATTATCAATATCAATCCTATGGTGGAATATAATTTTGGGGAAATACCATATTTCCCGTTCGGTGCTAAATACTACTCCTAGACACATGCTCAAAACATATTAGAAAATCTACCACAAATATCACAAGGGTCTATCATGAAGACCAAATCAAATCTCTTTCTCACTTATAGAATTATAATCAATTTGTGGATTCCTACTCAACTCAAATCAAATCAATCTTTCTGTATATAAAAATGTATCAATTCATTAAATCCTGATAACATCATTAACTTTGAGGAGATATCAAGACTTATTTTAATAACTCCATCTCATGAATCAATATACTCAATAATCTAGTTTGTCATAAGGAAACTTAAAGCTTGACACATATCCTAAAATAAATTCAAATAAAAACTCATGGTATAAATATGAAATTCACACTATTAAATATCAATTAATAACTTGGGAAAATCAAAATAATCATGTATAATAAAGCTTGAATAATTTATATTCTCATAATCTCATGATGAAGTAATTTGGGTATAAACCCACTTGCAAAATAATATAAATCCAAGATAGAAATCAAAGCTTTGGGACCAAGAATGAAAGAATTGCTCTTGTTCAAAACCCCACATACCTTAATCTTTGAAATTGGATGAATTCTAGTGCTTGAGACTCTATCAGAACTTGTGATAAATTATTCTCGAAGTCTATAATATGAGGAACTTGATTCTTGAATAAATCTTGAAGATTTATGGAAGATTTTTAGAAGATTAATGTCCTCAAAATAAAAACCCTAGATATATTTCTTAAGAGAATTGGAAGAGGGAATGAAGAAATTAGGGTTTAAATTGGAATTCTCATACATATAGGGTCCTCCAAAAGAAGGGAAAAGACAAAAATACCCTTGAAAAAACAACCTTGAATTGTTGAAAAAAAATAACTAAAGACATTCATGACAAGTCGTCACGAAATGTCATCACAAAAGGGTGGATTTTATGATTTTCTACTTAAGGTTGAAGACATTGGTGATAAGGCATCACATTTGTGACAACTTATCACAAAATGTCATGAATAGGGGTGGAATCTACCTAAGGCTAACGACATTGGTGATAAGTCATAACACTTGTCACAGCTTATCACAAAATGTCGTCACTCAGTTTTCTAGCTTGACATGCTCGAATAAAATAAGCATAACTCTTGGCTCCGAAACTAGATTTGGGTGAAGTTATCGTTGAAAAGCTAATTCACTTATATATATATTTTGGAATGTCATAAGCTCAATAATTCATAGTAAAATGAGAGATATTTTCATTTGAAGTTGAATATGGTAATTTCTTCCCAAGAATTCAATCAGTAAGGAATGTTTTGATTCATCTAATCGCTAGGAAATCCTTGAGGCCTTAATACAAATCAACCTTGATCATACAACAACCAAAGCACTGTAATTTACTTCTCATAATCTTGATTTGTGGTTGCACTATTTGTTAGAGTCTTGGGGTATTACATCCTGCAACTTAATATTGTTAGCAACCACATCCTCAAGTATATAACATATTTTGGCATTCACTACAAAACATCTAAAAGAGGTAAGTTAATGTGAATCCCTCTGAACGTCTCAAAGAACTTCTTAAAGCATTTATACTCCTTCACCTTTATATGATTTTATGGGAAATGTAGTGGTGGGATCTTCATCACCTCTTTAATGGTTTATGTTTTTGAGTACTCAAATTTGCTCAAATTTTCAACAACTTGGCCGTTTACCTATTTAAGAGACTTCTCTACATCTACCTCCTTAGTTTTCATTAGAGGTTATTTACTCAACTTTTTCCCACTCCTTATAGTGATTTCCATGACATGTTTAGTCTTTTCAATATCACTTGGCAACCCTCTTTGAAGACTGGGGTTTTGTGGTACTGCTATCTGACGTACCTATAACTCCAAGCTCCTTGTAGCTGCTTGTTGGTTTTTTATCTCTGCTGCCAATAAATTTTAAGTAGCTAAAATTTGTTTCATCATTTTTTTTAGATTGCTATTTTTGGTCCAATTTTCTTGAGCTTGTGGTTGCTAAAATAGTTAATGCTGAAAATTCCATTACTGATTTAGTGGATGAGTCTGCCACTTCATGTTTTAGGCATTACAATAGTTAGGCCTCTAAAAATTACCCACAGACATCCTGGACTTAGGATTTGCCACACACAAATCTGCAGAATAACCATTATTTCCACACACCATACACCAAGTTCTTATCTATTGAATAACATTCACTGAGGCTGTAGCTGGTGTAGCACATAATTTTATGTTGCTGAGCTGCATAGTCAACTATTTTTGTAATACAATAATTTGAGAAGATACTATGGTAAACTGATGCACCTCCAAAACAGCAGCAACATTTTTTAGTAGTACTCCTTGAGTCTAAATCCCAGTTTGGATTTCTTTGTGCAATATAGTTCACTAAAGTATATAGCTCATCCTACGTCATCTGCAAAGCTTGACCACCTACAGTTGAATTTAGAAAAATCTTTGTGCTATGGTCAAGTGCCTCAACAATAGTATGATCTAATAACTCATTGGAGTATTGATGTTGTGGACAGTCCCGTAGTAGAGCCTTAAAATGCTCCCAAGAATTATTTAAATTACCATTTGGGTTCTATTTGAAGCACACAATCGCATTGCAAAGTCTCCCAGTCTTTCCAGACAAAAAATTGGATGAAGAATCTCTGAGCTAAGTCGTCCCAGGTTGTGATTGAATTTTTTGACACAAAACACAATGACTTCCTTTTCTTACCCTAAAAGTAAGAAATAAAATAGTGTCAACCTCAATAGTCAGTTGATACACCCATAGGGATTACTGTATCACTAATGTCCAAAAGGTTCTTCAGGTGGACTTGTGGAAATTCATGTGAAATCCCAGTAAACTATCCATTACTGATCAGAAGTTGCATGATATTCTATTTAGGCTCAATATTACCTCTTGTAACCAGTATCTAAAATGAGGAGGTCAAATTTATCGGAAGTAGGATTGCCACTTCTCTAACAGTCCCACGGGATAGTTTTTCCTCATGCATAATAGCAGGATTATCATGATCTTCTTTAATTTTCACAGTATGAGAGAGAAGGATTTCTTTTCTCTTTTCCTAATGGAAGCATTGCTCAGGTTTAGGCCTTAGATCAACCGATTCCCAATCCCTTACCAGCTAACTACTTTGAAAACATATTTCCTGTAAAAATAAAACCACGAAAAATCATTAAACACCAAAGTAATCGCAAAAGCAAAGCTAAAAATAAAATCATTAACAAGTTACAAGTCTCTGGCAATGGTGCCAAAAATGTGAGAATGCCCAAGAGCACATGCAATTGTACGAGGTTAACCAAGTAATATATTGGCCTTCAAGATAGCCAAGTATTGATCCCACAAAGAGTTGTTCCAGCAACTATGTAATTCTAGTTCAGTTATTAATATTAACTTGATGCAAAGTAGCCCAAAAAGGTTTAGCTATTTGTCAAATTAAACATAAATTAAACAATGCAAAAATAAAAGACTAAATTCAACCAATAGAGTAAATCCCAAGGTTAAAGAACTTCGAACCATCACACTATGCTATTTAACTGCATTTTTTAACTTTATCATGTTTGTTTTTTATTCATAGGGTTTATCTAATGATCGTGCTTTCCCGACCTCTAATCATTTACCTAACTCAGACATCACAACTTTATTGTTGAGAGGGGATGTAATAATACAATTAAGTGCTTAACGATATCATCCTACATTTGAACCAAGCAAGTCTTCTAGGTGCACCTCTATCCTAGATCCTAATACATATTCCTTATTTCATATAGGAATAAGAACCCTACTTTGTTTATCTCCGTGTTCAATCAATCTATTCCCCCTCCCGAGATCAAAAGGTCAACAATATGTATATTCTGATGTTAGGTTCTCATTAAAATAATTAAAACAAGTATAAATAAACAACCAAATATGATAAGAAAATCAAAACAAAATCAATTCACAATGATAGTAGTCATGTTCTCAACTTTAACCCCGGAAAGGGGCAGTTTATCCACTAATTGTCATAACCTTAATTGTGATTCTTCAATACATGATTAAAACCATACAAGAGATAAATTACAGAATGTAAGAGCCTAAATAACGTGTATATGAGCCCCCAATATTGTTCTATGATGTCACAAAACATTTTATAAAGTGTGTGCAAGTTGTATTTATAGTTGGAAAGTTTTAGCCGTGTAGAAACAAGCCATGCGTTATCGGTTTAGGATAACCGAGATAAGGCAGGCAGGGCAATATCTACACTAATGCTATAGGGAAGGCAACACGGTCTCTACACTACCGCTATAGTACATGGGACGTAGGCATATCACATGACTTCACTGGAAATTGAATCCAAAGTTTGGTCTAAGTGTTCTGGTCAATTCTTGCCTTGGGGTGTTCTTTTTCCTTCAATTCTGACTTTTCCACATCAATATATCATCACAATCAACTCACTAAGAATCCTACATTATCAAACACAAAATATTAGATTTCAAAACAATCCAATATCTTCAACGATGAGCAAGAAACATGAGCTTAGACTAGGATTGCTCACTTAAGCTTTATCATATTGCTTTGGCTCTTAACTTGACTCATTTACACTTTGAACATTACAAACAAGTTTTTTCACTCATAATTACACATTAATAACATTAGAAACATATTAGGAAATTTAGAATCCATCATGAAAGACTAGATTAATATCTTGCTCAAGTTAGTAAAACTAGTTTTCTTATCTAGACTATAAATAATCAATTTGAACCCAATCTTATTTGAAAACAATTTAAAAATTTGTAATCACATTCTTGAACACTTATATTTTTATTAATATCCCCTTCAACACATAAAGCTCATGAATTATCCTAAAAAGGCTAAATAATCTAGGATAACAATACTAAAGTGCATAAATACGCCCAACATCATAATGTCCTCATGACATTCTTTGATTTATTGGATAGGGAGGTTGAGTGTGGTATTGGTCTTATTTTGGACACTTTTCAAACTCTTATTCCTCCTTAACAGAATGGTTTAGGGTTGAGGAAGACCAAGTGTCCCTAGTGTACCTTCCTGGTGATACCCATTAGAGTAAGGTGTTACGCTCTTTGGAACAATAGGAGAAAGTTCAATAGATGATCTTAAATTTTCTTTTTTTGGTGGTCCTCAAGGAAAGACCGGGTTGCGTACTCTAGTAATTCTCTCATATTTCAATTGAGAGAGAGATTTAATAGTTTGGAATGCATTCTATTAGAATTTACACCTAAGGTTCACATCTTGCATACATTTTTTTCCCTGAATATAAGTCTTGACCTTACATTATATTACCAATGGTATATGCAGTGGTGTGTTCTTTTGTGTTTAATTCTAAGGATACCTCCTTTGGCATATCATGTTGGGATGGATCTGACTTATGACCTATGTGATTTCTATGAAAGCCTTCATGCCTATGGTGTCATGTCTTATTTTGGGGATCGTTGTCTTGCCTTAAGTTGCATGGATAATTATTGTACTTTGTTTCCTTAGTGATTTTCTTATGCTAGGATGGTAGTAGCTCGGAGAATGTGGTAATGTTTTGAAATGGAAGGAGTAGATGGTTAAAACCTTTATGGAAATGATATAAGGTGCTATATATTGGGAAGTATAGATTATATCGTGGTTATAAAAATGGTAGGCTTGAATTATACGGTTGTTAGATGTAGCAATAGTAGTATTGGGTGCTTAAAAGGTTTCTGAAGGCATATGTAAGAATAATTTTATGGTATAGTTATGTTGTGGTTTTGAATTTTCAATTATATTTCGGTCATTTTTTCTATAATAGTTGGTTATAGTTTTCCTATGTCATCTACTTATGATTGGTATATGATAATAGTAAAGGATAAGAGTAGTTTTTGGGATGGATGTAAGAAGTATAGCCTAGTGGGGTAAGTTAACTCCTTTTAGCTTTGATAGGCACTAACATAGAAATGGTGGAGTATAGCTAGACTCGAGAACTCATAGTGGTATATTTCCAGGAATCTATAATTTGAATTAGAATTGCTCTATACCATTAGCATGATGCCTTTTGAGGCATGTACGGTACGAAGTTAGTGAGTGTAAGCTACTCGACCATGATTTAGTTCACCAAGCCTTATAAAAGGTGAAGGTAATTTGTGAGAGACTAATAACCACCTAAAGTCTCCAAAAGTCCTATGAGAAAGTGAGCCAAAGAGATTTAGGGTTTAACATTGACAATTGGGTATTTTTGAAGGTATCTACCATGAAGGGAGTGATATTATTCAGTAAATATGAGAAGCTTAGTCCCTGTTATTTTGGTCCTTATTTCTATTTTATTTTGAAAAGAATTGGAAATGTTGCCTATGAGTTGGAGTTACCTTCTAGATAAAACTCCATCTCCCAATCTTTCCATGTCTCTATGCTGCGATGATGTGCTCCATTTTGCAAAGATGTGTGGGTGACTCTTCTTTGGTTATTCCTTAGAGGATGTTGGCATTTTAGACTCTTTGTCCTATGAGGAGACCCAATGAGGATGTTGGATCGAAAAGTTTGCCGATTGCGAATAAAAGAGTTGGCTTTGGTAAAAGTTCTATGGAGGAACCAATAGGCCGAGGAAGCTACTTAGTAGCCGGAGGAAGACATAAAGTCCAAATATCTGCATTCATTTTACATTCCAGAAACTCCTAATCGGGGTTTATTTTAATCCTCTTGATATAATGTTTGTACATGGTAGTCAATAAGGTAAATTCCCTAATCTTCAAATTGACCAAGTGTTTTTTTAAAATGATGCATTTGAATTTCAAAGCCAATGA
>JAPEIP010000012.1:179002430-179020162 GCA_026120095.1 Capsicum chinense
TAAAACCTTTATGGAAATGATATAAGGTGCTATATATTGGGAAGTATAGATTATATCGTGGTTATAAAAATGGTAGGCTTGAATTATACGGTTGTTAGATGTAGCAATAGTAGTATTGGGTGCTTAAAAGGTTTCTGAAGGCATATGTAAGAATAATTTTATGGTATAGTTATGTTGTGGTTTTGAATTTTCAATTATATTTCGGTCATTTTTTCTATAATAGTTGGTTATAGTTTTCCTATGTCATCTACTTATGATTGGTATATGATAATAGTAAAGGATAAGAGTAGTTTTTGGGATGGATGTAAGAAGTATAGCCTAGTGGGGTAAGTTAACTCCTTTTAGCTTTGATAGGCACTAACATAGAAATGGTGGAGTATAGCTAGACTCGAGAACTCATAGTGGTATATTTCCAGGAATCTATAATTTGAATTAGAATTGCTCTATACCATTAGCATGATGCCTTTTGAGGCATGTACGGTACGAAGTTAGTGAGTGTAAGCTACTCGACCATGATTTAGTTCACCAAGCCTTATAAAAGGTGAAGGTAATTTGTGAGAGACTAATAACCACCTAAAGTCTCCAAAAGTCCTATGAGAAAGTGAGCCAAAGAGATTTAGGGTTTAACATTGACAATTGGGTATTTTTGAAGGTATCTACCATGAAGGGAGTGATATTATTCAGTAAATATGAGAAGCTTAGTCCCTGTTATTTTGGTCCTTATTTCTATTTTATTTTGAAAAGAATTGGAAATGTTGCCTATGAGTTGGAGTTACCTTCTAGATAAAACTCCATCTCCCAATCTTTCCATGTCTCTATGCTGCGATGATGTGCTCCATTTTGCAAAGATGTGTGGGTGACTCTTCTTTGGTTATTCCTTAGAGGATGTTGGCATTTTAGACTCTTTGTCCTATGAGGAGACCCAATGAGGATGTTGGATCGAAAAGTTTGCCGATTGCGAATAAAAGAGTTGGCTTTGGTAAAAGTTCTATGGAGGAACCAATAGGCCGAGGAAGCTACTTAGTAGCCGGAGGAAGACATAAAGTCCAAATATCTGCATTCATTTTACATTCCAGAAACTCCTAATCGGGGTTTATTTTAATCCTCTTGATATAATGTTTGTACATGGTAGTCAATAAGGTAAATTCCCTAATCTTCAAATTGACCAAGTGTTTTTTTAAAATGATGCATTTGAATTTCAAAGCCAATGAAATGAATAGTCAATTAATGATGATCATGATTTGTGTTGTATCCTTGTTGTATGCCTTGTGTTCTAAACGTGGTAAAAGGTTGGATTGATATGTGGTAATATTTTAACTTGTGATCACATTGTCTTACTTTTCATTCGAGGACAAATGATCCTAAGAGGGGAGAATGAAATACCCAAGATTATGGCCTTGAATTTTTTTTTGTTTTTTGAGTATACTGACCAAGATAGGATTGGGATATCCACTCCTACCCTTGTGTATGAGTCGTACCCACTCTTCCCTCCCCTTTTATACCTTGAGAAGCATAGGAAGGTAGCATTTTTTTACTATACCAGTTAGGATCCCCTCAATCATACACTAGGGTATTAGTTGTACATTGGTAAGTTGAATGGTGCTTTGCACTTCGTATAGTGTAGACTATCTTTAGTATTAGTATTTGTATGGTTTACGTCATGAGTCTTACCCTTTATATACGACTTAAGGGTGTGAATTCGTGCCATGATCAGTGTATAGGACCTAGGTGGAGCATAGGGTATGAGTTAGGGTACCACTCATACACTAGGGTACGGTTCCTTAAGTGAGTCTTACCCAAGGATGGGCTCAATTTCCAGCATTTAACTAAGTACCCTATAGTTATTTCCTAATCCTAAAACTCTAAGTATCCTCACTACAGAAGTGTATATGGACACCTAAAACACATTAAGAGTTTATCAAAACATCCAAAAATAATCTCTCAAATATTTTGGAATATTTAGAGGCTAGGGTTTCAAGAGGGTTCATCTAGAGGCAAGAGAGGTGTCAAGTACTTTATTCAGTCAACTTGTATAAGGTATGTATCTCTCTCCCTTCTCAAATAAGTCAAAAACCATGTATTTCACACTTGGATTGGTAAAGGTACATGGTGATTTTGAAATCAAATGGAAAGGGTTTTTTTTTGTCAAAGGATGAATAATGCTTGGTCTTGCTTAGACTTTTGATTATATATGATATTACTGGTATTTTTCATATGTGTGTAATTATTGTATGTGTTTTAAAAAATTGGTCTTGATTGACCCTAATATTAATGAGTTCTATCATGAACTTAGCCTCGATAAAGGTATGCACACAAGGTTTTTATGAAAATGTCTAGTTACATTTTAATGGTGTATTAAGCTATGGTATTGTTCTAGTGAACATGAATGTGATATGAAATTGTTATAATGAATATGAATACTTGATAAATGGTTGGTAAAGGCATTGTTTTCCATGTATTGAGCAATAATGAATATGAATTCTTGGTAAATGGTTGGTAAATACCTTTCTAATTGAGTAATGAATTAATTTATTAATTTAGATGGTCTGATGGCCCAAAAAGTATGAATGGTTGATAAATGGTATTGTAATGATATTGTTATCCATGTAATTAGTTAAATTATGTCCTTGTTAGTAGATGGCTAAGAAAGGGGTTCATTTCCCTAAACATGAACTTGTATTGATTATGGAACTAAAGTATGCTATAGAAATGTTAATGAAGCTTGAATGACTTTTATGGGTTTTGATGACTATTATTTAAATTGAATGAAAATTTAAAGAAAGGAATTGTCCTAATAAAGTGGTTAATCTATCAATACTCCCATGATAACCTTATGGTCCCGTATGGTGTTGATGTGGGTAAATGATTCAATCCTATAAAAGTAAAATACATTTAATGGAAGTTAATGCATGAACTAAAAAGGGTTAAAAGCTAAAACGTCATCTGATAATAGAGATAAAATGACTACTGGTTTGAGTACCTAGTTCGATGAATGACTTATGGTTTCATTCTCTCTCTCAATGAAATGACTAGTTGTTTGAGTCCTTAGTTTGATGAATGGCTTATGGTTCGAGTCCCCAACCTAATGAAATGACTAGTGGTTTAAGTCCCTAGTCTAATGAATGGCTTGTGGTTTGAGTCCCTCGCACATTGGAATGAGTAGTGGTTCGAGTCCTTATTCTATTAAAATGACTTGTTGTTCGAGTCCCTAGTCTAATAAAATAGCTTATGGTTTGAGTCCCTCGCATGGTAAAATTACTAGTGGTTTAAGTCCCTAGTCCAAGAAAATAGCTTTTAGTTTGAGTCCCTTGCCTAATGAGTCAGTTGAATTGACTAATTTGGCAAATTTGGTTTGTGGTTCAGATCAACGTGACTAATGTAACGGAAAGTTTAAGGTTCTATAATTTGTAAGGTGAAAGTTTGAAAGTTCTTCAGTCCATGTCTCATTAATGAATGCCTTAAGAATAATTGTTATTACTCTTTCATGACATGGTATGCTATATATATATAAACATATACATGTGTCTCTTCATATATTCCTATGCTAATATAAGTGTGATTTCATATGATGGTTTATCTTGGATTCAACTAATGCACCTTTTTATCCTTATCTTCAAGATACATGCTATGGCTCTAACCGCTAACCATCTTCGGATGCTATGTCGTCATGTGACATATGTTTTAGAGTTTTTTCTTCTTTTTCTACATAGTGACCAAGTGTTCGGGTGGATCGTGTGTTCAAATTTAAGTGGTGAGCTTCCATTCTCCACAAGGCATACATTTCATAGTCTTTTGCTTTAAGTCATAGACTTTATTTATTTGGACTTAGTGTTGGCTATTATCGGGGGCATGTCCGGTCATGTTTAGACATCTAATTTGTAGAGGCTTTTGTGGATTACTATGGACTTGGGTTTATTGGCTTGATTTTTTCCATTTATAAAATGCTATATACTGTCTAAGTATTGACTATTGACTTTATATTCATCTACTTTGATTTTTTATCATAGCTGATCCGACACTTATGAATTGAATACTAGTTAGGTTGTATTGACGGGGCGATCTACAATCCATGTTAGGCTTGAGGTTCCTACACGACATGTCCTGGTTTTAGTGCGTGTCAATTATTGAAGGAAGAGAAAAAGGTAGAGTCAAAAATTTTAATACTTATTCCCATTCTATAAACACTTTTATGATTGTGAACGGAACTTATGTTCTAAAACATGACTTGTAGAAGGCCCGTACCATTGCTTAAGTTATGTCAAATCTATGATCATGAATTGGATCATGATTTCATTCTTGACCTGGGGGTTCTTTACCTAGAATGTGGATTTGTTTGACAACATAGGAAATTTCTTTTGTCTATTTCTAGATGTAGACAGTACTATCTATCATAAAAATAACTCCAAAGATGCATTTCTCGATGAGATCTTTAGGATCTTCTTTTTAACTTTTTGTATCGTATTTCCCAATTCTTTTAATACCATCTCCATAATCCATATTAAGAACTTGTATCCTAAAAAGCATTAACATAAATAATTGATTTAACATCACGAACCGATGAAGGTTACGATCGTATCATCTGTTCATAAGGTAGCTTTACAAGAAAGACTTATATTTCTATTTTTTTTTTGTTTATCACATCCTTGTACTTTTTACTAATACTATTACCTTTCCTATTTCTAAATTAGTCAATGATGTCAACATGATCTTCCCAGCCTTTGCAATTCAAAGTTCTTGTGTATATGCTTGTTCCATATCTTGTACTATTTTAATTATGATGAGTGATACATATGCCCTTGAAATTTGTAGACATCTCTAAAGATAATCTCATCATCCTTAACTTAAAATTTTATTTCATCATTTAATGAGTCTACTTTTTATTTTCATAAATGGACACCCAAGGGTGTTAGATATCTCTTTGGAAACCACACAATCTATGATAAAAAATTTAGTTAGAAAAATATACTTACAAATTTGTACTTGCGCATCATATACTATCCTAATATTTTTATCAATTCTTGTATCAACAATCCCTAGTCACATACTTATAGGTGTTAACCCAAAAAATTTGCTTATATCTAAAGGAATGAATTAAATGTTAGCCCCATTTTCACATATGGTATTCACAAAATAATGAGAGTTAATTGTTCAAGAAATTGTGAAATCTCCCAAATCTTATTTCTTTCTAATCTTATCTATACAAACAACAAAATTATAGGGTGAATACTAGTCACGTCTTTTTTGTATGTCTTCATATTTGCAAGTATGAATTTAAGACACCGAATTATTCTAGGTACTTTTTGCGTAACATTACATGTTTTAGAACCTCTGTGCTTCTCGATTGTAGCTTTTTTTTCATTTTGATAATAACTTAAGGGAACATAAGGTTGGTAATTGAAGAACTAATAGATTGTTTGGAATCTCCATGACACCTTTAAAATTTAAAAATTACCATTTTCTTATATATTTATTGTAACAACTCTTTATTTAGCTGCTATAACTAGTTCAACCACTTTAGACATTTTTACCTATTCTAGGATCATATTGATACCCCAAGTTGAACTTACCATTAACTTACAAAATGAAGTACTTCTATTAATTTCAGAATCAACAGTGTTTCTAGTATGTTTCCACCTTATTTTGCTCTCTAGAGAGGTTTCTCATAAGGGAAATATTATAGACTATATTTTAAGGCAGTATATGATCCATAAGAAGAACTACCTTTTTAGAGTATTCTTATACTTAGTAGATATGGGGAATGAATTTGCTATTATATTTAAAGATAAAGTATACTTGATATAGGACCGACTTTTGGAAGGGTAGAGTAGGCAAAATAGATATATATACCAAATATTTTATGATCTATTATTTTTGGTTAGAGAGTAGGTTTTGTTGAAGGTATTACCCTATGAAGGGTGTAATGATGTTTTCAAAGCAGGGAAAGCCTAGTCAAGGTTTATTTATCCTTTTTATAACCTTTGGCATATTAGGGAGATGGCCTATGAGCTGGATTTACCTCTAGGTGTTTTATTTGGATATCCAATTTTCAATGTCTCGATGTCCCGATGTATTATTTTGATGGTTTTTATATGATTCAATGGAATTACATTTATTTGGGTCAGAATCTAACTTTATTGGACGAGATCATATCCATATTGAATAAGTAGACAAGGATTTTGATTTCTAAGATTATAGGTCCATAAATGTATTAACCAGTTTAGGAGGCTATGTAAGAGATAAAGTTGGACATTTGTGTAGATATCCCAAGCTTTGTGACAATTCATGTAACTTCCTTTCTCCTACACTATAGGATAAACATGTAGTTTAATGATGGATGATATCTGAACTCACAAATTGAATTTAGAATATTTAGACATTTTGATTATTTTATACTTCTCCATTGTTGTATTATGTTATTTATGTTATTTAAGAATAACTGGCTCAATTCGTGAAGTGTTTGGTTGTGGTCTAGATGAGTTTTTATTTTGAATTCTTTAAAGATAAAATGGTTTACTTTGGTCAATATTTGAAGATTCAAAAGTTGTATGAGAATTTCATTAAATCTGTTAGCTCTGAATACCATTTTTATGTTGGTTTGTTAGTTTGGATAAGGCATTTAGATACATTGTTAGTTGATGATGGAAAGTTAAAAGTTTATCGCCTAAAGTTAACTTTAGTTAACAACTTTGATAACAACCTCTAATGGTAAATTTTACGATCCAATTAAGTGTGGAATGTCAATGTTAGTGTAGTTAGTTGGTTTGTGTTCATTAGGTTTTGAAAAAATATAGAGGTTTGTATAGATAATGTTTGAATTTTAGTTGATATGGATATAGGTACCTTTTGGCCTTATTGTTCATGAAGGGAAACTTAGTCCATCATTGTGATCACGAGAGGTGTAGGTATGGCTTTGGTCCATGTTAATCATGCGATAACGATCGAACTATCATTACCATGATTGGTTTAGGTCATGTACCTTCACAAAGAAATTAGGGATCCATGTTTGTGAAAGAGGGATATTGAAGAGATTTTAAAATGTTATTTTGAACACAAAATCGAAAACTTAATTTTAAAGCTTTAGAACTCGATCTGGGGAGATGTAAAGGGGAATTTTGGGATTTCTTCATTGGTTAAATTTCTTATGTAATTTTACGCATTCTCCGATGGTTATTTCATGATTGTACCTTCAAATATTGATTTTTATACTTGACAATTTTGGCTTTTCTTGGAAAAGTTAAGAAATTCTATTTTGATGATTTCAAGATCTATTTTTGCTCCATTATCAATGAAATTTTATATTATCACTTCTGAAGTTATTGTTGAACTGATTTTTTCATGAAATTCTTGCTTTTCCCTTTGGAGTTTGAGGTTGACTTTCTCAACCAAAATTAAAGAACAGAAATATCAGTATTGTTGAACTTTTATTTATGTATAGATCATGTTTTTAAGAGATTGGGGATGTTCCAAATCCATTGAAAAGGGTAAGGTTAGTTTATGAAAATTGGTGGCTTATGGTTTGTCTTTGAGGCAGGTTATAAATTCATTATCTTAAAACCTTAGTTAGGTGTGGAATTATTACGTAAAACATACCATAGGTTGGGTGAATTTTTGAATTGAAGGACTAAAAGGGATGGATTTTCATTGTGATTTCCTAATTGATGCTTATGTTAGTTTTTGTTGTTTAACATGGATTTCTAATATGATATAGAGATTTGTAGTTTGTGTTCATCGGTTGATTATGATTCTAAGATTCATTCTGATATATTTGTTGTATCTAGGTCCATTTTACCTTCAAAATCATTCTTATTCATTTATATAATTAATTATGGAAATGGTTAAAAAAGAAATACTATTTTTAATGTCTATTTTGTGTTCAGATTATTCATACAAATTTAAAGTCTTAAATCAAAACTGATATAGATTTGTGAAAGTCCTAATTTGAGTTCAGGAATAATATGAATCTACAAAAATTTTCGTGTGTACCAACTCCCAATGCACAACAGAAGTGGGTCTAAAACAACAGGCATTGGCTAGTGCATTTCAATACATACCTTCTCATAGAATTATGTATTGGTATTCTGTATCATTGTGATTTCAAAAAATTATTGTTATTAAACTACTGAGACTTTTCTATATGTAGAGTTATTTTAGCATTCTTTATTCCATCTAGTTTTCTCCTGAGCTCAAACAACCTATGATCCCTAATTTTTGCATCCTTCCACTGCAAATCATAGTATGAGTAGTCAATGAGACCACTAATCATGTAAGTTTATTTATCTTTAAAACTTTATGAAAATCCTATGTTGGGAGTCTATCCCATCTTCCTCTATCATTTATTTGTGTCCTCTTTACCTTTTGAGGTAGTGATGTAGTATTTAGTTATTTCAGTGGAGTCTTGACGTTTAAGATTACATGTTTAGTTCCATTTCAATTTATCTTGAGTTGCTATTTCTATAGTTCTTGTTATTACCATTATTCTTATTGTCATCATCATTATCTTCATAGATGGATTCTCTTACTGTCATTCTTACTTTGAATATTTTGATTTTTCAATCAAGCTTAACTACCAACATTAGGTTAGGATATGTTTCATCACAATTCCTAAGTTTTTAGGGTGTAAAAAAGTAATATCATAGAACTAGATAAATACAAAGGACCTAGTACTTCTTTTAGTACAGGAAAGCTAGTAAGTTGGAAATTTAGCATCTTTTTAATAGTTTAAGCTAGAATTCTTTTTCTAGTTTTCATTGATTAAAATAGTATTTCATGGGAAATTGCTTGTTCATGCAGGTAATCAATAAATCTGAGGTTGAGATAACCATAAGAGACAAATGAAAAGCAACAACAAAGGAAATGATCTTAAGATAAAATAATCACCTATACACACAAGTGAAGTGTTGCACTGGTAGGTGCTGAATACATGGGAAAAATAGTAATCTAAAAAGATATAGAAAGGTCACTTTTATTAGTGACTTGCGCACGCAGCTGGAAACCTACGCCGATATCTGTGCAAATAGGTGACCAATATAGTATCATTTTCATAATTTCATAGAATGCAATTTTTTAGATTTAAAAGGGATTTTTCGTATCTAAAACTCAATCTTTGTAGTTTTGTTCTTGATAATCATTGATTTGATACCCTATTTGTGAAATTAGTTATTTCTAGTGCTTCCCATTCATTTCTTGAGATTATCTTTTATTTGATTGAAGAATGTAATGTATATTTTGATATTTTCCCTCTTTCTGTCTCTATGAGTAGCTAATTTCTTTCAATAAGTAGTGATAATAATGTTGGTGTTGTTTATTTGTCTTTCTAATTAGTCAATAGTTATGGGTTTTACTTCTACTCTGTGTTTTTTATCTATAATTAGTTTTTGCTACCTATAATTAACATTCGAACCCTTACCATCCTCAAATAAAGGGATGAGGGTGTGGAGTAAAACTTAATAATAACTTGATGTTTATCATTTAATAGTGCCCCGTATTCCTAAAAATGCTAACTAAGGTATTAGATTGGATATATAGGTATACTTCTAATGTGATAGAAAGTACCCATTTGTGATATTTTGCGTTTTATTAAAAGATTAGCACCAAAGACTCATAATCTTGCCTACCTGGTGTTTGATTAAATGATTAGCACCAAAGAGCAATAATTTTGCCTACCCTTAGCTATTAAATGAATGTAGGAAAACACTCAACAACATGCGGTGTAATTTGATCTACAAGATAATGACGACACTAATTTGGATGGAGCTGGAACCCCTACAACAATCATTCCAAAACCATTGACTCATGGGGTGAAATTTAATATCATATGTACTATGATCCAACTGCTTAATTTGAAGGTGTTATTTGGTGTATTACCTGGCGTTCTGGATCTTCATTTAGCGAACTTCATCAATATTTGTAAGCAATTTGAAAAACAAGGAGTAGGATAAAATACCATTCATCTGAGATATTTCCACTGCCTCTATCTGGAGAAGAAACTCTATAGCTGAATGAGTTGTCACTCGATTCTATAACAAACTGGAGGTATATGGAAGGACATTTCGTAGAATGGTTCTTTCCTCCTTCCAGGATGTTGTAGTTGTGTGACGAAATAAGAAAATTTAGGCAACTACCAAATAAGTCTCTTTATGAAACATGGAATAGGTTAAAAAAGAAGTTGATGTAGTGTCCAAAATTCAAGCTGATTGATGAGAATTTAATGGAGATGTTCTATACGGCTTTGAATTCAATAACAAAACCAATCGTAGACAATGTTGAAAGAGGATCTTTAAAGGATCTCATTTTTCTAAAGCTGTAGAAATGTTGGAGAAAATGACTAAGACAAGTAGAGCTTGAAAAATTTGTATTTTTAGGTAGCAAGAAATACTTGTTGGATGTCTATGAAGCAATGGTAGAAAAAAGAAGAATATGAACAAGATATGGCTTACACAAAGACATAGATGCCGGAGAGAAGAAGAATATGACTAAGAATATGATGATGTGCTTGGGACGTATCGAACAACGTTAAAGATTCCTATCAAAATGTCTACTTATCAGTTGTTTTTTGTAAATCTTATCATTGGACAATACAACATGAACATAAGGCTTTTTGGGCACTTAAGAAATTGAATTTGAAATGGAAAGAAGCAGCTTACTTGTGGTTTGATCAACTAAATGAGATGGATGATTTCTGTGTCCACGTATATAAAAGGATTGATTTGTACAAAGAATTGATGAAGAGAGATCACGACAAAAGGATTTAAAAGAGAGACTTCTAAGTGTGTGATTCGATGCTACTCTATAACTCTTGATTTAAGCTATTTCCTTATAATTGGTCAGGACCATTCAATATAACCCAAAATTTTCTATCGGGAGTGGTTAAAATTGAAAACAAAGAAGGGAATTTCCTTAAGATTAATGGTCAAAGAATCAAGCATTATGTTGGCCCAGTGGCTAAGGTAATGTTTTTATCTATGGTATGTCTTGACGAATTAAGAGTAGTAAAGATAATCGAGTTGTACCGTGATGTTAAATCAGGCGCTATTGGAAGGCAAGCTAAATTTTTTATTGTAAATATTTTATTTGTTTTTAGATTTCACCATGGGTAATATGTTAGCTAAAATGTGCAAGAACAAAGTTGAGATAGGTGGAAGAAGTAAAATATATAAGTTTTCAACATGCGGACAAGTTGTCAATCCTACAGTCCACTTAAGAGAAACTAATTTGTCAAATCTTGATAGAGTTGACGTCAAGGTTTATAGGAAATCTACGAAGTGACAAGCTATCATCCCTTGTCATCAATTGGAGCAAAAAAACATGCTAAAACAATATAGGATTGACGAAAAGGTTGATAGGCAATCAGCAAAGTGATAAGATATAGCCTTTTCAGGAATTATTTTGTGCTAGGTTGACGAGCTCAGTGATGAGCTATCAACCTACTGACAAGTTATCAGCTATAACAATCAGCCCAGGTAAGTCATGTTAACCAAATCCAAATTACTAAAAACCCTTTGTTTATTCTTTCCCACTCTTTATTAGCAGTTTTTGTGTATTTTTATTTCAATAATAACTATATATATATATTATTCTTAATTCCTATTTTGTATATATTAATTTTTGTATTCATTTAAAAAATTTAAAAAGAAAATTTCAAAAATACCGAAGTTTGAATTAGTTGAAACACTTTATTTTCCCTTTCCTTTTGTTTCAATTTGTCAAAGAAATTCCTATTGCTAATAGAACTCTTACGTTTTGTGTTATCCCTCTTTTGTATGCAACTTAGACTATGAAGTTCTTGTATATTCTTGAACAAGCTCAACTTCATTAGTAAGCTTGTGTTTCATTGGTTTATCTACAAGGTCTATTCAAAATCTTCCTTTCCTATTATATGGAAAGGAGAATTCAATTTAACTTTAGAATAAATTAGTGCAAGGTCTTAAGCATTAATCACTACAACATGTTCTTAGTACATCTAACTCAAAAAAAGTTTGAATTGTTAAAATTTTTCGATGAATGAATTCCTATTAATCTATGAAGTTGATTCTTGGTGTAAAGTAATAAACTTTAATAATTAAGTGGGAAATTGGTAATTACTTTCACCAAAATTATCCATGTTTATTGAATAAAATTCATGGTGCATCATGCTTAGGAACTGACGACTAGGGTTGATAATTTATCAATTGGTTAATAAGATTATCAAACCAAGTCTATAAAATCGAAATAAAAGTGCATCATAATCTGTTTTAGGTTGACGGCTAGGCTGATAAGAAATCCCTTAGTTGATCACTTATGACCTAAGCAGTCACTATGATTTTGAGGTGCTGTAGATTCTTCTTGAGGGTGATAACTAGGATGAGAAGCCATTACTAAAGTGGTGACTTATCACCTAAGTTTTCGCCTATGTGTGTTGTAATACCCCAGATTTGGTATCCGGAATTTTACACGGTGCTCATGATCCCGAAGGACCACAAGCTAACCAATACTGATATCTGTACCTGAACATTGCATAATATACTGTGTGAAGGCGGAAATAATAGATGAAAGGATATAAGGTTCAAAACTATAACATAACTAATAAAATATAACATCTAGATGGGGTATGAAATACCTTAAAGAACTAAAATAACTATCTGAACATGATAGTATTAAAAGCCTCTAACTGACTGAACTGTCTGAATAAGGAGTAGATGGGCCATGTCCCCAACTAACTCCGACTAATAAATTAATTAATTAGATAATAAAGTAATGGTCACGTACTCGAAGGATGAGATCTCACTGCTAACTCTGACTGCTGAGACAGGGATATGAATGATACTTTGGAGCTCGTGTTTCTGAACCTATGGTATAAAATAGCATAGTGCAAATGCGTTAGAACGTTTGAATATACTGGTATACATGTGAGGTAGTCTGAATAAAAAGGGTTCACATACATAAACTATACTAACTGTCTGGGTAACCTAAAAGTGAGAATACATCCATGAATACATAATAACTATAACTGAGTTCCTGACAACATGATTACAGAACCTGAGTACTGATAACATGAGATACTGATAACTGTATAACTGAAATAACTGATACTGAGCGATTGTATTTGACAGTCAAGATTCTGATAAAACTAACTAAGTTTTGTACTGTTCTGAGTTGACTGTATATGACATTCCTGAATTTTTTAGAACTATCTGAGTTAAATAAATGAGATAGAATGACCGAATCTAACAGTCTTGATTCTGTTACTAAAACTGTGGGAAGTAGTTATCTAATCGACATGCCCCTAATATTCCATTATGGTTGAGTTGGGGTCCAATCTGTAACCCTATTTCAAAGGGTGTCAATACCGCGCCACTAGTAAGGACAATCTGTGAGTAACCCTCATATAACAGGTAGCTCTAGTGAGACAAGTGGGAACCCTCATATAATCGGTTAAGCCACCTCATCTACCCTCATTTAATAAGCTATAATAGCTCAATGTACACTGGCTACGTATTTCTGGAATGCAATGATTACTCATAAGAATCACACCATTATATAATAGGTGGGTTCCTATCCTTGGGTTCGCTTAGTGCTAATTTCTAGTCCCATCTAGATAGACACTGAACATGGTTAACTAAACTGACTGGACTGAGTTAACTGAGTTTCGTTGATTGATAGAATACTACTGAGATTACTGAACTTCTAAGTTTTTGGAGATTACAGAGTTTACTGAGTTTTTCAGATTCATATAACTGACTGAATTTCTATGAACATGGCTCGACTGAGAGTATCTTGAAAATATGAGACTAGCTCTAGGTACAAAACTAATTATCGGGTATAAGTAACCCAGGACTCAATAGCGTGAAACTTACAAAGCATTTTTTTCTTGAATACATGACCAAGATCGACAATCCATAATATGATAAGATGGGAATTTTATGAAGTACAAGTGCTAAAGCACCACAATGGCTACACATATATCTATAATTCATTTACTAATGCATTTTATTAATAACTTAACATGAATGAACTGGTACACAAATGAGATTTCATATTATCTTACTAGAAAAATATTTTCCATCACATAGGCATTTAATAAAACACATGGGAAACATGCTTTGGTTATACAATCATAAACATATCTAATAACCACGGATACATCTATCAACGATTAAATTTAAGGATTTATCATGATTATTAAGCCAATCATCACATCCTAGGATCAATCATTGGAATATGTAATTCCAAACATGAATCAAAACCTCACAACATCATGAACTTGAATTTCAATTCAATATAAATCATGAACATTAATAAATACACAAATCTTAGATTTTTAAAAGATATTCTTTAGCATCATGGGTGAAAGGGACCGATAAATCAACACATGAAATACCTTGATTGTAAGCTTCTTGAAGTTCTTGGACTTAAAGAACTTGAATTTTTTGATTTCTTTGAGAAAAAACCCTAATTATATGTTGTGAATGAATAATGAACTTATGATACTTGGCCTTATATAATTAGGGATTAACACGGGAGGAAAAGGTCCCAAATACCCTTTAAAAATGAATTAAAAATTGTTGAACGGGACCTGCGATGGCTCGTTCAGTGGTCCGTCACTGGCTTGATGGTCCGCCATTTCGACCGTCGTACGTGGACTAAAAAAACTCACTGCGTTATAGCGACGGCTTAGGAGATGGTCAATCAAAAGTTTTATGGTCCATCAACCTATCCATCGAACCTTATCTAGAAGGTTGACTCACTGCTTTGGCTGCGATGGTCCGTCGCTAGATCGACGGTCCATCAACCTGGCCATCGTACCTATCTGTCAACATATATAAAAGTAGATTCATCTTTCAAAGTAAGTTCTAACATAATTGGGAAGATTTCAAGAAAAGTATAAGTATGCAGTATTATAATATCTCTGCCTTGTGAACATTCATCCTCGAATGAGATGGAATGAGAGGGGAAAAGATGAACTGACGCACATACTAAACATGAATTACTAGAACGTGATCTCATAACTAATAATTGAATATTTTATACCAAACATACATGTCTTAGGCAAGTGTAACTGATTCATGAATGAATGACTGAGTGTTTTGTTGAACAATGGTTCGCCTAATGAGAATGCATATCTGATACATGATTATATGACTGAACTGGTGCATGAATGCATGATTGAATAGACAATGGTATTTAACACAAATTTTGTGATAGAATTTTGAAAAAAAAATACATACCAAGCTTGTAACTAAAATCTGAACATGAAACTAAAAAGCTTAAGTAGGACTATAACCTTGAGCTAGATCTAAGTTTTTGGAGAAGAGGTAAAGATACTTAGTCTGCATGTCTGCTTCTGCTTCCTAAGTAGCTCCATCAACTGACTGATTTTGCCAAAGAATTTTAACTACAGGGACTTGTTTGTTCCTCAGTCTACGAGTATGGTAGTCAAGAATCTCGCCTACAATCTCTTAATAACGGAGGTTGTTATGAACATCTATGCCCTTAATAGGGATTACAATAGTTGGGTCACCTATGCAATTCTTGATCAAAGAGACATGGAAGACGGAATGAACTGAGGCTATATCTGAAGGCAATTCAAGCTCATAAGCTACCTTGCCAAAATGACTGATAATTTTTAAGGAACAGGCATATCGGGGGACTAAGCTTTCCCTTCTTGCTGAATATATTCACTCCCTTCAAGGGAGAGATCTTTAGATAGATGTAGTCACCCTTCTCAAACTTGAGATCCTTTCTACGCACATCTACATAAAACTTCTTTCGGCTCTAAGCATCCAAGAGTCTTTCTCTGATCAACTAGACTTTTTCTAAGGCATCAAATACTAAGTCAAAACCTTTAACTAAGGCCTCACTAACTTCAAACCAACAGATTGGAAATCTAAACCCCCTACCATATAAAACTTTGAATAGAACCATACGAATATAGGAATGATAGCTGTTGTTGCATGGAAACTAAATAAAAGGCAAGTGGTCATCCCAACTACCCTTAAAATTGATTGTACATGGCCTTAGCATATCTTCTAAACTTTGAATGGTCCTTTCTGCTTGACCGTTTTTATGAAGATGAAAGGCTATACTGAGATGAACATGGCTAACAAGAACCTTTTGGAACGCTTTCCAAATATATAAAGTGAATTGGGTACCTCTATCTGAGATAATATATAACGAAACACCATGTAATTTTACTAACTCTCTACTGTAGAGTGTGGCATAATCCTCAGCTGCATAAGAGGTATAGATTGGAACAAATTATGTTGATTTGGTCATCCTACTACAATGACCCAAACTAAATCATACTGGTGATGAGTACAAGGAAAATCCATCACAATGTCCATGTTCATTTCTTCCTACTTCAAAGTAGGAATACTGAACTCCTAAATAGACCCAATAGGCTTCTGATGCTCTATCTTAATCAGCTAATATGTAGAGAACTTGGCCACAAACTTTGCAAAAACTCTCTTCATACCACTCCACCAATAGATTTCTCATAAGTCGTGATATATCTTTGTGGCCCATTGATAAATAGAGTAGAGCTCACCATATGATTCTACAATAATTCCCTACCTTAAGTCGTCTGCACCTGGAACACACAGACGGCCCTGACAACCCAAAACACCATCTCCCACTTAGGAGAAAACCTCTAATTTCTGATCCTTGACTGACTGTCTTAACTTGAAAAGGCTGGGATCTCTATCTTGCTTTTCTTTCTCCTTGAAAACTAGAGATGATTGTGAAATACTTGAACCCATACGTCACCCTCCTCTTAATCGACTAAGAAAACACCAAGTTTGGAAAGATGATGGATTTTCTGACATAACATCCTCTTACTATCCTCAACATGAGTAACATTACCAATAGGCAGTCTACTGAGAGTGTCGCCCACAATGTTGGCCTTGCCCGGATGATAAAGAAAACTCCTGTCATAATCTTGTAATAGCTCTAACCACCTTCTTTGATGAAGATTAAGATTTTTCTAAGAAATAACATACTGACGGCTCTTATAACCTGTGAACACATCTATATGAATTCTGTATAGATAATACCTCAAAATCTTTAAGGAAAAAACAACAGCTGCTAACTCAAGATCATGAGTAAGATAATTCTTCTCATGGAGATTAATCTATCTGGAGGCATAGGCAATGAACTTACAAGTCTACATGAGGAAACAACCCAAACCTACTTTAGATGCCTCAAAATACATCACAAAACCATTCGGACCATCTAGAAGAGCTCAGACTGGAGCTGAGGAGAGTCAAGTCATAAACTCCTGAAAACTCTTCTCGCAAGGATCTGAGCACTAAAACTTGATTTTCTTCTATGTCAATATGGACATAGGGGATGCATTAGAAGAAAATCCATCAATAAACCACCTATAGTAGACCACCAAACCCAAGAAACTTCTAATATTTGATGGAGAGACATATTTGGGCCAGTTTCTTACCGCTTTGTTTTGTTGAGGATCAACCCTAATGCCATCACCAGAAATGATATGGCAAAGGAATGCTACTGACCTTAGCCAGAATTTGCACTTACTGAATTTGGCGAACAACTGATGATTTTTGAGGGTCTATAATACTATTCTGTGATGGTCTGCATGATCATGCTCACTGTAGGAATAAACAAAGATGTCATCTATGAAGACTATGATAAATATGTCTAAGTACAAATTTAACACACAGTTCATCAAGTCCATGAATGTTGTTGGGGCATTGGTAAGACCAAAGGACATAACTAAGAATTCAAAGTGA
>JAPEIP010000012.1:179020262-179037835 GCA_026120095.1 Capsicum chinense
TCCCACTTAGGAGAAAACCTCTAATTTCTGATCCTTGACTGACTGTCTTAACTTGAAAAGGCTGGGATCTCTATCTTGCTTTTCTTTCTCCTTGAAAACTAGAGATGATTGTGAAATACTTGAACCCATACGTCACCCTCCTCTTAATCGACTAAGAAAACACCAAGTTTGGAAAGATGATGGATTTTCTGACATAACATCCTCTTACTATCCTCAACATGAGTAACATTACCAATAGGCAGTCTACTGAGAGTGTCGCCCACAATGTTGGCCTTGCCCGGATGATAAAGAAAACTCCTGTCATAATCTTGTAATAGCTCTAACCACCTTCTTTGATGAAGATTAAGATTTTTCTAAGAAATAACATACTGACGGCTCTTATAACCTGTGAACACATCTATATGAATTCTGTATAGATAATACCTCAAAATCTTTAAGGAAAAAACAACAGCTGCTAACTCAAGATCATGAGTAAGATAATTCTTCTCATGGAGATTAATCTATCTGGAGGCATAGGCAATGAACTTACAAGTCTACATGAGGAAACAACCCAAACCTACTTTAGATGCCTCAAAATACATCACAAAACCATTCGGACCATCTAGAAGAGCTCAGACTGGAGCTGAGGAGAGTCAAGTCATAAACTCCTGAAAACTCTTCTCGCAAGGATCTGAGCACTAAAACTTGATTTTCTTCTATGTCAATATGGACATAGGGGATGCATTAGAAGAAAATCCATCAATAAACCACCTATAGTAGACCACCAAACCCAAGAAACTTCTAATATTTGATGGAGAGACATATTTGGGCCAGTTTCTTACCGCTTTGTTTTGTTGAGGATCAACCCTAATGCCATCACCAGAAATGATATGGCAAAGGAATGCTACTGACCTTAGCCAGAATTTGCACTTACTGAATTTGGCGAACAACTGATGATTTTTGAGGGTCTATAATACTATTCTGTGATGGTCTGCATGATCATGCTCACTGTAGGAATAAACAAAGATGTCATCTATGAAGACTATGATAAATATGTCTAAGTACAAATTTAACACACAGTTCATCAAGTCCATGAATGTTGTTGGGGCATTGGTAAGACCAAAGGACATAACTAAGAATTCAAAGTGACCATACCGAGTATAGAAAGCTATTTTTAGAATGTTACACTCTCTTACTTTGAGATGATGGTTGCATGATTTGAGGTCTATCTTAGAGAAATAACTTGCACCCTGAAGTTGGTCAAACAAGTAATTAATTCTTGGAAGAGGATACTTGCTCTTGACTATGACTTTATTGAGCTGATGATAATCAATACACATTCTGAGAGAATCTCTTTCTTGCATATGAATAAGACTTGTATGCCCTACAGAGACACATTGGGTCTGATAAATCCTTATCGAAGAGATTCTTTAACTGCTCTTACAATTCTCTGAGTTCTACTGGTGCAACTCTATATGGTGGAATAGATATAGGCAGAGTATTTGGAAGAAGATCAACGCCAAAGTCTATTTTCCTTTAGGGATGAATTCTTAGAAGATTCTCAGGAAAGACATTTGAATATTCATTAATAACTGGGATTGAATCAAAACTGGGAGTTTAAGAACTAGTGTACTTAAATCAAACAAGATGATAGACATATCCATTAGATATCATTTTCTGTGACCAAAGGTAGGAAAAAAGATGACCTCTAAAAGCTAAAGTACTACCCCTCCACTCTAGGATAGGTTCATTCAAAAATTAGAACTGGACTACTCTGTTTATGAAGTAGATTGTGGAATAGTGGGAATGAAACCAATCTATTCCAAGAATGATATCAAAATAAGTCATCTCTAATTGGACTGAGTCTCCTAAGGTGACTTTATGAGATACCATAATCGGACAACACCTGTATACCCATCGGGCTATAATTGTTTTACCCACTTGGGTAGAGACTGAAAAGGGCTCTACAAGAATTTTAGGACTGACTTTGAAATTAACTGCTATATAAGAACTAACAAAAGACAAAGAATCCCCTCGATATAGAAAATCATAAATATGCACATGAAAGATCTGTAACATAGCAGTAGCCATATTAGAAGAATTTTCCAGATCTGGCTGGGATTGGAGAGTATAAAGTTAATTTGGTCGTTGCCCACTAGTAGCGTTGGAGGTGGTACCCTACTGATTTAGGTGACTAGACTAAGTTGGGGAACGGTTCCACTAACCTTGAGAATTTATCTTAGGAAAGTATCAAACTCTGTGGCCTGTCTTACCATATCAAAAACAAATACGATTAATAGCTCTACAATACCCTGATGGTGGTTACCACAAGTATGGCAAAGAGGATTAGTTCGAGCTGACACTACCCTGAAAATTAGTGCCTGGTGCTCTATTTCTATTACCATCCCTGAACTTAGGATCTGGAGCACTAGCTCAAGAAAGAGTTGGAACTACTGTCTTAGGAAGAAACTAAGAATGGTTTCCTCCTGATTTAGGTTGAGCAAAGTTGAAACTACCTGAACATGGTCTCTTATTTTACTTCTCCCTTATCTTAATCTTTTTCTCCTCTATCTGCTGAATAATACTAAATAAGCCTGGCTATGTTTATGTCACTATTCAACATCGTGGGCCTACACTCATTGATGACCCTATCATTCACCCTAGAGACAAACTTACTCATATTAACCCTGCTATCTGCAACCCCATGAGATGCCTATCTGTCTAATTGAGTAAATTAAGAGAAAACTTTTTCACCTTCAGGTTGCCTTGCCTGAGGTTTATAAATTTTAACATATTAGCGTCTCTCAGCTCTAAGGGAAAGAATCTATCTAAGAATGTAGTAGTAAGCTCCTCTACTCAATAGGCCATGCATCTTCAACCTTCTCTGATTTCCACTATTTGAACTAAGTGTGAGCAACATTCTACAACTGATATGATGCTAGCTCTGCACTCTCACTATAAGTAACCTACATGATATTCGTAACCTTATGAACTTGATTAATAAATTCTTGAGGGTTCTCCTCTAACTTAGACTCGAGTAAGGATGAAGGATTTATTTTGGTTAAACTCTAAAATACTGGTTGCAGCTAAATTAGCCATAGGGTTACCCAGGATGGCAGCTGGTCATTCATTCTGAGCAGCAACTGATTGATCAAGAGTAGTGAATACATCTCTGAACTCTTAATGAGAAATATATTCCCCCAAAGGACCTTCGGGCTGAGGGGCTGGCTGATTCCTGTTTTTTCTTTTAGGAGGCATATTCTGTAAAAGAAAGGGAAAGATAGATTAGGCTGAGAGATTGACTAGAGATTATGCTCACTGGCATGAAATAAATACTGAAATAAGGGAAACTGTCGCTAAAATATCTTATAGCCTTCTGTACAAAAATATAGTATGCAACACACCTATGTATAAGACTCTACTAGATGCAACTTTCTGCCTTTCTAGGACACTATTGAACCTTATGCTCTGATACAAAGTTTGTAACGCCTCAGATCTGGTATCCAAAATGCTACATAGTGCTCATGAGTCTGAAGGACTACAAGCTAACCAATGACTGATATCTGTACCTGAAAATATCGTAATATACTGTGTGAATGCAGAAATAAAGGCTGAAAGGCCATAAAGTTCAAAACTATAAAATAAATAATAAAATATAACATCTGGATAGGGTGTGAATTACCAAAAATAACTGAAATAACTGTCTAACCATGATAGTCTGAAAATCCTCTAACTGACTGAACTATCTAAATAAAGAGTAGATGGGACATGTCTCCAACTAACTCCAACTAATAAATTAATTAATGGTATAATAAAGTAATGGTCATGTCCTTAAAGGATGAGGTCTCACTGCTAACTCTGACTGTTAAGAGAGAATTCTATTGATGCTCTGAAGCTCATGCTTCTGAACCTATAGCATAAAATATCATAGCGTTAATGCATCAATACGTTTGAATGTACTGGTATGCATGATAGGTAGGTTGAATGCAAAGGGTTCACATACATGAATTATACTAACTTACTGGAAATATGAACTTGAGAAAGCATGCATGATTACATAATAACTGTAGCTAAGTTCGTGGCAACATAATTACTGAACCTGAGTACTGATAACATGAGATATTAATAACTGTATAACTAAAATAACTGATAGTGAGCAAATCTATCTGACAGTCTAGATTATGATCACACTAGCTAAGTTCTATACTATTCTGAGTTGACTGTATCTGAAAGTCATGAATTCTATATAACTATCTAAGTTCTATTACTGTGATGGAATGATTTTATCTAACAGTCCTTATTCTATAATTAAAACTGTGGGAAGTAGTTATCAAATCGGCATGCCCCTAATATGCCATTATGGTTGAGTCGTGGTCAAATTTGTAACCTTAATTGGAAGGGTGTCAATACCGTGCCATCAGTAAGAACAATCTCTGAGTAACCCTCATATAAAAAGTAACTCTAGTGAAAATGGTAGGAACCCTCATATAACAAGTTTATCCCCCTTATCTGCCCTCAAATAATAGGCTATGATATCTCAACCTACACTGGCTAGGTAGTTCTAGAATGCAAGGATTGCTCCTAAGAATCACATCCTCATTTAACAGGTGGGTTCCCATCCTTAGGTTCACTCGAAGATAATTTCTACTCCCGTCTGGAAAGACACTAAACATAATTAACTGAACTGACTGTACTGAGTTAACTGAGTTTTGTTGACTAACGGAATACTACTGAGTCACTGAATTTTTGAGGTTTCTGAGACTACTGAGTTTACTGAGTTTCCCTGAGTCACGTGACTGACTGAATTTCTATGAACATGGTTAGACTGAGAATATCTTTAAAACATGACACTGGCTCTAGGCACACAGCTAATTGTCGGGTACAAGTACCCCACAGACTTGATAGGATGAAACTAACAAAGCATGACTTTCTTTAATATATGACCAACATCGATAATCCATATTATGATAACATAGGAATTTCATGAAGTACATGTGCAAAAGCACCACAATGGCTACACATATATCCATAATTCATTGTCTAAGACATTTCATCAAACACTTAATATGCATCAACTGGTACATACATGGGGATTTCATATTATCATTCTAGAATGGCATTTTTCCTTCACATAGGAATTTAATCAAACACATGGAAAGCATGCTTTGGTTATACAATCATCAACAAATATAATAATCTTGGATATATCCATCAACGTGCAAATTTAAGGGTTTATAATGATTATTAAACAAATCATCACATCCTAGGGTGAATCATTAGAATATGTAATTTCAATCATGAATCAAAACGCCACAACATCATGAACATGAATTTCAAAACAATATAAATCATGAACATTAATAAATACACAAATTTTAAATTTTGTAAAGAGATTCTTGAGCATCATGGGTGAAAGGGACCCATGAATCAACACATGACATACTTTGATTATGAGTTTCCTGAAGTTCTTGGACATGAAGAACTTGAATTTCTTGGTTTCTTGGAGAAGGATTTGGATCTTGTTCTTGGGGATTATCTTTGAGCGAAAACCCTATTTTGATATTGTGAATGAATAATTAACTTATGAGCCTTTTTCATATATAATTAAGGGTTAAAACGGGTTGAAAATACCCAAATACCCTTTAAAAATAAATTAAAAATTCATTGAACGGGACCTGCGATGGCTCATACGATGGTCCATCGCTGGCTCGATAGTTCGTCATTTCAACCGTCATAAGTGGAAAAAAAAAAGAACTCACTACCTTATAGCGACAGCTTGGGAGACGGTCCATCGCAAGTTCGACGGTCAGTAAACCTGTCCATCGCACCTTATCTAGAAGGTCAACTCATTTTCTTTTCTGCAACAATTTAGGGGATGGTCCGTCGCTATATATATGGTCCGTAAACATAGCTGTTGCACCTGGGCGATTCTAATAGCTCTGAGTTAAACATCTATAACTTTTTACTACGATATTGGATTTCGACAAAATTTGTATATTTGGAAAGCTAATTCAATTTTCCACTAAAAAATAAGTTAAAATATTAAAAATTTCATGTATATAAAAGTATATTGATCTTTTAAAGTATGTTTCTATCATACTTGGGATAATTTCAAGCTAAGTAGATGTACGGGGTATTACATGTCTGAAGTGCAATGACTTTATCATAAGGGTGATGACTAGGCTAACGAGCCATCACCCAAGTGACGAATTCTCGAGTAAGTCATCACCTACATTCATAAAGATTGGTTTATTTTTCTTGAGGGTGAACAAAGTACATGTCAGCTAAGTTATTTACTTCCTTGCTTTCTTTCTTTCCCTTGTACACATGTTGAATTGGGTTTACTGTTGTAGATAAGGTTATGCATCAAAATTGCACCATATAGTGAAAAATTAAAACCACCTCAACTAAAAAGTTGTTTACCAAACCAGAGAATAAACAAGAGGGTGTTGGACAACAAGGCTATTGTATGAGACAGAGTATTCATATAATAAAACAAACCCGCCAGTTTTATTAGAGGTTGGTAACAACTAAGAGTAAGTCCAGTTCACATTATGAGAGTTTAGAAAAAGCAAATTGTCATGCTTTAGAACATCCTACAGAAAAAAATTCACCAATACGAGGTGATGTCATTGAGAGTAAGAACTATGGTATCTGAGATAGTGTCTGATGGAAAGTAGAGGGTTTGCCAAAAATCAATCATGAAGGATTAGAAGCCACTGGAAGATAAAATGCAAAGAAATCAGAAGCATTACTAGGCTAAGAAAGTATCATCAAATGGAAATAACATTTAAGATATATGATCAAAAATAGACCATTAGAGGAGGAGAGTCATACTATCTGATTATTGTGAGGGAGTTTTCTATAGACTATAATGCATCCTTTGAAAATGTGTGCAAGAAAGGGGAAAGGTCCATGGAAATTCCAATCATTGATTGGATACTAGTGAGGCATATTGGAGGATGTGTCTGATCTCACCATTAATAGAGTTTTGCATAGAGCAGATTTCATACCTTTAACCACTACTCCGAATTTTTATCACAGGATGAATGACATAGCTAATTAATGTTCTTTATTAGCACAAGTGTTAGCAGAAGGAGAAACAAGGTGGATGAATAAGCCAAGTGTGATTATTATTAAATACACACTATCTAAGATGGTAAATTTCTAGTGGAGTATTTTTCAAATAAGATTTAGGCCGACGGCAAGTGACAATATATTGGGTGATGATAGGGTAGTGTGGGTACCAAGTATTATGCCTGAGTTCTAGTTGAATTTTGAGAGATAATCACTGATGAAACCTAGATTCAAGAAATAAAAACTGATACATCATACCATTTTCCTTGTGTTGACCAGTTGGCTATGCGAGGAAACTTATGTTCCATTTATTTTAGGATCGGACAATAAGGTAAAAGCAATGAAAACACATACATTATTTAGGAGAGATTAAAGTCAAAATATATTGTTTTTAGGAAAAGAAGTTAGTTTTAGAGATGATACTCTTACAATAGAGGGAGGTTAAAAATCTGCACCTCTCTCAGGGTTTGCACAATCTATGCAAATCCTGCACAAAGAAAATGAATAAAATGTTGTTTTGGTGACTAGATTAGATTATCCATCAACTAAGTGATAAGCTATGAACTACATCATCAACCTGAAATAATGAATAAAACCTCAAGTGATGACTATTTTTACATGCCATTAGCTAAGTGATAACCCAATAGCTTTATCGTAAGCCTAAAACAGTGTATAATGACTCATGTGATGGCTATTTTAATAAGTCATCAGCCAAGTGATAGGCCATCAACTTCATCATTAGCCTAAAAAAATTATTAGTTTATGAAGAATTTAGTTGATGACTTGGTTGATAAGCTGTCAACTATGTGATAAGCTATTAGCCTTGTCATCAACTATTGCATGAAATAATTATTCTTTGAATATTAAGGATATAAATAACAGCTTTTAGGGTTTTCTTATCATCTTTTGGCAATTGAAGAAAACAATATATTTGTGTTTTGAACATTGAAGTCATAAATTAATCTTTTAATCATGTTATGGGATATTTTGGTGAATCTTTAAAGGAGAACATTATTTGATTTCATATTTTGTATGAATGAATTTCTTATATTATGAATTCATCTTTTATGATTTATCTTATATTCATGAGGAACTACACCCATAACTAGAGTTCTGGGAGTTATGATTACTACTTTGTTTATTTGTTTGTTTGGGTGAGATTTGAGTAATTGTGGGATTCATATTGGTAATTTTGTTGTTTTAAATACTTTTTGTTTGTTACAAATAATACAACATGCCTTATGTTAGTTTGTTTGAAGTAATAAATTAACTAAAGGTAGTGAATTATAAATGTGGCTTTGGAAAGATAAATTTTCCATTTGATGATTAATGTTGTAACATGATTAATCAACTCGATATAAAATCTGCGAGAATAGAAAGTTTTACTAAGTTTGGAAGAATTAGGGAGATTAATATCTAAGTAGGTTGAAAAACACTTTGATAAATTGCAGATATTGTTAATTTTTTGCTTCCCATAAGCCATGAGATTCAAACACCATAGTTGTTATTTAATAATATAATTAATCATAGTGATCACAACTCTAGTTCTAATTCATTAGTGATTTGAAATACTATGAAATTAACTTTGAGTCTCTAAATAAAATTGAAATGTCAACAATAATCTATTATTATAAAAACAACCCATTTAAAGGAAACTCTTGACTATTAGTTAGTTAAATCACAATTCATCTTAATCAACACCATATTACTTTTGGTGTTTGACCCCGACCTTGTTGGGTTATATATTTGAAAAAAAATGCTTACACTCTCTAAAGAGAGTTGGAATTTTGGTGTATCAAATTTTGGTGCCATTTTTGGGGAATTCAATTGCCAATTAAGGATATGTTCATTCATTGATTCTAAGTCAAGTTTCCTAATTTTACTTTTATTTGTCGCCTTTGATATTTCTTGGCTATCTATTGTGTATGTCACAAACCTGAATATCAGGCGGGTCAATATTACCTTTCAACCCAAAAACTCAAAGAATTGGGAGCATGACTGAATAACAAATGGTTGCAAGACTGGCCGTTTTGGCAAATGCACAGGTTAACCACAAGAATTTAAGACTGCCCGGGCATGTACCAAATGTGGATGATGAGTACTTGGGTGAGGACCTGTTTGTCATCCTCTAAATTAACTACGTGCTAAAAATATCGCACCAGTAAATTGGAATCTACAAGCAAGAGGTAGAGTGCAGCAACATCATGCAGTGCAATTTGATCTAGATGAGGATGAAAACGCTAATTTGGATGGAACTGAGCTACAAAAGCAATCATCACAACACCATTGGCTCCTAGAGTGAAATTTAATACCAGAAGTACCATGATCCAACTGGTCAACTTATAGGGGTTATTTGGTGGATTAACTCGGGATGAACAAAATCATAAATTGATGATCTTGATCAATATTTTAAGTCATTTTACAACACTTGAGTGGGAAGAAATGTCATTCGTATGAGATTATTTCAACTATCGCTATCTGGGGAGGTAACTCTATGGCTAAATAAGTTGGCACCCGATTAACTAACAAACTCGAGGCAACTGAAAAGTTCTTTTCTGCTTCCAGGATGTTGCTGTTGAGAGATGAAATTAGAAAATTTAGGCAACTACAAAATAATGCACTTCACAAAACATGGATGAGGTTCGAAAAAAAGCTAACACTATTTCTCTACTAGAACTTGGTCCTGGATGTAATGGGTATCTCCAGTCCCACATAAACTGGAGATCACTCTCTTACCAATTAGATCTAATGCAACATACTAAAATTTCAGATGAATCTTGAACATGTAACAATATATTGCATAACAAAACTAATGATAATTCATAATATGTCTGTAGCAAACACTGATAATCGAACAATTTGTTGTTATCGTAATAGTCAACTGAACCACCTAAGTCTATAATAGTTCAACAAAGATTCTACATATCGAAAGGTTAATAAAATGTTAGGACATGCCCATGACAATATCCAAAATCAATGTTCAAAAGATAGTCAAAGCATAAAAAGGAAACAACAACATGAACTGGGATCTTCCGAAGGATAAAAGCTTACAACTTTAACCTAACTTTCTATATGTTCCCGATTCCAAGTCACTGGGTAGTAAAGATGGAAGTATGGATAGCTCCTGCATCGTGTGGAGATATAATGTTTAAAGACAATTGGTGATTTGAGCGCTAGTGTGTATTCTAGGATAGAGGGATAAAATAATCCTATTCGAAAAGTTCAAAACCAAAACAACATTCAATGCATAATATCAGGTGTAATAAATATACATATATAATACCAAATGTTGGGGGTAGGGAACAAGGCTTAACATGAATTTCAAAAACCTTAACTCAGGTTTTCTAGTTTAACAGTAATTCAACAAGGCACCCATCGGCTATATAGGCCCTGCTATCCCATAGTTAGTAGGGCCCTAGTACGTGTAGTCACATGAACCAGAGAATATCTATTTTTGTATGTGCAATTATGGGGGACTCGAATATCCCAGAATAATCAAGGTGACTTGAGAAAAATGGTATACAATATGGGGAACTCAAATATCCCATTCATATAAACATTATATGGGACTTGAACCTCCCGTTCATTATGAAACCCGCACCAGATAGGTCGATATCCAGTGATGGTCCATCGGGACTACTACTTTCATAGCCCGGCTACACTTCCCCTTTTTATGCTCAATTTAAAATATCCATTGTACAATCATAATAATGAATCCAGTTACTTACCAAAGCCATTATGGTAGTATCATCAGACAAACCACACTTTCAAGTATACGTCATGCTAAGACAGTTATTAGATATATTTGGGACTCAAACCCAATGTTCAAGCAGGAACAACAATTAATTTATCACATTAGGACTTGAACCCATTAGCTAACCCCCTCCCCCAGGGTTTTATTTCAATTCAATTTATGGCCACGAAGGGCCTTTCAAAGTCATTCATTAATCATTAACATTTTTATGTTAAGCCTTGGTTCAAGAGAAAATTCAGACTTGTGACAATATCCTTCTCATTGACAATTTCACAAACAGGTTGAGGGAATACCATTATCCAAGCCAAAATTATCAAATTTGGGGTCCAACCATAACACCCCAATAAAATCACCATTCCCACTCACCCATATGTGCAAAGCCATAGTTAAATCATGCATAATCACAACTTAAAAAAATAGAAAACAATATTCAATGATATGCATTCAAACCCCTCAACCATTGTTTTAAAACAACCATTAATAACTCATGAATAATGTTTTAATCATATGATTTCAGAAAACTAACAATGAGGGAAGAGTTACATGTCTGAATTACGTAGATTCATGGAGAGAAATTAACTCTTGAACCCTTAGGTAGAAGCTTTGAAGAAACCTTAGCCACTATTTCATGAGAGGATTTTAAGAGAGTAAAAAGGATGTTTAATCTTGTTAAGTGTGGAATGAATGACCAAATAGTATTTTATTGGCGTTGGGCCATAAGGGTTTAAAGTGGGAAATGTGTAAATTTCTTTAGCTTAAAGTTGTAAGAAGCCATTCTTTGTTATGAGTAGACCCCGTGACTCCTCACTACACTATACAACTCATGGCCATAAGTTGTATCCTAGATAATGAGTTTGATACCCATACACTACCCATCTTGTGAATTCATGATCCCTACTCCTAACCCGATCATACGACTCGTATTGTCTAATCGTATCCAAGACAAAATCAAAAGGTATTGACTCTGGACAACATAAGACTTAACCCTACCTCTCGTAACATAGTCTCATGACTCATACTGAGTGACTCGTACTCAGAGTAGAACATAGCCAATTACATACTAGTGTGGTTACTACTTAGGTCCATATACCCGTAACCACACCATACAAGTTGTATGGTGGGTCTTCAATAGGGCAGTGAGCTCAAGATCATAAAATTTTCAAGGGCCAAAGCTTGGGGAATTTAAGTCTCCCCCTCTCTTAGGATCATTCATCCTCAAATAATGGATTAAGGAAACACAAAAACAATTAGAATCCATATACCTTTACTTATACCTTTAACGAAATTAGAAAACAAATATGCCAAGGAACTCATCCTTTTAGTTAACAAAGACGGAAAGCATAGATGTAAGAATATACAAATACCTCAAACACAAATATAAGAAATAGGAAATTGGAATGGGTACTTGGACTTTATGTCCTTCTCGGCTTCGCAAGTAGCTTCCTCAAACTTTTGGTTCCGCCGTTGAAGCTTCACCAAAGCCACATCTTTCATCCTTAACCGAAAAACTTACCAATACAAGATCCTCACCCCCGACTTCCTCATAGGATAAAGAATCCAAAATACTAATGTTCTCCAAGGGAACAACCTATAAAGGACTACCCACACATTTTTGCAACATGGACATGTGGAATACCAGATGAATGGAACTTATGCTAGAGGGAAAATCCAACTCATATGCAACATTACCAACCATTCTCAAAACTAAGTATGAGACAAAATATCTAGGACTGAGCTTTCCCTTCTCCCCATACTGCATCACTCCCTTTACGGGAGACACCTTCAGGAACACGTAATTTGCAACCTCAAATTCCAAGTACTTTTGCCTCATGTCCGCATAGGCCTTTTGACCATTTTTAGAGATTTTAAGACGATCGAAATCAACTTTACCTTTCTTATAGTATGGTAAACCAAATTCACGCTAAATATTTCTGGCACACCAACCTTGAGGCACACAATAGGAGACCTACACATCCTCCGACCGTACAATGCCTTAAATAGGGCCATACTAATTCTAGTATGGTAACTATTGTTATAGGAAAATTGAATGAGAGGAAAGTGCCAGTACCAACTACCACAAATTTTTTTTTTACATAAGATCGCAGCATATCTTCAAAAGTCTGAATGGTTCTTTCCTCTTGCCGATCTATCTGTGGGTGAAATCAGGTGCTAAGGCTCACTAAGGTTTCCAAAAATGTTACAAAGAGCTCCAAAAATGCATTAAGAACTGAGCACCACAATTCAAAATGATCAAGACAGGCATACCATGTAACTTCACGACCTACTAAAGGAACAACTTTGGATAGTCCTCAGCTGAATTATTAGTTCTCACTGGCAAAAAATGAACAGACTTAGTAATCCTGTACACAATGACCCAATAGAGTCGCACCGATTCCATGACCACAAAATACCGATAACGAAATCAATAATAATTATCTCCTATTTCCACAATGACTATTCATTTTTTTGAATTAGCCAACCAGGACTTATGTGCTCCTTCTTTACTTGCTAACACACCATACACTTAACCACAATGGTTGTTGCATCCCGCTTAATATTATTCCACCAATATGTATACTTAAGATCGTGATTCATCTTTCTTTAATCGGGATGGACCATATACCATGAATCATAAGCCTTGGCCAAAATCTTCCCTTGCAATCCATCAATATTGTCTATACATAACCTCCCTTGGTATCTCAAGATACCATCACCAGTGATCTTGAAGGATATCTTCTTTTGATTACCCACATCATCGTTGATCTTCATTGAGAGAGGGTCTAATACCTAGTTCTCCTTTATTTTAGAACTAAGAGATGATTACACCACCTATTAGACAAACATGCCACCATCTTTAAAGTCAAACAGATGAACAATAAGGTTTGCCAAATGGTGAATATCGTTAACCAATTCCACCATGTCCTTATCCACATGAGCTAGAGTTTCTATGGATAACCTGCTAAGTGCATCATCAACTATATTAGCTTTACCTCGAATGTAGTGAAGACTCATATCATAGTCCCTTAATAACTCAAACCATCACTTTTGCTTGAGATTAAGCTCCCTTTTAGTAAACATGTAATGCAGGATCTTGTGATCAGAAAAGATATCAGCATGAACCCCATATAGATTGTTATGCCAAATTTTCAATTTGAACGCCTTGGAAAACAACTCCATGTTATAAGTCAGATAGTTCTTCTCATGAACCTTTAACTGTCTAGAGGTATAAGAAACTACCTTATCATGTTGTATCAAAATACAATTCAAACTAACCTGAGATGCATCAAAATAGACAAAAAACCCATGGTGCCTTCAACTAGAGTAAAAAATGAAGATGAAGTCAACATATCTTTCAGCAACTCAAATCTACCGTTGTAAGCATCAAACCACAAGAACATCACCTTCTTCTAAGTAAACTTGGATAATGGGGCAGCTATAGTAAAAAATTACACCATAAATCTTCTTTAGTAGCCGGCTAAACCCTTGAAACTCCAAATATCGATCGAAGTCATTTATTTAGGCCACTTCTTAAGAATCAAAATCTTTTGAGGATCCACCAGGATCCTTTTACTAGACATAACATGGCCCAAAAATGTAATACTATTTAACCAAAATTCATATTTAGAGAACTTATCATACAAATGTTGATCAATCAAGGTTTACAACATAATGCAAATGTGATCAAAATGATCCTACATACTCTTAGAGTATACCAAAATATTATGAATGTAGACAATCATGAAAAAATCCAGAAACTAATAAAAGATGCTATTCATAAAGTTCATAAAAGTTGCAAAGAAATTAGTTATGCCAAATGACATTGCCAAGAACTCAAACTGCCCACACCGAGTTCGAAAAGTTGCCTTAGGGATATCCACCTCCCTAATCTTTAAATGATAATACCTGGATTAAAGATCGATCTTAGAGAAAAATTTAGCACAAGCAGTGTATCAAACAGATCCTCAATTCTCAGAAGTGGATACTTATTCTTTAACGTTTCCTTGTTCAACTACCAGTAGTCAATGCATATATGAAAGGAACTATCCTTTTTATGCATAAACAAGAAAGGAGCACCCCATGGGGACACACTAGGATGGTTAAAACCCTTGTATAAAATATCCTTCAACTACTTTTTGAGTTCTTGCAACTTAGCGTAAGCAATTCTATATAGGGTGAAAGAGATAGGATGAGTATTTTTAACAAGATCAATACAAAAATTAATCTCAATATCATGAGGGATATTAGGAAGAACATTAGTAAAAACCTCTAAAACCTCAATAATCATGTGAACAGATATATGAAGGACCCTCTATGTTAGAATCTATAACCCAGACTAAATAGTTGAGACACCCTTTGGAAATTCATTTTCAAGCTCTAAGATATGATATGAACCTCCCCTTAGGCTCTGGGGAACTTCCCTCCCATTCAACAATAGGTTCATTAAGGAATTTAAACATAACCTTACGGGTCCAACAGTCTAAAGAAGCATAGCATGAGTGCGACCATTCTATCTCTAAAATAACATTAAAGTCAATCATGTCTAACTCTATAAGACCACCAAAGTTTCCTTACCATGAGCTGATAGAACACACCCCTTATAGACTCTTCTAGGAACCACAGATTCACTCACTAGGGTGGACATAGAAAAAGGATCATAAATATACTTAGGACAAAAGAAAAATGCAAAGCCACAAATAGGGCCACAAAGAGAAAGTAAACTTTGGATCAAGTAAACAGTACACATAATGGGAAAAGAGTTCCAGTCTACCACCAATGTAATAGACAGATTCCTCAAAGTGCTTACCAAAAGAAAAAACATATACGTTATTTTGGCCTGTGTTGTTACAAGAAGTAAAAGCAACACCCTTTTGTGCAGTAGCTGATAAAGAGGAAACAAGAATTATTTTAGCCATAGAACCAACCCTAGAAGGACAGTCACACTATATATGACCAATTTAACAATAATTGCAACATCGGTTTCTCCTCTTCTCACATTAGCCACGATGCTGCTGACCATAAAATCTACAAGAAGGATATGATGGAGCAGACTGAGCACCACAAGCTTGAGATTGGGCGCTCTATTCCTTGTACCCTCTATTATGCTGAGAAAAATGATCACTTGATAGCTTTAGGTAAGGAGTACTATCCATAGAGAAAGAACCAAAACTCCCAGAACGAAAACTCCCCCACTTCTTCTTCGGTTGCTATCCCATATCTCTATAGCTCTGCTACTAGCCTCCACCCTTATTAGTAAATATAAATTTCTTACTTTGCCTCTCACAAATCTCAGCCTGTTTCTTTTTTTCTTCCACAACCTATTGTATATACACGATAAGCTGAGAAATATCCATATCCTTGTTCAATAAGAAAAATTTACTCTCCAAAATCAACTCACGGGATAACCCAAATTCATGTTTTTGAATTCTAGCTCTAATGCTAGACACAAACTAAAAGCATAGATGGACAACCGATAGAATTTCAAGGTACACCCCGTGACCTATATCTTGCCTTCTCTCATATTCACAAATTCCTCTACTTTTGCCTCACTCAAATATTGATGAAAAAATGGTCCAAAAAGACAATAGGGAAATCATCCTACAATACAGAGTTATTATCATCTCCCCCAGACTACTCCAACTATTTATACAACTGATATGCCACATCATTCAACAAATAGGAAACAAACTCCAGACCTTTAAATTTAAAAGCATGTGTAATCAACAGGATCTTTTCCATCTCATCAATAAAATCTTGAGGATTCTCCTCAATATTAACACTAGTAAAATTTTGATGACCGAGCCTCAGGAAATGGCCAACCTTTTTGGTCTCAAAAGATAGAGTACTATGATCAGACTTAGAAGATACCAGATGGTCCAACATAAGAATAGACCGATAAAACACAATGTTTATCATATCGGCCTGAGAATCTCAATGACGGCTTAATGGAACCTTTGGAACTACAGGAGGGTAATCAGAATTTGGACCCCTAGACTATGCCTAAACACCAAAAGTAGGGTATACCACATCAAAAATGTACCCAAGTAGAACAAAGGAGTTTCCATAAGCTTCAGATCATCTGGGGGAATCATCTAAAAAAGTTAGCAAATATGAATTAGTGGAATCCAAGACCTTAGACTCTATAGCACGAAGTAAGGTAACAAGAAATTAAAACATTCCTACATGTCTCGTATCCTCTCTCTTATAAGTGTGGTGCTTTACACGCCTATAAAAGAGAATGTACTTAACACATCTTTGCGGATACTTAACTAGCTAGGAACCTAAGGTTCTTATACTACCTTTATCATAACCAGAACCAGGGTCTGGCCATGATGGTTATCTCAAGTCCTACGTAGACCTAAGATCATCCCCTTTACCTAACCTAACCAAGCCAACATACTAAAATATTTTATGAATCCCAAACATATAATAAGATAGCACATAAAAAACTAATGATAATTCATAGTATGTCTTTACCAAACACTGGTACATGGAAAACCATCCATCACTAAAATAATCAACAGAACCACCTAAGTCTATAGTAGTCTGACAAACACTATACGTAACCAAAGGCCAAAAAAATATCGCAACATGCCCCAAAAAATAGCCAAAAAAAAGGCATAATTTCACGGCCTGAATATACATCAAATTTTTAAGCCGATTTTAAAACATTCATTGCATAATCATAACCATCAATAAAGTTACATACTTAAAGCATTCCAATAGTATTGTAATACCCACCCGATTGTAAGTATACAATATAATA
>JAPEIP010000012.1:179037935-179069396 GCA_026120095.1 Capsicum chinense
CAAATCTACCGTTGTAAGCATCAAACCACAAGAACATCACCTTCTTCTAAGTAAACTTGGATAATGGGGCAGCTATAGTAAAAAATTACACCATAAATCTTCTTTAGTAGCCGGCTAAACCCTTGAAACTCCAAATATCGATCGAAGTCATTTATTTAGGCCACTTCTTAAGAATCAAAATCTTTTGAGGATCCACCAGGATCCTTTTACTAGACATAACATGGCCCAAAAATGTAATACTATTTAACCAAAATTCATATTTAGAGAACTTATCATACAAATGTTGATCAATCAAGGTTTACAACATAATGCAAATGTGATCAAAATGATCCTACATACTCTTAGAGTATACCAAAATATTATGAATGTAGACAATCATGAAAAAATCCAGAAACTAATAAAAGATGCTATTCATAAAGTTCATAAAAGTTGCAAAGAAATTAGTTATGCCAAATGACATTGCCAAGAACTCAAACTGCCCACACCGAGTTCGAAAAGTTGCCTTAGGGATATCCACCTCCCTAATCTTTAAATGATAATACCTGGATTAAAGATCGATCTTAGAGAAAAATTTAGCACAAGCAGTGTATCAAACAGATCCTCAATTCTCAGAAGTGGATACTTATTCTTTAACGTTTCCTTGTTCAACTACCAGTAGTCAATGCATATATGAAAGGAACTATCCTTTTTATGCATAAACAAGAAAGGAGCACCCCATGGGGACACACTAGGATGGTTAAAACCCTTGTATAAAATATCCTTCAACTACTTTTTGAGTTCTTGCAACTTAGCGTAAGCAATTCTATATAGGGTGAAAGAGATAGGATGAGTATTTTTAACAAGATCAATACAAAAATTAATCTCAATATCATGAGGGATATTAGGAAGAACATTAGTAAAAACCTCTAAAACCTCAATAATCATGTGAACAGATATATGAAGGACCCTCTATGTTAGAATCTATAACCCAGACTAAATAGTTGAGACACCCTTTGGAAATTCATTTTCAAGCTCTAAGATATGATATGAACCTCCCCTTAGGCTCTGGGGAACTTCCCTCCCATTCAACAATAGGTTCATTAAGGAATTTAAACATAACCTTACGGGTCCAACAGTCTAAAGAAGCATAGCATGAGTGCGACCATTCTATCTCTAAAATAACATTAAAGTCAATCATGTCTAACTCTATAAGACCACCAAAGTTTCCTTACCATGAGCTGATAGAACACACCCCTTATAGACTCTTCTAGGAACCACAGATTCACTCACTAGGGTGGACATAGAAAAAGGATCATAAATATACTTAGGACAAAAGAAAAATGCAAAGCCACAAATAGGGCCACAAAGAGAAAGTAAACTTTGGATCAAGTAAACAGTACACATAATGGGAAAAGAGTTCCAGTCTACCACCAATGTAATAGACAGATTCCTCAAAGTGCTTACCAAAAGAAAAAACATATACGTTATTTTGGCCTGTGTTGTTACAAGAAGTAAAAGCAACACCCTTTTGTGCAGTAGCTGATAAAGAGGAAACAAGAATTATTTTAGCCATAGAACCAACCCTAGAAGGACAGTCACACTATATATGACCAATTTAACAATAATTGCAACATCGGTTTCTCCTCTTCTCACATTAGCCACGATGCTGCTGACCATAAAATCTACAAGAAGGATATGATGGAGCAGACTGAGCACCACAAGCTTGAGATTGGGCGCTCTATTCCTTGTACCCTCTATTATGCTGAGAAAAATGATCACTTGATAGCTTTAGGTAAGGAGTACTATCCATAGAGAAAGAACCAAAACTCCCAGAACGAAAACTCCCCCACTTCTTCTTCGGTTGCTATCCCATATCTCTATAGCTCTGCTACTAGCCTCCACCCTTATTAGTAAATATAAATTTCTTACTTTGCCTCTCACAAATCTCAGCCTGTTTCTTTTTTTCTTCCACAACCTATTGTATATACACGATAAGCTGAGAAATATCCATATCCTTGTTCAATAAGAAAAATTTACTCTCCAAAATCAACTCACGGGATAACCCAAATTCATGTTTTTGAATTCTAGCTCTAATGCTAGACACAAACTAAAAGCATAGATGGACAACCGATAGAATTTCAAGGTACACCCCGTGACCTATATCTTGCCTTCTCTCATATTCACAAATTCCTCTACTTTTGCCTCACTCAAATATTGATGAAAAAATGGTCCAAAAAGACAATAGGGAAATCATCCTACAATACAGAGTTATTATCATCTCCCCCAGACTACTCCAACTATTTATACAACTGATATGCCACATCATTCAACAAATAGGAAACAAACTCCAGACCTTTAAATTTAAAAGCATGTGTAATCAACAGGATCTTTTCCATCTCATCAATAAAATCTTGAGGATTCTCCTCAATATTAACACTAGTAAAATTTTGATGACCGAGCCTCAGGAAATGGCCAACCTTTTTGGTCTCAAAAGATAGAGTACTATGATCAGACTTAGAAGATACCAGATGGTCCAACATAAGAATAGACCGATAAAACACAATGTTTATCATATCGGCCTGAGAATCTCAATGACGGCTTAATGGAACCTTTGGAACTACAGGAGGGTAATCAGAATTTGGACCCCTAGACTATGCCTAAACACCAAAAGTAGGGTATACCACATCAAAAATGTACCCAAGTAGAACAAAGGAGTTTCCATAAGCTTCAGATCATCTGGGGGAATCATCTAAAAAAGTTAGCAAATATGAATTAGTGGAATCCAAGACCTTAGACTCTATAGCACGAAGTAAGGTAACAAGAAATTAAAACATTCCTACATGTCTCGTATCCTCTCTCTTATAAGTGTGGTGCTTTACACGCCTATAAAAGAGAATGTACTTAACACATCTTTGCGGATACTTAACTAGCTAGGAACCTAAGGTTCTTATACTACCTTTATCATAACCAGAACCAGGGTCTGGCCATGATGGTTATCTCAAGTCCTACGTAGACCTAAGATCATCCCCTTTACCTAACCTAACCAAGCCAACATACTAAAATATTTTATGAATCCCAAACATATAATAAGATAGCACATAAAAAACTAATGATAATTCATAGTATGTCTTTACCAAACACTGGTACATGGAAAACCATCCATCACTAAAATAATCAACAGAACCACCTAAGTCTATAGTAGTCTGACAAACACTATACGTAACCAAAGGCCAAAAAAATATCGCAACATGCCCCAAAAAATAGCCAAAAAAAAGGCATAATTTCACGGCCTGAATATACATCAAATTTTTAAGCCGATTTTAAAACATTCATTGCATAATCATAACCATCAATAAAGTTACATACTTAAAGCATTCCAATAGTATTGTAATACCCACCCGATTGTAAGTATACAATATAATAAGACAATTATTACATATATTTGGGACTTAAACCCAGTGTTTAAAAAGGAATATCAATCAATCAATCTCATTTGGACTCAAAACCATTACCCAACACCCCCTAAGGTTTTAACTCAATGTAATTTATGGACACCAATGAACTTTAAAAGTCATTCATCAGTCACTAATATTATTATGTCAATCCTTAGTTGAAGATGAAATTCAAACTTCCGACAATATTATCCTTATTAATAACTTCACAAAAATGATGAGGGCATTCCATTATCAAAGCCAATAATATTAAATTTGGGGTCCAACCATAACCCCCTATCGAATCACCATTCCCACACACCTATATTTGTAAAACTATAATTAAAATATGCATAATCATAATTTAAAAGATAGAACATAATATTCATATATATGCATTTAAATCCTTAAACCTTGGCTCAAGAATAATGCTTTAATAATATGCTTTTTGATAACAAAATATAAGGGAAGAGTCGCATGCTTGAATTATGAAGATTCATGGAGAGAAATTGACTCTTGAATCCTTAGATGACCACTTTGGAGAAATCCTAGCCAATTTTAATTAATAGGATTTTGAGGGAGTAAAGAGGATGTTTAATCTTGTAAAGTGTATAATGAATGACCAAAAAGTGTTAAATGGATAAGGGTTCTTAAGTGTTTTAAGTGGAAAATGTCTAAAGTACCCCCAACTTAAAGATGTAAAAAGTCATTCTTAGTTACGAGTCAACCTCCTAACTGATTACATACCATATGACTTATATACATAAGTCGTATACTACACAGTGAGTTGAACACCCACGCACTTTCCATATTATGACTTCATGATCCTGACTCATGACCTGACCATGTGATTCATATGGTCTAGTCATATCCAAGATAGAATCCAAAGATATTGACACTAGGCAATATACGAGTCCATAATGCCACTCGTAAAATGGTCTCACGACTAATACAGAGTCACTTTTAATTATAATAGAACCTATCTAATTACATAAATATTTGGTTATGAATTGGGTCCCTAGACCCAAAACTACACCATAAGACTCATTTGGTTAGTCATTAATAGTGTAGTGAGATCAAGCTCCTGAGGCATTTCACATAGTGTCTAAACCACAAGCTAACTGATGAGCATTCGATGGAGACGTTCTATAAGGATTTGAATTCAATGAAAATGCTAACCATAGACAATGATTCACGGGGAACTTTCATGGATCTCACTTTTACTGAAGCTGTAGAGATGTTAGAGTAATGACTAAGACAAGTAGAGCTTCACATACTAGTGATTCTAAGGTAGTAAGAAATTATTATTCTAGTGGGATGTCAGCGGAGCAACACTTTAATACACCAAATTTTTCCTAAGCTTAATTTCTCCTTGAGAAGGTTTAGGAGTGATTTCTTAAGTGAATATCGTGTAAACCATATATAATTTCCCTAATTTTGAATTTTTCATCACATGGGAAATTTTATAAGCTTTCCGTTGATATAAGATTCACCAAAATCCATTTTTGGGAAAGAAGTTATGGTTACTTTAAGTCCTAGTCGTAAAACAACATCATTTTACTACTTGGCACGTAGCGAGGAGGGTCTATTTGATAATTATCAAATTCTTGTGGAACTTCACGATCGTGGCGCAATGCGGAGGATCCTAATTTCCTAATAGTCAATTTCTAGTGGCCTAGCTCAATTCTGACGTATTGCACTGAAGTTCCAGGTCCCAAACAGTTGGACAACGCAATGGCTCTGCATCGTAGTGACTCCCAGATACCCATTTGTCAATTTCCAGTAAGCCACCATGATAGTGGCGCATCAAGGTCACACATAAAATTGGGTTAGCAGCTCAATTTTTCCAGCTTCATACTGAAGATAAAAAAGGTAATTTGGACTTTTCCAAGCCTCTTAAATCGTACAAACACCGAATTAAAGTCATTTACAAGCATTATATGAAGTTTTTCTCAAGTTTTATCTCAATAAAAACCCTAAGTAACCAAAACCTCTACTAAGAATCTCAAGAATCCACCATAGATTTTCTAAATTGAGTCAAGATTCAAGGTTCCCAAGTCAAGGGCTTCAACAACCCTCATCAAAGAGTACTAATAGAGTCCCAAAAGTAAGAGTTCATCCAAATCTTCTAATTCAATGTATGTGGGGTTTGAACAAGGACACTCCTTTTGTCCTTGTGCGCAAAAGTTATTTTAAATTACAAGAATATATGGCTTCACATGTTTTCTTATTAAAATTGAAGTATGGGTTTGTACCCTTTGTTGTTGTTCTTGAGATTATCATAATTTCCATGTCTTAGAAATTGAGATACATGAGTATGTTGAGATTTTAATGCAAAATACTGAAACTTCAGATTTCTATATGATTTATGAATCCTTATGATCTCTAGTATCTATTTTGATGAGTCTTAATTTGAGATTAAGCTATGGGCCACTAAGCCCTGCTCGAGAATTGGAATTTTGTGAACTCATGTGCTATAAGCACCTATGATTTGAGTACTTTGAGATTATTTAGAAATATTTTACCTTTTTGGTACTAAGAGTGTTGGAATCCAAAATGATGTTCTATTAAAACAAATAGTAATACATTTTGGTCTTCAGTATATGCCCTTGCATTATTTTATTTGGATTTACAAAGAGTTCTAAGCTGAGTATGGGAGTAGTATTTAGCACCAAGTTGGGTATGATTCTAAGTTCTCATACCCCAGAACTACGTGCCACCACAGAACTGATATTTATGGGCCTGAGGTCAAGATAGTGATCACTCAGTTTAGGTTATACTCCCTGGCAAGAGTATGATGGCTCTTCGCAACATAAGGTTTATTCCTTAAGAGGATAAGACATTGTACTCCATGTAGCTCATATGGTTTATGTTGGTTAGAATAAACTGCCAAGTGTCCAAAATTATATAATCCTGAGTTCTCAGTGTCCCTAGTCTAAAAGAGTTCTACAGCTCCCATGTGTTTAAAGTTCCTAAAAGTTCTGAATAATTGGGTTTTAAAGAAGTTTCACTCTCCATGAGATAAAAGTAGGAGTTTTAAAGTATTGATTAAAGTTCCTTTAGCCCTCAAGTATTAAGAATAAAAGGAGAGGAGAGTTTTTAAAGTTAGTTAATGAATACGAGATTTGTATTTCATGTTTCACTAATTATAATTCATGAGAATTATATTTCAAATTTTTTCAACCTGTGTGAGTCATTCATATATGCATGCATGATTTCATAAAGAAGTAATAATAATGTTTATTTACATGCATACACTCCCTATATACTCTGTATATTCCCAAGTATTGATCTACATATACATATATGTGCTACATTATCTTATAATATAGGTTCAGGTGCTCAGTCCCAGCCTCGTAAGTGATTTCTGAATACCTTTGTCTATATCTCCATAGTGGTGAGTCCTCATAGTTCAAGGACCTATCTTTAGACATTTCAGTATCTTAGTACACATATTATTGCTTTTAGTTCACTTTAAGTCAATGGGGACCTGTCCTAATAGCTCCCTAGTCATGGAGTAGTAGAGGCTTTGTCATACTAGTTATTAGATTCTTAGTATGTTGAAATTTCTAGTATGGTGGTCGTTTGGACCTAGTATTTTCTTCGTATTTCCTATCATTTGATATGGCAGTACCAATGTTTTGTTTATTTCATCTCAAAATAAGTTATTATATGTAGTAATAGTATTATAAGGTTATCTTGGGGCTACTTGTAGCCTTAAGCATCGTGTGACACTTTGGGATGAGATTTCAGGGCATTACAAATTTGGTATTAGAGCCTAAGGTTTAAGGAGTCCTGAGGAGTGTGATAAGCTGTGTTAAGTAGAGTCTTGATCATTGGTGTGTAGCGCACCACATCTATGAGAAAGAGGGTATAAGATATTTTAGGAAAAAGTTGTTTCTTTATTTTAGATTCTATCGTACCTACAGTTGTGCCTCTAATCTAATAAGTTATACTCTTCTATTTTAAAAAATACCTCCCCAGAGATCAAATGCCTACAGAAACAATAATGAGCAAACCTAGACAGTTGATCTATTGAATGAGACTATGTCTCATGCTAAGTTTTGGGCGGCCTTTCAGGCATTAACCCAAGCATTCACCGCTAATGTTCAGGATAATAACCAGGCCACAATTCTAAATCAAGAAGAAGGTGATTTAGCTATTGCTAGGTTCGTGATTTCATGATGATGAGTCCACCAGAATTTTATGGTCTAAGGTTGGTGAAGACCTATATATATACCTTAAGAAGATGAGAAAGATCACATAGGTGATGTATGTTTCTAAGAAAAAAAAGTGATGTGTTGGCGTCTTATAGGTTGAAAGATATTATTTATGATTGGTTTGTATAGTGGAGGAAGGGTAGAGGTGAAGATACTGCTCTTCTGACTTGGCAGGCACTCTCAGATGTATTTTTGACATGTTCTTCCCACTTGAGATGAGAGATGTAAAGACTGGCGAGTTTATGAAATTAAGGCAAGGCTTTATGACTATTAAGGACTACTCCTTAAAGTTAAAATAGTTAGCCGGGTATGCTCTCTATTTTATTTCTGACACCCGAGCTAGTATGAGCAAATTCATCATGAGTGTTTCCGATTTAGTACTAAAAGAGTGTATGACTGCGATACTGAATAGGGATATGGATCTATCTAGTTGGAACATACATGCATAATAGATAGAGGCAAACAAAATAAGAGTGAGAGATAGAGTGATGGGTAACAAGAGAGCTAGATTTGAGCAACATGAATATAGTTAAGATACGACCTATGGAAGGAACAACCCACTATTCCAGGGTCATTCATCTATGCTAGCACCTTCATCAGCTAGTGCTCCTATTCCTAAAGGTAAGAAGAAGTCAGGGAATAGGTCTTCTATTTATCGGTGACAGAATAGTATAAGTAATAGACCTCGCTATCCTCTATGTGCTATGTGTGGTAGGGTGCATCTCGGTGAGTGTTAAGCAGACTAGAGGCATATTGTCCCCATGCTAGGCAGAGGAACAAAAATGCCCAACCCCAGACATAAAACACTAGTGCACCAGCTCTTATAGCTTATTCCATACCTGCTTAAGGTATTTCAGCTAACACTACTGGTGGTCAGTGCTAGAACAGATTCTATGCCTTACCATCCCATTAGGAGTAGAAGGATTCTCCCAATGTTGTTACTAGTATGCTTCGTGTCTTTCGATTTGATGTTTTGGTGTTGTTGGACCCCAATTCAAGTTTCTCTTATGTGACCCCATTTGTAGCTATGAATTTCAAAATGAGTACCGAGAAGATTCCTAATCCTTTCCTAGTTTCCACACAAGTAGGAGAGTCAGTTATTGCTAAACAAGCGTATAAAGATTATACGATTACTGTTCTTCATAGAGTCATATTTTCTAATTTTATAGAGTAGGACTGTTGGATTTCAACCTTATTCTGGGTATAGATTGGCTACATTCTTATTATGCATGTATAAACTATTATACCCGCGTGATCAAGTTTCAGTTCCCTAATGAACCAGTTTTTGAGTGGTCCGGGAGTTTGGTATCTTCTAAGAGTCATTTTATCTCTTATCTCAAAGCTAGAAATCTAACATCCAAAAGTTACCTCTATCACCTAGTTAGAGTCAAAGACACTATGTCTGAGGCTCCAACTATTCAGTCAGTCAATATTGTTAGTGACTTTCCTGATATTTCTCTAGAAGATCTCCTAAGGGTATCTTACGATAAAGAGATAGAATTTAGTATTGACCCTCTTCTTGATACTCAGCCTATTTCTATTTTGCCATACTATATGGCACCTGCAGATCTTAAGAAGTCGAAAGAGCATCTCAAAGATCTTTTAGCTAATGGTTTCATAAGGCTAGTGTCTTTTTTTAGGGCATACCTATTCTTTTCGTGTGAAAGAAAGATGGTTCTTTGTATATGTGTATTGACTATCGTCTTCTTTATAAGGTCACAGTTAAGAATAAGTACCCCCTTCTGAGAATTGATGACCTATTTGATCAGTTGCAAAGTGCAAGTTATTTCTCTAAAATAGACCTTAGATTCAGCTATCATCAGCTTAAAGTGAGGGAATGTGATATTCTAAAGATAGCCTTCCAAACCCGTTACAGTCACTTTGAGTTTCTAGTCATGTCTTTCAAGTAAACCAATCCCCTAATAATCTTTATAGATCTTATGAATCGAATGTTCAAGCAATATTTTGATATGTTTGTTGTTGTTTTCATAGATGATATCCTTGTGTACTCCTATACTGAGAACGACCATGCAGATTATCTTGGAATTGTCTTGCAAACTCTTAGAGATCACTAGTTGTTTGCGAAATTGAACAAGTGTGAATTTTGGCTAAGATCAGTAGCCTTTCTAGGTCATATTGTTTCAGCCGAAGGCATTAAAGTTGATCTCTTAAAGACAAAAGCAGTAAGAAATTTGCCTAGACATATCTCTCTATCTGACATTAGAAATTTCTTAGGTCTAGCTTGCTACTACCACTACTTTGTTGACGTTTTATCTTCTATTGTATCTCCCATGACTTGGTTGACCCAAAAGAAAGTTAAGTTCCAGTGGTCAGATTCCTATTAGAAAAGTTTTCAAGAGTTGATGACTCGACTTACTTCTGCCCCTGTGTTGACTTTTCCTGATAGTACAGATGGTTTTATGGTATATTATAATGCCTCTAATTTTGGTTTGAGTTGTGTGTTAATGCAAAGAGGTAAGGTTATAGCCTATGCCTCTAGACAGTTGAAGCCACATGAAAAGAACTACCCAACTATGATCTTGAGTTAACTATTATGGTCATTGCTTTGAAAATATGGAGACACAATCTTTATGGTTTTCATGTTGACGTGTTTACTGATCACAAAAGTCTACAGTATATATTTACTCTAAGGGAGTTGACCCTTAGGCAGAGGAGGTGGTTAGAGTTTTTAAAGGACTATGATATGAGTGTGTATATCATTCGAGCATGGCCAATATAGTGGAAAATGCCCTTAGCAGGTTGTCTCCGGGTAGTGTTACAAATGTAGAGGAAGGTAAGAAAGAGTTAGCCTGCCATATACATTGTTTGTCTTGAATGGGTGTTAGGTTGCTTGATTCCACTGAGGGGGGTACTTTGGTGCAATGTAGTTCCAAATCATATTTAGTTTCGGAAGTGAAAGATAAGTAACACTCAGATAATAGTTTAGTCAGACTGAAGGGGTCAGTTAAAGACCAAAAGGTAGAGGTCTTCTCCTATGGGGGAGATGGTATGCTAAGGTTTCACGGTAGATTTTGTGTTCGTTGTGTTGATGATCCAATGCAGAGAATTATGGTTGAAGTACATGGCACACGCTATCCTATTCATCCTAGCACTACCTAGGTGTACTACGACTTGCGAGAAATCTATTGGTGGAGTGGTATGAAGAAGGATATAGCTAGATATGTTGAAAAATATGCAATATACAGATAGGTTAAGATAGAGCACCAAAGACCTGGTTGTGTGATACAAGATTTTGGTATTCCTACTTAGAAGTGGAAGAGATGAATATGGATTTTATGACTAGTTTACATCTTTGTGATGCCATCATGATTCTATTTGGGTTGTTGTAGATATATTAACTAAGTCAGCGAATTTCCTACATATGCATACATCTTTTACATCTGAGGATTATGCTAGATTGTATATTCATGAGTTGTTCTGGTTGCATGGAGTCCCCTTGTCTATCATGTCGGATAGGGGTACTCAGGTCACTTCTTAGATTTGGAGAGCTATCCAAAGGGGTCTTGGCACCCAAGTTTATTTAATTTCCACGTTTTATCCACAGACTGATGGTCAAGCTAAGATGACCATCTAAACTTCAGAGGATATGTTAAGGGCATGTACTCTAGATTTCAAAGATAGTTGGGATGAGTATTTTCCTCAGATCGAGTTTGCATATAACAATAGTTACCATGCTAGCATTGAGATGGCACCATTTGAGTCTTTGTATGGTAGGAGATGTTGATAACTCATAGGTTGGTTGGAAGTGGGTGAAGTTCTTTTGGTTGGACCTGATGCAATATTTAAGGCTATCGAGAAGGTGTAGTTGATTAGAGAAGGTTAAAAATAGCTTAGAGTCATCAAAAGTCATACGCTAATATGAGGAGAAGGGATCTTGTGTTTTAGGTAGGTGATTTAGTGTACTTGAAGAAATCAGCCTTTAAAGGGGTGAAGAGGTTTGGTAGAAAAGGAAAGCTTATCCCCCATTATGTTGGCCCCTATAGAGTCTTGAGCCGTGTTGGTAAAGTATCCTATGAAGATGAGTTGCCCACAGGTTGTCAGCCATTCATCCAATTTTTCTTGTCTCCATGCTTAAAAAGCATATCAGTGATTCTGTTGTAGTACATCCTTTAGAGAATGCTAATATACAGAATTGTCATTCATTTTATGAGATTCCTGTTGAGATTCTAGATTTTCAGATCCATAGACTGAATAACAAAGATGTTCCGTAGGTCAAAGTTTTGTGGCAGACCCAGTCAGTTGAGGGCACTACTTGCGAGGCAGAAGCAGACTTCGTCCAAAGTTCCCTCACCTCTTTTCCACGAGTTCAGATCAATCCAAAGGTAATATTCTTCCTTAATTCAGACTTTCTAATCGAAAGTATCAGCTATACATCTACCCTTATTAAGTTCATGCATTCTCTAAAGTATTCTAGACTTTAGAAAGACATAGAGTCAGTTAAAAGAGTTCTTCCAACATTACGTAGTCAATTTCCTCTATGCTGTTAGGTTAACAAGCGACATTCGTGGATGAATATTTCCAAGGGGGAGATATTTTAATTCTCTGAATTTTACCTAATATTAATCCCTCATTGAGAAGGTTAAGAATTGACTGACTTAGTGAATATCATTTTAACCATATAGAATTTCCCTAATTTCAACTTTGTATCACATTGGAAATTTGATAAGCTTTTCGTCGCTATAAAATTTGCCCAAATCCAATGCCCGGACAAGAATTAATGGCTAATTTAAGTCCTAGTTGTAAAACTGCATCATTTTAGTGCTTGGCACATCGCGGATAGGGTTAATTTGACCATTGTCAAATTCATGTGGAACTTTGTCATAGTGGCACATTGTGGAGGACCCCAATTTTCCAATAGTCAATATCCAGTTGCCTAGCGTGATTGTGATGCGTTGCATTAAAGTTTCAGGTCCCAACCAGTGGTACAACATGATGGCTCCATGTCACTGAGATTCCTAGATTCCTATTTGTCAATTTTCAGTGACCCACCTCAATAGTGGCGTGTCCCGGTGGGCCATAAAACTGGATTCAAATTTCAAAATTTCCAACTTCTTACAGAAGTATAAAAATGGAACTTTGGACTTTTTCCAAGCCTCTTAAACCATACAAACACCGAATTAAAGTCATTTACAAGTATTCTATGATGTTTTTCTCAAGTTTTGTCTTAACAAAAACCCTAAGTATCCAAAACCTCTTCCAAGAATCTTAAGAATCGACCATAGATTTTATAAATTGAGTCAACATGAAAGGTTACCAAGTCAAGGGCTTCAAGAACCCTCATTAAAGAGTACAAATAGAGTCCCAAAAGTGAGAGTTCATCAAAATCTTTTAATTTAAGGTATGTGGGGTTTGAATAAGGACACTATTTTCGTCTTTGCGCCTTAAAGTTGTTTTAAATTAAAAGAATATATGTTTTCACATGTTTTCTTATGAAAATTGAAGTACTGGTTTGTACCCTTTCTTGTTGTTCTTGAGATTATGATAATTTCCATGATTTAGAAATTCAGATACAAGAGTATGTTGAGATTTTAATGAAAAATGCTTAAATTCTAGATTTCTATATGATTTATGTATCCTTATGTTCTCTAGTATGCATTTGGATGAGTCTTAACTTGAGATTGAACAATGGACCACTATGCACTACTTGAGAATTGAAGTTTTATGAACTCCTGTGCTATAAGCACCTATTATTTGAGTACTTTGAGATTATTGTGGAATATTTGACCTTTTTGGTCCTAATAGAGTTGGAATCCACAATGATGTTCTATTAAAAAAAATAGTAATACATTTTGGTCTTCAGTATGAACCCTTGAGTTATTTGATGTAATTTCCTAAAGGTTCTGAGATGAGTATGGGATTAGTATATAGCACCGACTTGGGCGTGATTCCAAGGTCTCATACCCTAGAACTACATGCCACCATAGGACTGAGATTTATGGGCCCAAAGCTGAGATAGTGATCACTAAGTTAAAGTTACACTCCCTGGCAAGAGTATGAAGCCTCTCCCCAAGGTAAGGTTTCTTCCTTTGGAGGACAAGACGTTCGACTCCATGTATCTCACATGGTTTATGTTGGTTAGAAGAAATTCCCAAGTTTCCAAAGTTATATAATCCAAAGTCTAAAAGAGTTCTAGAGTTGCCAAGTGTTAAAAGTTCCTAAAAGTTCTGAGTCCTTGAGTTTTAAAGAAGTTTTACTCTCTATGAGATAAAATTAGGAGTTTGAAAGTATAGTTTAAAGTTTCTTTAGTCTTTAAGTATTGAGAATAAGAGGAGAGAAGTGTTTTTAATGTTAAGTATAATGACTCACGAGATTTGTATTTCATGTTTCATTATTCGTGATTCACAAGAATTATAATTCAGATTTGTTCAAGCTATATGAGTCCTTCATTTATGCCTTCATGTTTTATAAAGAAGTAATGAAAATTTTTATTTAAATGTATACATACCCCATCTACTCAGTACATTCACAAGTCTTGATCCACATATGCATTTATGTGAAACATTGTCTTACAATATAGGTTCAGGTGCTCAGTCCCAGCCTCGTCAGTGATTTTGGAGTACTTTTGTCTATATATCTTTAACACCCCGATTCACTGAACAGGAATGCTACACGGTGCTCATGACCCTGAGGGACCACAAGCTAACACATGACTGATATCTGTACTGTATACTGCAAATCATGATATAATAATGCAAAATACATAGAACTATAAGCCCATAAGGTTCAACTAAATACAATTATGTAGGTGAAAATACCCAAAACAACTAAAGCTGAACGTAAATCTGAACGTAAATCTGAAAGCCTATAAACTATCTGAATAAGAAGTTGAAGGAACATGTGTCCAACTAACTCCGTACAACTGAACTAAAGAAATAATAAATGAATCAAATCATATTGTCCTCGAATTAATGAGGACTCACTGTGTCTCTACGACTGGAATGCTGCCGCTACTACTGGACTGGAGCACGTGTCTAGAAACCTATGGTGTAACATGAAAATAAAGCACAATAGCACAAATGCATCAGTACAACTGGAGTACTGAGTATGCGAGGAAGGTAAGCTAAAGATAAAGGGTTTCATGCATGAACAACACTGACTGACCAATATGAACGTGGGAGTGCAAACACACATATATAGAAACTGAGACCGTGAATACCTGATAGCTTGACCTGTAAGGTAATACATGGTTTACTGATAGCTGTGACGATTGATACTAAAACTGATAACATGAATGACTATATCTGGCAGTCCTGTATATACTGAAATCTGAAGAATGCCCTGAGTTCTTTTACTGAGACTGATACTGAAACTGTGGGAAGTAGTGTTTAACCGACATGCCCCATGATGCTAACCTGAACTGGCCGGTGAGTTCCCATCCTTGGGTTCACTCATTTCTAAACTATACTCCAATCTGGAGGGACTGGACATGAATAATTGATTGTGCATGACTTAGTCTTACTGAATTCCATTTACTGGCAGAATATTACTGATATTTGCTAACTGACTAAGATCATGAGGTTTTCCTGAGTCACATGACTGATTGAAGTCTATGGAATCATAGCTTGATTTCGGATATCGTTAAACATGACATGGCTCTAGGCACACAGCTGTAGTTGTAGAGTACAAGTACCACCAGGACTCGATGGAAGGAAACTGACACACATGACTGACCTGATCATAAGAGTAGAGTCCATCATTTATAATATCGTAAGTAGGGATCTCATACTAAGCATGCTTATCAACAATGCATTGCATGGAAAGGATTTCATATCACATGGAATTACTTGCACTATCTTAATATCATGTTCATTGCATAATCATATTGGCAATACATACTAATAGCATGGAAGTTCATGTGGATTGCATGGTTATCATACATCTTGTTGAGAAGTAGGATTTGCAAGTAAACATAGCATAATCTCATAAGAATAGTTCATGAGTATCCCAACAACATTTACAAGGTACATTATCAACATAGAAGCCATTGGAACGTAAGGGCATATCATGAATCCTTCACTTAGTCACAATTTACCTATATTGCATAATTTCTAGTTTCTTAGGTATTTTATCAAACACCTTACATACACACCTTAAGCGTAGGTGAAATCATCAAATTATACATTATGAACAACCTAAATTACATGTTTCGAACTCATATGATACCATGAAATTCAAAAAAACATATAAAGATTCCATCTTAAGAATCACCCAATATCAACAAATTGAATATCAACACCCAACAATATAGAAATCATATTTTATAATGAAAAAGAGGGTTTTTAAACTTTATGGATGAAAGGGATCCATAAATCAAACCATGCATACCTTAGAAGGAAGATTTTTGATGATTGACGGAGGAATTTCCTTGAAATTGGATCTTCAAGCTGAGTTACGCAACCCTAGTTGTTTTTCTCTTTTAGTGCTCTTGGATGATGAGCTTTGAGATGATAATTGGGTTGAAATATGTATAGAAGCTATATATTTCATAGGGTTAAGTTTATGGTCGTTTAAGAAGTGTTAAAAGACTTAATTACCTTAATTAGACTGATGACTGGTCGGTGGGTGAGTATGGATTATAGAAAATAAATGAAACACCCCAAACTTTGGCCCTTGCAAACTTTTTGTGTCTTGAACCCTCTAATCATCATACGACTCTCACTTTTGACCCAAATATTGTGGGTATGGGTATAGGAACCTAGTCATATGTTGGTCAGTGTCATATTGGCCAAGTTTTATTCTTGGTATGAGAAGACATCATATGAGTCTTATGTACATAATACGAGAGGTAGGGTCAAAATTTTATGTTTTCCAGTGTCTAACTTTGATATTCTTCTTAGGGTACGACTTTAAAGGTACTAGTAGTATGGTTAGGGTACGAGTTAGGCTAAGTAGTTGTATGTTGTAAAGAATGTAAGTCCAACATTCTCATCAAGTAACGGTTCAAGGGTACAACTCGTATGATATGGTTAAGAGTAAGGGGTCCAACTGTACCCTCTTGTCTCCTTTTTACGGCTTTTAAGTTAAGGGTACTATAGATTTCCCTCCCAGGACCTTAAGACCCCACATATTATATAACTTTTTGACCATTCATTTCTCACTTTAAAAGATTGAAATACTCTCTAAAAATCTCTTTAGAAAATTGGGCAAGGGTTTAATCAAGGTAGCCATTTAGAGGCTTAAGGATCGAAATCTCTCTGTGAATCTTTTTAACATTGGCGTGTGACTCCTTCATTGTTAGTTCAAGAAATAATGTGTTTTAAATATTGTTTTTTAATCATAAATTATGGGTTTTAAATCTATGGTTAAAGGTTTGAATGCATAATGTTAAGTATTATTCTCTCATGATTTCACTTGTATTTATGCAAATTTTTTAATAAGATTTTGCACATGGGGGTGCATGGGAACAATGTTTTAATTAATGGATCATTATTAACCCTAACTTGATGGTTTTTTGCTTGAATAATGGTTCGATAATGGTATACCCTCACCTATTTATGAAAATGTAAATAAGAAGGATATTGTCACATAATGAATTGTGTTTTGAATTAATGCTTGACATAAGAAATGCTAATGAAGGAAGAATTGTTTAGCAAAGGTCTTGATGAACATAAATTGAATTGAATTTTGACTTGAACTAAGGCATTTTCTTATAAATATACATGGTTGGAAGATGGTTTCATGAAGGCCTTGTTGGCCATAAGTTAATTTTATTTATAATTGTGGTGGTTTAATTGGCCAAATGGGTTCGCTACCTTAAATGTTGAATTAAATTTGTGTCCTGGTCTAGAAAATGGGTTTAAGTCCCATAGTGACTTGATAATGGTTATAACATATTGTATGTTTGTAAGTACGATTAGTATGATGATACCAATAGGATGTCTTCCATAAGTAGTTCGATTAATAGTAGTGAATGTGTGTAATGAATATTTAAAATTTTCCTTTAAAGCAAGATGTGTAGTTGGTCCATGAAAGTGGAATACGAAAGACTAACATAGGAAACTGCGCTACCTAGTATGGGTGATTCTATGAATGGGAGGTTCGAGTCCCATGAAAGCATATATCAATGGGAAGTTCGAGTCCCCTATATTGTAAACATTGGTTTTTAAGTCAACTTAATTATGTAGGAAGGTTTGATTCCCTTTTAATGGCATATACATTTGTGGATATTCTCTGGTTTGTGTGGCTAAATAAATTGGGGCCCTTCCAGCTAGAGGAGAGTTTGTCCTATATAGCCTATGGGTGCGTTATTATATGATGGTTATGCTACATAGCTTAAGTTAAGATTTAAAAAGTTCGTATTAAGGCTTGACCTCTATCCCAGCACTATATATATGTAAACATGCGATTGCATATAATAATTTTACATATTTTTAAATAATGGTGTTATTTTATTTTTCTAAACGTGAGTTACATGCTAGAGTTCTAACCGCTAAACATCGTCAAACATTGTGTCCCATAAAATATAGGGGACAAAGGTGTTTTTACCTTTCCAGCATAGTGATAAGGTATTTGAGTTAGTTCGTGAGTTGACATTGAAGTGGTGAGCTTCCATGCTTTGGAAAGCCTCACTTTATAGTATTTTTATTGTATGTTTCATACTTTGTTTAGACTTGTTTTTTTCTATGATCAGGGGTGTTTCATGTACGGATACTCTTTGAATTTTATTAGAGGATCTGTCAGACTGCGATTGGTATAGGCGGTGTAAGTAGTGTTATCATAATTTGTATTGGTAGTTACATTACTGTTGTTATTCGATAGAGTCGATTATTATTATTCTTTGATGTGCTTATACAATTAAACTAGTACCTTTTCATATGTTTGAAATTCACCTTACTCAAAGATGCGTTGTGTTTGATTAATTGGATTATGAGGTGATCTCTGGTCTATATGGGATTTAGGATGTCTGACAAATATAGGCCCTGGTTCAGGTAGTGTCAAAGTTGGTATTAGATACTAGGTTTTATGTCATTGGGTATCTTACAAAGTCGTGTTAAGTAGAGTCTCTTTGATGGGTGTGTAGCACTCCACACTTATAAGAGAGAGTCTATGCGATATTTAGGAATGTTTTTAATTGTTGTTGTCTTAATTTTGAGCTATATAGTCTAGGGTGTTGGTTTCATCAAATTTTTGTTTGATCATATTTCAGATCATGCGATAAAGATGTTCTGTCATTTATGTAAACTCTTTTGTCCCATCTTAGGACAATATGGATGAAGTTCGTCCAACTTCTAGGGTCCAAACTTGATCAAGTGTTGTTCCATATAACTATTATCAAGAGGTATTACCTGTCCCCACGGATCACACTCTGAGGGTGATACTCATAACTTGTCGCCTCTTGGAGAGGTTACTAATGTTGAGTTACATTGATCTATATCCCTATTGATCAAGTTGGTGACATCTCAGTCCTAAAAGTCAGCTTCTGACATTATAGCTATAGGTTCTTCTGAGGCCACTAGAGATTGCAAATTTATGAGGTTACATCCTCCAATGTTTACTGGTACAACGGGTGAGTAGGATCTTTAAAGCTTTATTAATGAAATGTAGTAGAACTTCCAGTTATACATTCTTCAGAGGTTGAAGGTATAGACTTTGCTTCCAACCAATTGAAGGATGTGGCATACCAATGATATGAAAGGTAAGAATAATCGAGATGTGAGGATGTTATTTCTACGTTGTGGAATGATTTCCCTAGTGCATTTCTGGACTGATTCTTATCTCAGGAGTTTGGGGAGGAAAAAGCAAAAGAATTTATCAATTTAATGCAAGAAAGGATGACAATCAAAGAGTATACTATGAAGTTTCATCAGTTATCCCGATATGCTCCTGAATTGATGTCTCATATAAGGGCCAAGATGAGAAAGTTTTCTTCTCGAGTATCTCATGACATGATTATTGAGATTAAGGATGCCTTGGTATTTAAGAACATGGAAATCTCCAGATTGGTTGAATATATGCAACTGGTCAAAGAGAAGAAGCAGAAATAGGCTGAGATTTATGAGAGGTAGAGTAAGAGGTCTTAGGTTTTAGAACAAAGTAGTGGCCTATAGCATTGTGGGAAGTAGCCTAATATGATGAGTTGGGGGAGTAATAACTCCTATTCGACTGCTAGTTTTTCCTACTAAAATTTATCGAAAGACAGATGTTTTAAGTTTTGTGATGCTTCGAAGGAACAAAGTGCCTAACTCAGCCTAATGGGGCCTAATCAACACCGTCCTACTATTCTTACAAATATAGTGGTTATCAATATTTTTGTCATTCTGAGAAGGGGAGGAACCGATGTTTTATGTGTTGTCAAATTAGGCATATGCAATAGGATTGTCTCTACAAAGTTGCATCTTTGGTAAAAAGGGTTCCTATTTCTTCTTCTTCATCTTCTCCACCAAAAGGTGCCACTTCTGGCTCTGGCACTGGTCGAAACAGTCCTTATCCTTTCACAACTTATCAGGAGTTTGAGGAACCTCAAGGTGTTGTTACATGTATGTTAACACTTTTTTCCCATGATGTGTACTATTTACTTTATTTGAGGTATTCTCTTTCTTATGTGACACAAACACCCCATGATTTACAACCTAGAAAAAATTCTCGGGCTTTATTTTTACTAGGCTTTGTATGGCTCAAAGGGTACTAATCGTATCCTTGGATACGAGTTAGATGGTGGCTAGGTGGCTCACTCTTACACTAGGTAGTATGTTTTTCTTGGTTATGCATAAGAAATGACTCAAAAAGGTAATAGTCTTATAGAAGGATATGAGATGCGCAAAGTAAGTCATATGTTGGTTGTTAGTTGGTCTTGTAGAATCTTTTCATGGTACGAGATGTAAATATAGTTTGTGTACCACTTGTACCATTAGGTATGAGTTAAGTGGGTGAATTAGTATAGGAGCCGATATGTAAGGTCAATGAAATATCTTGTGTATGAATCTGGGTACCACTCGTACCTTAGGGTATGGATGGCATTGGTAAGTCATACCTTACATCGTGGTCAGTTTTAATTTTAAGTAAAAGGTAGTTTGGATATTTCTTACTTCAAAATCCTTATGTCCTAATGTTATCTAACCCTTGGTGGCCTTTCATAACACTTGAAAAAGGATAGAAACAATTCGAATACTCTCTAAAACTTACACTTGAAGATTGGAGGCTTAGGTTTGTTTATGTGTTCTTCAGAGGGCTCAAGACTTATGTTACCCTTCCGAATTTTCTTATATAAGGCATGTACTTGTTTCCTTATTGTTATTTCCAACTAAAGGTATGATTAATGTATTTTTAAAAATGATTTATGAATCATAAATGGTGGTTTTGAAACAATGTTGAGGGTCTTGATACATATTATTTGGTATTGGTTTAAACTATGTTTTTCCATATTTTTTTTTGTAATTTTTTGCACATGTGGGTACTTGTTAGTGATGATTTAACAAATGGGTTATGAGTAACCCAAATTATAATGGCTTATGCTTTGGTTTTGGTCTTGGTAAAGGTATGCCCTTAACATGTATGAAAAAATGCCTAAACTAATGTTTTACCCTATTATTGAACTTATATTTGAACTATTGCTTGATCTATTTTTGTAATGGAACCCTAAATTGATTTGGATAGTTTTATATGGTGTAAATTATTTGAACATTATAAATTCTATAAATGTTAGGAATCGTCCAACATGGTTTAAATGGTTTTTGAATTGTTTGGCTTTATAAACATACTTGTGGGGTACAGGGGAATCCCTCAAGTTAATATGGTAATGAATACTTATGGGTTACATGGAAATCACCCATCTGAATTGGATAAGAAGGTCTATGGGTACATGGGAATCCCTTGACCACTTAAAGGTTTGGCTAAGGAAAACACTTGCACGTTATAGTCGGTATGATTATACCACTACTAACATCCTTGGTTAATAATAATAGACTAATGGTATGGCTATTAATGGATTTAATTGGGCAATAATAGCGGATTCTGATAGCTGACCGTGAAGGTTGGAGTCAAATATACGAACACTAGAAACTTATATTTGCCAACTTGAGAGTTAGGTCATTGAGACCATATATGATACACATGAGGTACGTAGGAATCCCATTAATTCACTATACATATTTATCATGGAGAGTGAATGGTACATAAGAATCCCAAACTATTATTGTATCACTCGTTCTTATGGCTATACGTATAGGGGGCCCTTTAAGAGGTCACACTAGAACCATATAGCCTATGGGTAGTTTTAGGATGATTAAGCTTCACATACCCAGGTTGAAGGTTTTAATGCATGCTAAACACAGTTCCCTTTACTAGCATGGTTATGTATATATATATGCATGGTTTGTGTGAATCTAGATAGTTTTACTTAGTTTTCTTAAATGGCATTATGTTTTCCTTATCCTAAGTATATGCTAGCATTTACCCTCTAACACGTCTTCGGGCGGCTGTATTCCTACGTAATGTAGGAACCAATCACTCTTCTCCTTCTACTTAGTAATCAGATTCAATATTTGATAAGTGGTGAGCTTCCATAGTTTGGAAGGCATCTATTTCATGTCGTGGATTACTTTATGTACTTTTGTCTTTCATACACTTGGATTATTTCTATGTCAAGGGCATGTCCCAACTAGGTACTATTTGGTTTTATTTAGAGTCATTGTATGGACAATTGTGAACTTGGGTATGGTTTGGTAATGTTATGTTATATATATATACAATATATATACAAGTATACATTGGGCTACTGTCTTGGTTTTGGCTAATGGTTTGGCATGGTTATTGGTTGGTTTAATTTAATTGGTTTGTTTTAGGGCGGATTGACTCGGTTGGGATGGCCTTGGTTAGAGGCTTGTCCAAAGTTACCACATATGGATGTGTTATTCAGAGTTCATCAGACTTAGGATACATTTTAGTTGACTGGGTTAGGTATTGGGGGCAGTCTACAATTCATGTTGGACTTATGATTGGCCATTTTGATAAGGCCCAGTTTGGGTCATGTTGATTTGGTATTAAAACTTTAGGTTTTCGTGTCATGAGGTAGCCACAAAGCTATATAGAGTGGAGTCTTTCTTATGGGTGTATCGTGCACTACACTTGCAATCAAATGGCTATAAGATATTTTGGAAAGTTTCACTTCTTGGTGTTCTATGTTCGGGATATGGAATCTAAAGTCTTGAACACTTCTCTTAATGTTCTTTGGTTCACTTTTTGGATCATACCCTCGACGGCCTAATGTTTATGGAAACTTTCCCATCCTATTTGAGGACAACATGGATAGTTCTAGTCCAACTCATGGGGCGCAGACCAGGTTAAGGGTCACAACTTCTGACTTTCCTCGTTGAATTCCACCAGTCTCCATTGACCCTATTCTAGAAGGGGGCACTCATGCTTGGTCACCTCAATGAGAGGTTACTAATGCTTAGTTTTAATATTTTATTATTGTATTAGCCCAGATAGTTATAACTTTGTCACGCTAGTCCGATCCTATTTATACAGGAAGGAATAAGGCAATATTGAGAAATAGGCAAATTAAGGGGTTTCAGTTTTCTTATCAAAGGTGGAGGCCAATGGTATGGTGGTAAATGATCTAAGAGAAAGAGTTGGGTTGGTCTTACCTCTTTTTCATTGGCTTGTTCTCCCTACCATAACTAATTAAGAGGTAGGTGTTTCTGGATTGGTAGTGCTTCTATAGTACAAGGTTCCTAGTCTCACGCTAATGGCCCAATTTGAATCATTTTTTTCTCTTTGTCGAGTTTATGGTCGTTTCCACCTTAGTTGTTGAGAGAAAAGGGGAAGTAAGTTTTTTAGTTGTGGTAAACTTGGTCACATGCAATGAGAATATTCCAAAAGGATTGCCGCTTAGGCAAATAGTATACTAGGTGTTACTTTTGGCTCTGACTTGGGTCAGAATTCTCTCAACGTTATTACTATCCCTCTAGAGTGTGAGGCAATTTCTGATGCGAATATTGGTATTTGAAAACCATATTCTTTATGGTGTTTATGGTTTATTTGGTTTAGGGTCCCCTCTATTTTGCAACCATATTGGTGGTTATTTATTGTAGTTTTGGTCTCAAGGTTGTATCAAACTCTTTGCTATTCTATTTCTACCTTACTTGGTGACTCTGCTATTGCCAACAGAGTCTATAAGGTGTGTGGTATCTATTGGTAATAAAGGGGTTTTGGTGGATTTATTTAACTCAGTTATGGTAGATTTTGCTATTATTCAGGTGATGGATTGGTTGCACTCGTTCTATACCTTGTTAGGACGTTAGATCTAGAAGGGTTGTCTTTAGGCTCCCTGGTAAGTCGATTATACAATGGGAGGGTGGTTTCATTTACTAGCTATAAGGTGAAAGGTTATATCATCTCTTAGCGAGTAGAGATTGGTCTCCAGAGAGATGTTGCTATTATTATTTGTTCAGGGTTATAGATTTTATCTCAAAAGGTCCTTCTGTGTACTCGTACTCGGTGGTGGATGAATTTTCTGAGGTCTACTTGATGAACCTTATGGCAACTTTTTAATGGGGAGTTCTATTAAGGACTGATTTTATATCGAACATTTGTCTAAATTTCTACCCCTTATTTATAAAATAGTTTTGGAGGAGTTAAAGGGCTTAAGGATCAATTAATAATCCTTTTATATAAAGGTACAATTTTTCTAGTACTTCACTATGGGGTGATATTGAGATTACATTTATAAGGGGGATGGTTTCTCCATAAATGGACAATTATTAGTAGTAGATGTGAAATTTAGGGTGTCCTTTGAGTGGGGGATGACCTTATATATTGTTTATATAAGGTGTGTTGCTAATAGTACATGGTGGTTTATAGACACTAAGTGTGGATCCTAGATGATTATTTTAATAAAAGGGAGTTTGCTGGCATGGGAATAAAAATGCGGGGGTTGTTTATGTAATTTGGTAGGTTGGATGAGGTATGTGGAAGGGGTAAGGTCTATGGATTGAAGAATACTAGTACTGGAAAGTTGTTACTTACAGGCTGAAAGTTCTGACTGCATTGGTAGGTTAAGGGTTGAGTCATGATATAGGATAGAGCATGAATCTCATATATTTATGATAGGCTCTAGCTAGACATTGGGTGGATGGGATTTTTGTATAGGAAAACCATGTGTTCATAGTGTACAACCTTGGTGACACCCATTAAGGTGAAGTGTTGTGCTTATAATGTAATGGGATGAAGGTTGATGGTTAGCATTAAGTTCCTTTTTAAATGGTGTATTTCATGAAGAGGTCGGGTTACATCATCTTGTGATACTGTTATACTCGATTAAGAGAGTACTCTACTAGTATTGTGGGCATTTTTATAGCGCTTATGCCTAAGGTTATCATTTTGCATTTGCCTTATTTCCTGGATCTGAATATTGACTATATGTTACGTTATCTATCATTTATGTGGTTGTGTTTCTTTTAATGTCCAATTATATGGACTCCTTTTATGGTATAGTTTTGTCGGGATGATTCCTCATTATGACCTAGGTGGTTGTTATGAAGTTTATCGTTCCTATAGTGTTGTGTCTTATTCTAAAAAAAGAGGGGGGGTTCTTTCCTTAGGTGGCATAGATAATTCTTTAATTTTTGTTACTTAATGATCCTTCTTATTCTAGGATATTAATGGCTTAGGGAGCATGGTGATGTTTTAAAATAAGGGATATAGAAGTTCTTAAGTGGGTTAGAGTCTCGGCTAACTACTAGAGTTAAGGTTTTGGAATGTTAGGTAAGGTTGTTTTCATAAGAAATGGTTAGGAAAGTAAGAAGTTATGAAAATCCTTTTCGAAATAGTAGAGGGTTCTATATCTTTGGAGGGATAGATCATACCGCGGGTATATAAGTAGTAGACTTGAATGTTGTGATTGGTAGATATACCAATGGCATTATGTGTTCAATTATAGGGTGGGGTTTTGGTTAAGATGGTTGGATATGGTCTGTCCATGTCCTTTATTCATGGTTTCTATATTATAATGGCAATGGACGTGTAGTAGTGTTTCAGGATAGAAGTCAGGAGTAAAGCCCGGTGGCATAAGTTAACTCCTTTTTGTTTTGGATAGGCTGGAACATGGAAGTGGTGGTGTATAGTTAAACTCAAGCTCTTGGGGTGGTTTGCCTTGGTTAATTCTAAATGGAATTGGGCCAGCTCTTAAGCATAAGTTTCATTCATCCGGTATTCAATATGTTTGTGTTAAGGTGATGTGGGGATGGTTCTTTATTGGTGTGTATTGGTATTTTGCAATTCTTATTCTTTAAGGATGTCCCTGTGAGGATTATGGATTGGTATATTTGTTGCTTACAAATGAAAATGGTGGCTTTGACAAATGTTCCTTGGTGAAAACCAAAGTCCAAGAAAGCCATTTGGGAGGCAGAATAGGAAATAGAGTCAAAGTATCGACATTGGTTCTTTGTTTAGGAAATTCATGCATAGGGTATATATTCTTCAACCCATCTTTGTTTTCTAACTTTGTTAACTGTAAGGAATGATTCCTCTAACATCTTTGTTTTCTTAGTTAAAAGTCAGGATGGAGGTGTTGAGTTGTAAATCATATTTGTGTTAGGTTATGATCTTTCCATAAGTATTTATGCCCTTATCCTCGAGTTTGGATTAAGATAAGTTTAGCGTGCACTAATTTGTTACCTGCTTCTTGTTATTGACCTTACCCATCTTTTGAGAATGAATGATCCTAGTAAGGGAAACTAAACACCACAGGATTTGGACTCTTGTAAAAATTCTTGATTTTTGTTCTTATTAGGCTTTGTATGGCTCAAGGGTACTAATCATACCGTTGGATTCGAGTTAGGGTGTGGCTAACAGGCTTACTCGTACACTACGTAGTATGTTTTTCTTGGTTACTACCCAAGGAATGACTCAACAAGGTACGAGTTGTACAGAAGGATACAAGGGGTGCAAAGCAAGTTGTATGTTGCTTATTAGTTTGTCTTGTTGAATTAGTCCATGGTACGAGATGTGGATATAGTTTGTTGTTCCACTTGTACCATTACGTACTAGTTAAGAGGGTGTAGTAGTATAGGAACCCATGTGTAGGGTCTTTGAAAGGTCTTGGGTATGAGTTGGGGTACCACTCATACCCTATGGTACGGATGGCATTGGTAAGTCGTACCCTACATCATGGTTAGTTTTAATTTTAAGTGAAGGGTATTTCGGTTATTTCCTAACCTCAAAACCCTTATGTCCTACGTTATCTAACCCTTGGTTGCCTTTCATAACACTTGTTAAATAATAGAAACAATTTGAATACTCTCTCAAACTTACTCTTGAAAATTAGAGGCTAAGGTTTCTTCATGTGTTCTTTAAAGGGCTCAAAAGTTATGTTACTCTTAAGACTTATCTCATAAAAGACCTGTACTTCTTCCCTTATTGTTAGTTCAAACTAAAGGCATGATTAATGTTTTTTAAATATTGATTTATGAATTATTAATGGTGGTTTTGAAACATTATTGAGGGTCTTGATGCATTGTTTGGAATTAGTTTAAACTATATGTTTACCTATTTTTTGCTATAGTTTACACATGCGGATGCTTATTTGTATTGGTGTAACAAATGGGTCATAATTAACCCTAATTATAATGGTTTATGCTTTTGTTTTGGCCTTGGTAAAGGTAAGCCCTCAACATGTTCAATAAAATGCCTAAAATAATATTTTCACTTTATTATTGAACTTTCATTGGAACTGTTGCATGGTTTGGGTTGGTAATGAAACCGTAAATGGATTTGGATAGGTTTGTACGGTGTAAATAGTTTGAACATTCTAAATACTTTAAATGTTTGGAGTTGTCCAAAATGGTTTAAATAGTTTTGGAATGGTTCTGCTTAATAAATATATATATGGGGTATAAGGGAATCCCCCAAGTTTATTATATGGTAATGAATACTTGTGAGGTATATGGAAATCCCAAATCTTAATTGCATAATAGGGTCTAAGGGTACATGGGAAACCCTTAACCAAGGATAATATTTGCAATTTATAGTTGGTATGACTATACCACTACTAATAACCTTGGTTAATAATACTGGAATAATGGTTTGGCTAGAAATTATTTAACTGGGCAATAAGGTAGGTTATGATAGCTAACTGTGAAGGTGGGGGTCTAATTAATGAATACTAGAAACTCACATTTGTTGACTTGAGGGTTAGATTATGGTGACCTTAGATGATACTTATGAAGTACACGAGAATACTTTAAGTACACTGTACATATGTATCATGGAGAGTGAAGGGTACATGGGAATCGTCGACTTTTATGCTATCTCTGGTTTGTAAGGATATATACATTGTGGCCCATTCCGGGGGTAACACTGGAACCATACAACCTGTGGGTGATTTTAGGATGGTTAAGCTTCACGTACCTAGGTTAAAGGTTAAAATGCATGCTAAACTCGGTTCTCTTTTCTAGCATGGTTATGTCTATTTGTATGGTTTGAGTGCATATGGATGGTTTTACTTGGTTTTCTTAAATGGAATTATTTTTTCCTTATCCTAATTATATGCTAGAGTTCACTCGCTAACACCTCTTCTGGCGGCTGTATCCCTACGTGATGCAGGAACCGACCATTTTACTCTTCTTGCTTAGTGGTCAGATTTTGGAACAGCTATTGGGTTGAAGTGGTAAGTCTCCATAGTTTTGAAAGCATCTATTTCATGTCATGGATTTCTTTGTGTACTTTTGTCTTTCATAGACTTAGTTATGGCTATGTCTAGCAAATGTCTCGAGTAAGTACTTATTGGTTTTATTTACAGGCTTTTTATGGACAACTATGGACTTAGGTATGGTTTGGTCATGTTATGTTAGTTATATATATATATATATTTTTTGGATATTGTCTTAGTTTTGGCTTATGGTTTGGCATGGTTTTCGGTTGGGTTTGTTGGATTGGTTGGTTATTGGGTGGATTGACTTGGTTGGGTTGGCCTCAGATATAGGCTTATTCTTATATGACCACATGGTGGCTATGCTGTTATGTTATATGATCAGAGTTTATCTGACTTAGGGTATATTTTTTTTGGTTAGGTTTGGTATCGATGGTGGTCTCTAGTTTGTGTTGGACTTGAGATTGACTATTATTACAAGGCCCCGGTTTTGGTCATGTTAGTGACACCATTTGTGGCTGTATACTTAGGTCTTGGTCCCAAGTGTCTTTCAGAAACTTTTTCTATTTCTACCATAATAGGACACATTGTGGTTGTCAAAAGTGTTTTTAGAGGTGTGTAGTAGTGGTTGGTGGTAAAAAAACTCTAGTGAACTTTATTGAGTTAGTCATGCTTGATTTCTATGTTATTCTGCGAAAGCAATGGGTGCACACATCCTATGCTTTCTTAGATTATGGAATTAGTAAGGTGGTTTTTAAATTTTCTAATAATCTAATTGTTGAGTGGGAGGGTGGTTCCCTAGCTCCTAAGGGAAAAGATGATTTTTCAAAGGTTGTCAAGACCATCTGGTCCAAGTTAAGGATTCTAACTTTGAAGGACCTTCTTTGCATTCTATTCCTATTTTAAATAAATTTCCTGTGGTCTTTCTTGGTGAGTATTTGGTGTGAGGATAAGGGATTTGTACTTTAAGGTTTGAGATTGGGTATTCTTGAATGTGTCTCCGATGAAGGGAGTAATGCAGTTAGGAAAGTAGAGGAAGCTCAGCCCCCGCTATGTTTGCCTATATGTTTGTTTGAGAAGGGTTGGTAATGTTGCATATGTGTTGAAATTTCCTCCTAGCATGAGTTCTATTCATTTGGTATTCCATGTGTTTATGTTGTGGATATCCGCGGGAGAGCCTTCTTTGGTTGTTCCCTTAGCGAACATTAAGATTTCGGATTCTTTGCCCTATAAGGAGGTCCTGATAAGGATTTTTGATGAGCAAGTTCATCTGTTGTGATCAAAAGATATGGATTTGGTAAAGGTTATATGGTAGAACCAAAAGTCCGAGGAACCTACTTGGGATGCTGAGGACGGCATGAAGTCCAAGTATTTGTTTCTATTTTCGATTTTTGAAATTTGTGCATGAGGTATGTGTTGCTCTTAACCTCTTTGATTTCTATCTTTGTTATTGATATATTGTGAACTCCTTAATGTTTTGATTTCCATATTAAAGGAAAGAATAGAGATGTTTGAGGCTTAACTGTGTTTGTATTGCCTCATCCTATCATTCATTGAAGAATGATCCTAAGGTGGGGAGACTAAAAACCCCCAACTTTGACCCTTTGCAACTTCTTGTGTCTTGAACCTTCTGATAGTCATACCACTCACACCCTTGACTCGTATGGTGTGGGTATGGGTCTAGGACCTTAGTCGAATATTGGTAAGTATGGTATTGTCCAAGTCTATTCATGATACGATAAGATATCATACGGGTTGTATGTACATGATACGAGAGGTAGGGTCCAAACCGTATATTGTCCAGTGTCTAACCTTTGATATTCTTCTTAGGGTACGACTTGAAGGGTACCAGTTTTATTGTTAGGGTACGAGTTAGGGTAAGGAGTCATATATTGAACAGAATGTAAGGTCCAACTTTCTAATAAAGTTACGAGTAGAGGGTACGACTCGTATGATGTGGATAGGAGTAGGGGGTCCAACCGTAGCCTCCTGCATCCGTTTTTCAACTTTTAAGATGAGGGTATATTAGATATTTCCCACCGCAAGCCCTTAAGACCCCATATTTTATAACACTTTTTGTCCATTCATTCCTCACTTTTGAAGATCTAAACACTTTCTAAACAGTCTCTAAAACCCGCTCTAGAAAATTAGGCTAGGGTTATATCAAGGTGGTCATCTAGAAGCTTAAAGATTGAAATCTCTTTGTAAATCTTACTAACTCCTGCATGTGACTCTACCTTCATTGTTTGTTCATAAAAATAACATGTTTTAGACATTGTTGTAGAATCATAATTGGTGGGTTTGAAATCCATGGTTGAGGGTTTGAATGCATAATTTTAAGTAGTATTCTCTCATGATTTCACTTGTGTTTATACATGTCTTTGATACTTGTTTTGAACATTGGGGTGAATGGGAATGGTGGTTTACAGTATGGGTTAAGGTTAACCCTAACTTGAAGGCTTTTGACTTGAATTATGGTTTGATAATGGTATGCCCTCAACCTGTTTGTGAAAATGTCTATGACAAGGATTTTGTCTCTTGATGAATTGTGTTTTGAATTAATGCTTAACATAAGAATTTTAATGAAGGATGAATGGTTTTCTAGAGGTCTTGATAGCCCTAAATTGAATTTATATGTGACTTGAACTGAGGCATTGGCCTATAAATGTTCATGGTTGATAGAAGGTTTCGTGAAGATCTTCTTGGCCATAAGTGGATTTGAATTATAACCTTGGTGATTTAATAGGTTAAATGGGTTCGAGTCCCTAAATGTTTAGTTTAACTGGTGTCCTAGTCTAGACAATGGATTCGAGTCCCAGAGTGATTTGATAATAATTGGATTAATGGTTGTGTATGTGTGTAATTAATGTTTAAATTGGGAATTAAGGCAGGATGTGTAGACGGGTCGGGAAAGTAGAATCTTAAGGACTTACACTTGAAACTACGATAATCGGTACAGGTGTCTATATGACTGGGTGGTTCAAGTACCCAGAATGGTTATATAAATGTGAGGTTTATGTTCCCTATATTTCATTCATTGGTTCACAAGTCACCTTGATTATGCCAGGTGTTCGAGTCCCCAGTAATGTCATATACAATTATTGATATTATTTGGTTTATGCGGCTACACACACTATATGACGGTTATGCTACACAACCCATGTTAAAAGTTTATAAGTTCATGCTAAGCCTTGCTCCCTATCTTGAAATTATATATATACGT
>JAPEIP010000012.1:179074916-179094171 GCA_026120095.1 Capsicum chinense
AAATTTGGAGAGAAATGGATAGAAATGGTCTTCTCTTATATATATATATATATATATATATAAGTCCACAAGGAGCAGAAATGACCAAGCTACTCCTTTGAAAAAAAGTTGAAATTGATGGTCGACTTGACGGTCAGTCAGAGAGACTGACGGTCCACCAAGCCATCTATCACTCGAACACCAAAACTGGAACGTTCTTCCTCGACATGATGGTTGACTTGACGGTCCGTCAGAAAAGTGACGGTCCACTAAGTCGTCTGTGACTTGAGGGCTAGAAATGAGCCATTCTGTCTCGGTCTGATGGACACCTTGATGGTCAGCCAACTTTGTGATGGTCCACCACTTTGACCATCACCCGACATCCCAAAAAGGGAGCTACTGCCTTGGCTTGATGGGATACTTGATAGTCCACCAAGGACCTGACGGTTCACCTGGTTGACCGTCAAACCTAGGCTTTCCGATAGTATTTAGTAAAGCGGCCATAACTCACTCTTCCAATGAAATTTGTATCTATGGAAATCTTATTCAATGTTCTACAAGAAAAAACTGAAAATTATATAAATACAACATGATTTAAAAATCAATCACTTTGGAATTCATACATATCTATTCAAAATGACAGATTTAGTCTGAAGGAATGATCGGGGTACTACAGTTGACGAGCTCAGTGAGGAGCTACCAACTTAGTGAAAAGTTATCAGTTAAATAACTAAGCATAGGTAAGTCTTTTTAATGTGATCCAAACCATAACCCGATCTTAATTGCTAAAAACCCTTTGTTTTTTCATTCTCACTCTTTATTATTAGTTTTGGTATATTTTATTTTCTATTTCATATATATATATATATATATTATTATTATTATTAATTCCTATTTTGTATGTTTTCATTTTGTTTTCATAAAAAGGAGAGAAAATTTAAAAAATACAAAAGTCTAAATTAGTTGAAACACTTTATTTTGCCATTCTTTTTTTACAACTACTCAAGATTTCCTTTTTCATTTAAACTTTTCAAAAATTTACCTTTTCTTAAAAACTGCTCAAAGAAATTCTAATTGCAGATAGAACTCTTATTTTTGGTGTTGTCCCTTTTTTGTACGCAACTTATAGTAAGAAGTTCTGGTATTATCTAGAACAAAGACAACTTTATTAGTCGACTTGTATTTCGGTGGTTCATCTTCAAGTATGTTCAAAATACATTTTTGATTTGTGTAAATTTTTATAATGTTTTATGTGCATTCAAAATAATTTTGTAATTAAAACTATCACTTAGAGTTTAAATAAGGAAACTAGCATTACTAGCTTGAGTTATGTGTTGTTCTAGTTTATCTTTTTGGATACTATTGTGATTATGAACTAATTTATGGTATTTAATGATATATAAATCCTTGATGGATGTTAATCTTGATGATGGGATGCTAAAACATCTGAATTCGAAGTGGAAAGACAACTAAGAAATAAGGAACTCAAAGCCCAATAGATGGTCCAAGCATAGATGAAATCTAGAATTTCTTAGCACATGAACGTGCCACACCCTCTAGGTCTTAGATAAGGTAGTTCTATGCACTAAGAGACAAGAAAAGATTTTTATTTGTAGTGAGAAATTGTGATAAGGGCATCCCATAACCATATCATGTTAATTCATTAGCGTGGCATGCCTATGGTTTTAAAACAGACTCTTGGTTCCAATTATAAATAGGACACTCTTATGTTATTGTATATACCATGGAATACCTTTAGGGTGGAAATATAGTTGACGAGTATTCTTTTAGGGTTCTTAATAATTGACTCCGTTTAATTTTTTTCTATACATGAATTCCAGTCTTCTGATTCGCTGTAAATCCATGGTGACTAAACACCCTCATCTAAGCTTGAGGCTAAGAACATAAATATTTAGGCCTAATATTGAGTAAGTTAATGTTTATTATCATTGTTTGGTTGTTCATATATCTTTATGCTTACTATTCTATGGATTACTAACCCTTAGGATAAATATATATTTTTATTGTGAGCTCAAAAGTAACAACAATAGATTAAAACATGGGATGTATGGATTGGGAGCTTATATAGAGAGGGAATAAAGTTAAGATTAGCATTTAGCATTCGAATATACCTAATTATCTCCCTTTGGTTCAAATACGAGATGAAATGTAAATGTGTTTATCTTAGTTCTCACATACCAACTTAATGAGGTAGCTGTAGGTCCAAGTTAGATAGATGATTAGAGGATGACCATTACCAAATTATGTTATCAACCTTGTAAATCAACAACCAAGGTAATTAATTAAACCAACAAAATTATATAACAAAGTAGGACTGTTTGTAGTTCCTTGACATTGGATTTTCCCTATTATTGTTCAAGAACTTTATATTTTCATATTGTTTACGGTTACTTTACATTTTCAAATCACAAAAATAATTGGTTACTCTTGCACTTGTTTAATCTTCACAGTAGTACTAGAATTAAATATTTGTTGAGAAAAATTCCCTGTGAGATTGATACTTGGCTTCTAAAGACCACGTACACTTGTGTGTGCACTGGGAAAAAACATATATTTAGAGCCATTGTTGCAGACTTGAAATTGGCAGTCCAAGTTTTAGTTTTGCTATTTTGACTTTTAAGTAATAATAAATTGATCTTAGCTTATGAATTTGTAGAAATAGGGTTGAAACTTGAGTAAACTAGCAAGGGAAAGTGATTTAGTTTGCCCATATGCTGAACTTGAGCGACACATACACCAATTGAGAAGAGAATCAATCCTTCTCTATCAGATACCTTAAACTCATTAGGAAGAAGTTATTGCTACACCAATGGCTGAAGATCCACTAGCCTGAAAGGCAGTTCACGAAGTGGCAATCCTGCTTGCTATCAATGTTACCTTCATTATCCACAGACCTAAAACCATAGGTAGATTCGAACTCAAACAAGACATAGTATAGTTATTGCATAACAATAGGAAATTCTAAGGCCTTAACCATGAGAATCCATGTATCTACTTATAGAATTTATTATAGATTAGTGATACTTTAATCCCCACTAGATTCTCTACTGACTACATTAGACTCACTCTCTCCCCATTCTTATTTTTGGGGATGCAAAGAAGTGGTTGAAGGTAGAACCTTCCAAAACCATCACTACATAGGATGATCTGGCAAAGATGTTTCTCTTTTAATTATTCCAATCCGACAAGACTGCAAGGCTATGCAATGAGATTCTATGTTTTAAGAAGAAGCCAGACAGGAACTTATATTATACTTGGGAAAGGCTCTATTAAATAGTAATGGTAACACCATCAATACACGAATGACGTATTGGATCATACTTTTTTGAAGCCCTTGACCATACCACAAAATTTTGTAAGATTTAGCTAAAGGTGGTAAATCTTTTGGAAAAACATATGATAAGCTTTATACTCTCCTAAATACAATTTCATAAGGTAATCCTAGTTGGTATAGTGATATTTCACGAAGTGCGGTGAAAAATCCTACCAGTATGATTTATCTCAAATTTAGTAAAATATTTGGTTGAAATCTGCCAAAACGTCTTTTATAGTTTAAGCTAAAATAGGGTAAGAAATTACAATGTGGCCAGTAACCTCACTTGAATAATTGGAATATTAACTGAACTCATTGTTGATTCACCAAAGTAAAACTATATCATTGACTTATCTTTAACTTGAGCTTCAACAATTGGCAACTGTTAACTTTGTCAATGGACTTCTAATATTACCGAACTTTACTAGTGTATAGCATCATAGCTTTGTTCACTTAACTGTCAACTTTGCAAAATCAAATGATGATGCAGTTTAGTAAGTTAAGTGCAAATCAACCTCAGGCTCAGAAAAATATAGTCAACCTGACCCCATCTTGGTGGGATATTTATTATATAAGTGGTCACTCTATAGACTTCTATGGAGAAAATTTAGATTCAGTAAATTTTATGGGCAATTTACAAAAGGGAAATTATGGTAATGCCTTACGTGCTATCGAAATATAACACTTTGGACGTTTAAAACTATGAAAATATGCAAGTTTCTAAGGTTATTTTTTTTTAGATATTATGCATTTTTGTATGTTTTGTAGGAAATCATGTTTTCGATGCTAAGTTCATGAGAAAGATGAAACAAAGGTGTTTTGGACACTTATGGGAGAAATTATACATATTCGGGACACTTTTTAGATTGTTCATAACCAAAACATTTGCGGGAATTGAAGAAGAGCTTAAGAAATAACTTCCTCTGAGACAACATGTGGACTATATGTAGTATATGTGGATTGTATATGGACAAAGCATGTGTTAGAAGTCCAAAATGCCGAGTGCTAAACCTACAGGAAATTTTGTTCGAGCAAATGCATTCATTATATGCAGCCATCCTATAGGCCACATGTACTATATGTGCCTGAGGCCAGGGCATATGTGGTGACCACATGTGTAATACCCCTTATATCCCTAGCTTAATTTAACTCTCTGTATATGAGTTATTCCATATAAAATTTTATAATACATGGTATTTTTCAGTTTAGAGCCTACCATTGCATAGGAAAATTAGTCAGCTTACAAACGATATTAAATTCAACCAAATTCGATACTCGGGTGAAGTGTTTGAGCCATTTTTGTTAGACAGTGCACAAAATGGCAAGTCAACGTAGCGTGGAGGCTAGCCAAGTAGCTGTAGTGTTTGCCTTAAAGATTTGGAGGCATTACTTGAATGAGGTGCATGTAGATGTGTTCACAGATTACAAAAGCTTGCAGTATGTGTTCTCTCAGAAAGATTTGAATTTGCATCAAAGAAGATTGTTAGGGTTGTTGAAAGATTATGACATAAGAGTTCTTTATCATCCGGGCAAGGCCAATGTAGTGGAAATTCTCTCAGTAGGCTGTCTATGGATAGTGTTCCTCACTTTGATAGTGATAAGAAGATGCTAGTTCAGGAAATTCATCAACTTACCCGACTAAGTGTTCACTTAGTCGATTCAGCAGAGAGCAGTGTATAGGAGCATTATAGTTTAGAATCATCTTGACTTTCAAAACTAAAGTAAAAGTAGGACAGAGATCCCAGTTTTGTTAAGTTAAAAGAGTTAGTCAGTATAGTTTAGAATCATCTCGACTTTCAAAAGTGAAGGAAAAGCAGGACGGAGATCCCAGTTTTGTTAAGTTAAAAGAGTTAGTCAGAGATCAGAAAGTAGAGGTTTTCTCCCAAAGGGGAGATACTGTGCTACATGCCAGGTGTAGATGACTTGAGGCAATTAATTCTTGAAGAAGCGTATAGTATATGTTACTCTGTTCATCCTGGGGCCACTAAGATGTACCGTGATTTGTGGGAGATCTATTAGTGTAGTAGGATGAAGAGAGATATTGCAAAGTTTGTATCTTATTGCTTTACGTGTCAACATTTTAAGATTAAGTACCAAAAGCTTAGTGGATCCATATAGGAGTTCAGTATTCCTACCTGGAAATGGAAAGAAGTGAACATGGACTTTGTGATGGTTTTTCCTCGTACTTATCATTAGTATGATTCTATTTGGGTCATTGTAGATAGGATGACAAAATAAGCTCACTTTTGGCCAGCCCATACTTCCTATTTAGCTGAGGAATATGCAAAACTCTATATCAAAGAGTTGGTCAAGTTACACGGAGTCTAGTATCCATTATCTCAGGTAGAGGTACCCAGTTTACCTCTCATTTCTGGAAAGCATTCCATAAGTGTCTTGGTACCTAAGTAAACTTCAATCAACCCTCAACCCTCAGATAGATGCTCAATTAGGAAGGACCATTCAGACTCTTGAAGATATGTTAAGATCCTATGTTATCGATTTTAGGGGTATTTGGGATGACCTGTTGCCCTTGATTGAATTAGCATACAATAACAGTTATCACTCCATTATTCATATTTCTCCAGTTGAGAATTTTTATGGTAGGAGATGTACATCTCAAATTGGTTTGTTTGAGGTAGGTGAGGCCTCAGTAGTAGGGCCTAATTTAGTGTTAGATTCCTTATAGAAGGTTCAACTGATTAGACAAAGGCTTAGGGCTGCCCAAAGCCAATAGAAATCGTATGCAGATGTGAGGGGAAAGGATCTTGAGTTTGAGATCGGTGATTTTATGCTCTTGAAAATCTCTCCAATAAAAGGGGTAAAGGGGTTCGACAAGAAGGGAAAGCTCAGTCGCTGATATGTTGGTCCTTACAGAATTCTCGGTCATTTTGGAAAGGTAGCTTACAAGCTTGAGTTACCTTCATATCTAGCTTCAGTACACCCAGTGCTCCAGATATCCTTTCTATAGAAATGCATTGGTCACCCAAAAGTCATAGTTCTCATAGAATGCATAGAAATTTAGAATGATCTCTCTTTTGATGAGGTTTTGAACCACATCCTCTATTACCAGATTTGAAGACTAAGGAATAAAAAAGTTCCCTTAGTCAAAGCTCTTTGGTAGAATCAGACCATTAAGGGAGCTACTTGGGAAAAATATGCATATATGTGGACCAAGTATCCTCACCTCTTCTTCGTAAATTCAGGTTCAGCTTAAGGTAACAGTCTTCTTTAGATTTAATCAATTCCATATTCCGATATAATTATAATTAGACATACATATATGATGTATGCATACATCATAAATGTATGTCCAGTATAAAAAACATAGCTTATCAATACTTTCATTCATTTATTCCATGCATTAGATATGCATATTTAGTGTGTAAACTCAGCTTATCAGTGTTTCTCAGCTCAGTCTCATTCGAGGACGAATGTTCCCAAGGGGAGATATTATAATACTTCGTATTTCCCAAGATTAATTTAACTTTAAGTACATCAGTTATTCCATATAAAATGCTAAAATACTTGGTATTTTTCAGTTTAGAGCCTACCATTGGGTAGAAAATTCAGTCAGCTTTTCAGCGATATAAAATTTGCCTAAATCTGATACCCTAGTGAAGAGTTAGAGGCATTTTTGTAAGAAAATGAGCCAAGTGGAACGTCAGCGCGTTGGGGAGACCATTCAAATGGAAATTCTCAAATTCAAGTGTTTCTTTAAAATAATGACGTGTCACACCATTGACCCAGTTCATAATTATCCATTTTCTAGTGACGCTATGTGATTTCACCAAGCTGCGATGTGTCCTAAATTTTCATCTGCTATGGCAACGTGATTCCACCGAATCATGCCACAAGCCAATTTTCTAACTATAAATTTCTAGAGCCACAGTGCGATATCGTCGCATTGGTCTAAGGGCCAGGTTGGAAAATTTTGACGAAAATTAAAAGTTTAGCCTAGGGTTAAACTGTTATTTTCCCATGTTTTTAAATCACCGAGATATGGGATTTAATCCATAAAAATATTTTAAACCCATGTTTATTAACTTTTCCCTAAAATCAACAAGCTCTATCTCAATTAAAAAACCTTAATTTTCAAGCAATCAAGAGCAAATCTCAAGAAATTCACCTAGAACTTCAAGAACTTTTCTTCTCAGGTATGTTACGTGTTCATCTCTGGGTTCCTTTCACCCATAGAGTCTGAGAATCTCTTAATAACATATAATATCTCAGGCTTATAAATTCCATGCTTGAAATTGATTATATTCATGTTCATGATATTAATTAGTTTTCAGTCTATGATTTAGTATGTCTCACAAAATTAAAATAGTTTATGTGATTAATAATATAAATTTCATGCTAAACTCTTGAATTTGACATTGAGTATTGTATTCATGTTGTGCATGTGTTGGCCATTATTATGTGAAATAATCTATGTTCTCCAAGTGTTTGCTAAAATGCCTATGTAAAGTAAATCGTAAAATCATGACATGTCATTATATGGTCCTAATCATGAACAAGGTTATGCATTACTAGTGTTTGATAAAATGTCTCTATGAATGAATTATGAATGAGTGGACATTTTTATGCTTTTTAAGATCATTCCATGCTTTAATTCCACGCCATCGAGTCCTGAGGATATCTAATACCCAAAAATCTAACTGTTTACCTAGTGCTACAACAGTTATAGAATAGTCTTAGAAGTGTCATAATAATTCAACTCAGCTAGTTATAGAACTCGGAAAACTCAGTCAGTTACAGAACTCAGTAACACTCAATATCAGTCTAGTTCATGTTAGTATAATCCATTCAGTGTCTATTCAGTTGGGAGTAGGATTCAGCATCAAGTGAACCTAAGGATAGGGGCTCACCTGCCACTAGTGGGTGTGATCCTTAGAAGAAGTCCTTGCATTCAATATCTATGTATCCGGCGTAGGTTATGGCATCAACCTGCCAGTTGAGGATTGATGATGTGTTGTAAGCTGCCTGTTGAGGGTTCCATCATTCTAGTTAGAGTACCTGCCAGGTGAGGGTAATACTTCTTCTTATCTTTACCTGTGGCATGATACTGAAGCCCTTCCAGTTGGGGTTATAGGTTGGACTCCAAAACTATTAAAAAAAGGGGCATGTTGGTTAGATGATTACTTACCACAGTCTCAGTTTTAGTTTCTGTATAAAACTCAGTTCAGTTCTATAGAATCAGGACTGTAAGATACAGTCACTCAGTTATCAGTAATTCAGTTGTAAGAAATCTCAAATTATCAATTATACATTTATCAAAACTTAGTACACAGCTTCAGTCAAAGCACAAATTCAATATTCACGAATATGCACAATATTTCATACTTAGTTAATTATAATAGTTCAATTACTCTATATCATTTAGTCAGTTGCCATTCATGCATATGAACCATTGCATTCAACCTTACCTCATCTACTATACCATTAAATTCCATGTACTAATAAATACTTTCTCTTTGCTCTATAATGTCCTATATCATAGGTTCAGATGCTCAGGTTCCCAACCGCGCATAGACAGATTTAAATTTACCCATCACTAGAAGATTTAGAAGTGAGTCCTCATTTATCAAGGATATTCTTTTATTTTAGGTTTTTTAGTAGATTCAATATTTCAGTTGTGGGAGTTACTTAGGGGTCTATCCTATCAACTCTACATTCAGACAGGTCAGTTAGAGGTTTTTTATTCTAGACTTTCAGACATTATTTAGTTTTGCAGAATATTATTTCAGCTGAAATTCATTATCAATATTTTTAGATTTTTAACCTTATGGCATTTTAGCCTATTTTTGTTGCATTTTACAGTATTACTATTCAGTGCTCACAATAGATATCAGACATCGGTTAGCTTGGGTACTTTTGGTGTCGTAAGCACCATGTAGCATCCAGGGTACAGACTCGGGGCATTACAACATGTAACCACCGACCCTTTTTTCTTCTATCCTTTTGATCTTTAGTTGTAAGATTTCCTCGTGTACTATAATAGCCCAAAACTGTTTTAATTGAATTTATGAACTATAGATACTAACAACTATATTTTGATTTTAGTCTTGTAATTCACTTGTAATAATTTTGGTTTATTTATTCAATTATGGTTTCAGGTTTTAACTTGTGTTTATTGTGATTTCATAATATACTTTAAATCATGAATATTGTTGATTACTTCACATGCATGAGCATCTTAAAACACTCAACTAGTGATGAAAACCTTGGCGGTTTGACAAAGTAGGGGAAGTGCTATTGTTGTTCCGAACCAATACCCATGCATACGTTGTATTATCTCCACTTTAATAGTTATCTTAGTAACTATAAACATTAGGATCCTTCCTAGATTATTGCTACTTACTGTAAAAAATGAGTGGTTACTAGGAAAAGATAATTACAACAGTAATTTGTAGTTTAATTGCTGACCCACGCTACTAAGTTTTATCTAAGTAAGATGGTTAGGTTTCATTTAATAACAAGATATTCAAAAGGTAATAGTTAAAGAGGATCATGTGAAGAGTTAGTAAGGTGACATCCTTGGACTCAAACGGTAAATGATGAAATACTTCTGCTTGTCAAAACAATTATAGAAGGTGTATAAGTTATTGATTCTTTATGTAAGTTATTGAGTTGGTTCAACAAAGCACGATAAGCCTACGAATTTTAGAAGCCGGGGGAAGCATAATCCTAGTGTTCACCTACAATTGAATACAACTAAAATTTATATTTGCTACTTATTTTTCATTGATATTGGAAATTGTATCATATTAATAGTGGATGTGTAGCTTGGACCTCATCAAATTTCAGCGCTATTTATAGGGATACAGTGTTGTTTTGTGAATGAAAATTGTTGTAGTTTTCCTTTTGAATTTTTTCTTAGTTAAATATATGCTAGTGTATGCCTAAAACATAGAGCAGAGGAAATCCCTTACGCCCATCAAATCTTAATCCAGAGAGGATCCTACAAACACCTAATAGGATAGTGGAATAGAAAAAAGATGATATTCTTGAAAGTGTTTGTGATGATGTCCTTCCTATTCCTTCTAAAGAAATACAGAATATTATTTATTGATAGAATGGTGAGATATTTTTTGAAGCTAAATATGAGAGAGGTGCAAAGAAGATCAATGGTTAGATAGAGTGGCAGAGTTAGCTGAGCAGAGACATGACACAAACCACCGAGTAGCACTCGGTAGAAATAAGAACCGAGCTAGAGGTGATAGTTTTCAAAATTTTCAAGCATATCAGTACATACAATTATATATCAATGATGAAGAAGATCTAGGATTTATTTTGTTAATTGAGATGGGAGCCATTATCCCTTATATTTCACCCATAAATGTCTAAGTTTAATATCCCAAGTACTATGATCCAGCTCCTATACTTGAAGGGTGTGTTTGTAGGGTTTCCTAAAAATTGACACAAACATGTATTTGGAAAATTTTATAGGGATCAACATATTATATACCATAGCTATGGTAGATTAGGAGGAACTTAGACTGATTTTGTTGCCCTTTTCACCTTCTGGAGAAAAATCTTAATGGCTAGGGGAATTTCAAAGAGGATATATCACTATATACAATGAGTTAAGCAGATAATTCTTAAATAGGTTCTTTCCTCCATTCAGAGTATTCCAGCTCTAGGATCAGATTTAAAATTTTAGGAAACTACAATTAGAATCTATGTATCAGGCATGTTTTTGGTTAAAGCAAAGGCTTAGCATGGTGCCCAACCACTAAATTTTTTGTACAAGCCTGTTGAAGATACTTTTTAATGCCATGACAATCATTTCTAGATAATTTATGCAATTAGAGTTTCCGGTGATTAGAGAGCAACTGAGGGTGTTATACCTAATGAGATTTTACTATTGAGGACAGATATTGTGTTAGCCAAAAAATTAGCAACAATGAATTCTATAGAGGTTGATGCAATAGGGGCATAGGGTACAACTTTTAAGGAAAATGAGTCTGAGTTAGAGTAGGAGACAAAGTATGTAGATCATAAGTTGATGGGTTTTTGAGCGAAGGGAAAGGGAATCAAGGTCCAAACTATTATAATTATAGAGAAAAATATATTTCTCCTAGAATATGAGAAACAAAATCAAAAATAGATGGAATGACAACTAAACTGGTAAAGTTTCAAGAGAGCTAGGAAAATTTCCCTAAAGAACTCAAGGCCAACATTTCAGGATTGAACCAGAAGGCTTAGACATATTCAACTACCATCAAGTAGTAGAGTAGTAGCATAGGCAAATCTTTACTAGTTTGGACCTTACACTTAGTTTTAATGGTGAATGAGTTTCCTAATGTCTTTTCAGATAATCTTTTTGGTGTTCCTCTGGATAGGTAAATAGAGTTTGGCATTGATTTTGTTTCGGACACTCATCTAATATCTATTCCTCCATATTGAATGGCTCCAGCTAAGTTGAGGGAATCTAAGCAGCAACATAAAGATCTTCTAGAAAAGAGGTTTATTCATCTTAGTGTATTCCCGTTGGGTGCACTGGTGTTATTCGTGTACAAGAAGGATGGCTCCCTTAGTATGTGCATTGAATATCGATAGTTGAATAAGGTAAGTGTCTAGAACATGTATCCTCTTCCAAGGATAGATAACTTGTTTGATTAGTTGCAAGGTTTCGATTTATTTTATAAGATAGACCTTTGGTCTGAGTAACATCAGATTAATATTAGGGAGAATGATATCACTAGTATAGGCACTTTGGATTCTTGGTTATATCATTTGACATGACTAATACCCTGATAATATTTATGGATTTAATGAATAGGGTTTTCTAACAGTTCTTGGATCTCTTTGTCATTGTGCTCATTGATAACGTCTTGGTGTATTCTAAAATTAAGGTGGACCATGGAGATCACCTCTATGTCGTGTTGCGGACTTGGAAGGAATAGCAATTACATACCAAGTTCTCCAAATGTGAGCTTTGGTTGAACACTGTAACTTTCTTGGGTCGTATTATTTCTAGTAAGGGGATCATGATGGATCCTTAAAAGGTAGATGTCGTTAATATGTGTCCTGTACCTACTACTCTAATGGACATTTAGAGCTTCCTAGGTTTGCCTGGGTATGATAGGCTATTTGTGGAAATATTTTTTTCTATAGCGGCTCCTTCGAAGGTGTCTTTTTTAGTGACACTGTGTAGCATCCAAATACAATTGTTCATTTTCTTGCTATTAATACTAGGAGTGACTTCTCATATAATCAACATTTTTTTCATACTACTAGTGAATAGAAAAAGGTTAATATTGTTGCAGATGAGCCATATGAAGTTGTATTTGAGAAGGTGACTTATAGTAATGATAATTTAAAGAGTGCTGACAGTGATGACGGGGTTGTGGAAGAGCTCCAAGATATAGTACAATAGTTTGGCATCAATTCTCATACACTATTAGTAGAAAATAAGGGGGACCCAAGTGTTGTCACCATCTGATGTTATATTGGGCCTTATGACCTTAATCAGGCTCTATGTGATTTGGGAGCAAAAATAAATGTAATTCCATTGGTGATATATAGGGTCTTGGAGTTAGGAGAACTAAAGCCTACATCTGCAAGGCTATTGATGGATAATTCATTTGTGAAATAGCCAGTGGGTATATTGTGGAACATAGGAGTGAAGTTTGTATCTTTTACCTATTCGGTTTATTTCATGATTTTAGATAGTGAAGTGGATTCTGAAGCTCTAATTATCTAGGGTGGACCCTTCTTATACACCATTTGGGTGGTGATCTTTATTGACCTGTAGGAGGTCTCCTTCAGATGGAACAATAAGCAAATAGTATTAAATATATGTATGATAGTCTAGTAGCTAGATGGTATGAGAGTTGAGGCAGTAATAGATAGGAAGGACGATGATGTGGTTGCAATAGAAGTACCTATTGAGGAAAGACAAAGGGTAGAAGCCTTAGCAACAGTGACTTTGAACTTTGAGAGTGGTGAGATAGGTGAATATGACAAGTTAGTTAATGCAATACATGGGAGAGGTTCTTATAGATATGCCTCTAAAAAGTGGGATCTTGACTTGAAAAACAGAACTACACCCTCTGCAAAACCATATATTAATGAGCCACTGGTATTGGAATTGAAGGCCCTCCCTCTTATCTACATTATGCATTCTTGGGGACCAACAAAACCCTACTGGTGATTATTATGGCAGATTTGGTATAAACATAAATGGAAGTTTTAACATCAGTATTGCAAAAATTCAAGACAGCTATTGAGAGGACCATTATGGACATTATGGGGATTCAACCAGGTTTATGCACTCATAAAATATAGAAAAAGCCGGACAACATTCCCAGTATTGAACACCAGAGGCAATAGAATCCTACTATACAAGGTGTAGTGAAAAAAAATACAATCAAGTGTTTAGATGCTGGGGTAGTTTTTTCTACTACAAACAACAAATGGTTAAGCCCTGTTCAATGCATGTCAAATAAAGGGGAATCATAGTGGTTGCAAATAAAAATAATGAATTAGTAACCACGAGGATAGTGATCAATTGGAGAGTATGCTTGGATTGCTAAAATCTAAACAAGTGGACACAAAAGAATCATTTCCCTATAATGTTCACAGAGGACAAGTTAGAAGGAAGGGGTTGGTATTATTTTCTCTATGGTTATTAAATTTATAATCAAATCATGATTGCATCCAAAGACTAAGAAAAACCTACTTTTACTTATCCCTATGGTAACTTTGTATTCAAGAGGAAGTCATTCAGACTATGCAATGTGCCTGCCAATTTAAAGCTATGTATGATGACCATATTCTTTGATATAGTGGAAGACATAATTAAAGTATTCATGGATGAATTTTCAGATGTGAAGGACTCATTCAATGACTGTTTGGTCCATTTGGCTAGTGCATTGTAGAGATGTAAAAAGTGCAATTTGGTGCTAATCTACAAAGAATGTCACTTCATAGTGCTAAAAGGCATTGTACTAGGTAAAAAGACCTCCAAACATGTCTTTGAGGTAGACGAGGCAAAGATTGAGGTAATTAAGAAATTACTAGTATCTGTATCAGTTAGATGCATACAAAGCTTTTTGGGTCATGCAGGCTTTGATAGGAAGTTCATCAGGGACGTCTGTAAGTTTGCAAATTCTCTTTCCATGATTCTAGTAGAGAAGAAGATTTATTCATGAGGTAACAAAGTTTTTTTGGGATGATCCATATCTGTTTATGATCTATGTTGATGGTGTGATTCAAAAAATCATTCCAAATAAGGAGATGATGAACATTTTAGAGGCTTGTCATTCATCATCAGTTGGGGCTCACCATATTGGCACAAGCACAAATCATAAAATTTTGCAGTATGGGTTTTACTGACCTACAATTTTCAAGTAATCTCATCATTTAACATAAGTTTTTGACAAATATTAGCGTCAAGGAAACATTTAACGATGCAATGAACTTTTTAATGACACTTATTTTGGAGTTGGAGTTGTTTGATGTATAGGGGATCGATTCCATGGGCCTATTTGTGAGATCCTATGACATGAGATACATTCTGGTAGCGGCTAAATATGTGTTGAAATAGGTTGAGGTAATTGCTCTTCCAGTTAATAAAGGTACAAGGGTCACTACATTTTTGGAGAAAAATTTCTTTTATCGATTTGTCACTCGACACGAAATTATCATCGATGGTGGGTCTCACTTCTATGACTGTTTGTTCTATGATATGGTGTAAGGCATAAAGTGTAAACACTTTACAATCCTCAAACTAGTGAGCAAGTGGAAGTCTTTGATAGAGATATAAAGTCCATATTGGCGAAAACTATGAATGCCAACAGGACTGATAGGTCTAGAAAACTAGATGATGGATTATTGGAATACCATACATCCTGTAAGACCGGATATTTTCCTCTCCATATCATCTTGTATATGGAAAAGAATACCATTTGCCAATTGAGCTTAAGAATAAGGCATAATGGGCGCTGAAAAAGCTAAATTTAGAGTGGCATGATGCACAAACATGAGGTTAAGGAAGGTGAATGAGTTGATTCTGACTCCGTGTTTATTAGTGCTTAGCCATAAACAAATAAATAATAAATTTGTATAATGATAGGAAAATCGACAAAATAATATTTAATCCTAAATGGTCTTATTTTATAATTCAAGACTATACTCGTTTCCTGGAAATCAGAAATCATGGTGAAATTGATCATTTTCTGTGGTTAAGGTATTCCCACATGAATCTATTGAAATAAAGGGTTATGGTGATATACCATTGAAGGTAAATGGGCAGTACATAGGGAAACATGGAGGAAGTTTGAGTCTGTATTGACATGGACCTTGGCGAAGACAGAGTAGCTAAGGTAACTAAGTCATGTCGTGAGGGTAAATTATGTACTACTTAGGAGGCAACCCAAAGTACACAGATTCTTAGTGCATCCCAGGTATATTTTTTCCTTTTGTTTGGTATTATTTTAGTGCATTTAGAATAGTGCACATTTTTTATTTGGAGGTGGGGTATACCATAGACCGCACTAGTTTTCATTGCTATGTTTTTTTTCTATCAGCAATTGTATAGTTGTAGAACCGACATGTCTAGATTAAAAAAAAATTTGTATTGTGTTTTGTTTTGTAATGTGTTATTTTTTTTAGTTAGGATATTTGTAACTATTTAAGGCAGTAGTCATGTTTTGATTGATTTTTGATACCCCTTCAAAAATTTGTTTTAGAACTGTGTGAATATACATATGTGTGAATATTTTGTATTTTGTTGTGGCATTAGAATTAGGAACATGATAATGACTTTCCAATAGTTACATGAATCGGATAAGTAGTAGTTTTTAATATTGACTCCATGCTTTGTGAGTGTGAGATCCTACTTAGTTCCCTTTCTGTGTCAAAATTCAGAACTTGCTCGTTTAGTCTGGCCTTAGTTTAAGGTTAGTCGATTAGGAAAGGATCATAGGCTTTTTTTAATTTTACTTAACTTTAAGTCTAAATGACCTTTCCTACGTTAAATCATATCACTTGATCCACAGGTTTTATCCTTATATCCTATTTTTCTTATTATACCTTTAACCTTCTTATTTGTGTTACAATTAACCTATTTTTCCCCTAGTCCTCCAAGGACATTGTGCACCTTAACACAAACAAAATGCCTATATTGAGGGTGGATATCATTGGGGTGCCAGTGTAAATTTGGTATGTAGAAGGGGAAAATAAGAGAGAAAGATAGTAAGGCTGCGTGTGGTAAAAAAAAGTGAAAAAGAAAGAATAAAGGACCATACCCAATCTTACTGTGCAATAAAAAATAAAAATCTAGTAATAAGGGTGGAATAAAAAGAAAAGTGGTTAGTAAGTGAAACCCCAAGGTTAGTGTAGTGCAAAGGAGGATTTCCACTTTATATGTCCATTTATACCATAGCATCCCCAAAGCCTACATATCAAGCTAAGGAAAGTGTTATAGTGATCCTAACTTGACTGTCTGAATGCTTATATAAAAAAAATATAAGGGAAAGCCTATGGTATTTGATGCACATTGATTAGAACTTCTGTTCTGAATGTGAGTGTCTAACACAACCCGACTCGAGGTTTTGTCGTAATAGGCATCAAAAGTCTAACTGTGACTAGAGACTACCCCCATAACAAACTCAACTATCCTATGCATATCCTGAGTAGGATGAATTACTAATGTATACAAGGTAGCGTTACTAAGTAATCCAAGACTCTAGGACAATTCTATGACAATGACCACCCAAACGAGTCCAACCTTCTGATACCCAACCGATAACTAATACCAAACAAAACCATAGTCCAAAACCATAACCATATAAGTTCCTAAATAATCATATAATCCCAAAACAAAAGATTATGGAACAACCAACAATACATTCAATCGGTGCCATCCCCGATATCGATGCCAATACTAAGGATAACACCACTACTAATTACGCTAATACCGACCCACAGTAGTTCCATAAAAGACTCTAATAAAAAGAAAAAAATATTTGAAAGGGACATGACCCCAATCATAGCACAAACCAATATCCATAAAAAAACCAAAGTGTGTAAAAACATCCATGACTATGAAATAGAGCCTTCCAGTATATAGAAGCTATCCACTTCAATCCAGTAGTTGATTCTAAATTCGAGAACAAAGCAGGAGGAGTAGATTGGTTGAATGCTGCATCGCATAGGGATACAGCCACCTGAGGATGAGTTACCGGGCAAACACTAGCAAGTACTCAAGATAAGGATAAAATAATCCCACTAAGTAAAACCATGAAAACCAACCACATGCTCACAAATCCTACATATAATATATATAACCATGTCGAGAAAGAAAATCGGGTTTATTAAGCCTTTCAAACCATCAACCTGGTTATGAGAAGCTTAGCCATCCTATAACCACCCAGGGGAAATATAGGTCATGTGTAACCCCGTGAATGAGCCCCTATGCATGTAGTCGGATGAACTAGAGATACCATAAGACTAGAGGATTCCCAAGTACCCTTCACTATTCCTGATACATATATGTAGTGTACTTAGATGATTCCTATGTACCTTAAGAGTATCATATATAGTCGTCATGACCAACCCTTCATGTCAGCAAACATGAGTTTCCAGAGTTTGTCGATTGGACTTCCACCTTCATGGTTAGCTATCAAACCCTACCATTATTGCCCAATTAAACCCATTTTAAATTAATCAAACTGTTATTCTATTTATTATTAACCAAGGCTATTAATAGTGGTATCGTTATACACATTATAATTTATAAATATTATCCTTACCTAAACCTTAAGAGCTTAAGGGATAATTATATACTCATTTACCAATTTAACTTGGGGAAGTGCCATGTACCCCATAAGTATTCCATTATTATGTTTGCTTGGGGGATTCCTATATACTCAACAACTTTTTCATTAACATGTTTACTTGGGGGATTCCATAGTACCCCATTAGGAGTTCAATTAATCATATAATGACCACCAAACCATTCCATTTAACCATTCCAAACCATTTAAACTATTTATACAAAATTTAGGGTACAATTACCATACCATACCATGTAATAGTTTCACTAAATTTCCAATAATATAGTAAAATAATTATCATTGGCGTTTTATCAAGCATGGTGAGGGCATAGTGTTTCCAAAACTAATTCCAATTACCCATTAAACATTCCCATGCAATGAATAATCTAAACCACCAATAAAGCATGTAAAAACATAATTAAAACATAGGAAACCAATAACCAAGCATTTAATGCCTAAGCCCTAATATATATTTGAATACCCCAGAATCATATAATAATCACGCCATGAAAAAATTGTATAAATCATGCCTTTAGTTGGAACTAATAATGAGAAAGATTTTACTTTCCTTAGATGAAGAAAATGATAGATAGAAATCTCTAACAAAATTACCTAATAGACATCCTTAGTGAAACACTAGCCTTCCTTTACCCAAGAGTCTTAGAGAGAATTGTAGAGTTTTTAAGAGTGTTTTCAAAGAGTTTAATAATAGAAAAATAGACTAAATAACTTCCCAAGTGTTTTAGAAGTAACAGGAATTACTAGGTTAAGTCGGGAAATATCCAGATTGCCCCTACATAACTGCATACAAATTCTGTCATAGGGTAAGGCTATACCATACTGGTAGTACCCTACAATACCAGTTGTACCCACCATTTATACCCTGGGTCTTCTTCTTTGACCCAACACTATCCAACATACAATTTACTCAAAACAAGTCGTACTCAAGCATATGACTAGTACCCTTGACCCGTACCCCTGGCAGATTAGAGCCACTAGAGGTGTGAACACTTTCCACTATATGTGTCCATAGTACAAGTCATAACCTGGCTTACGGCTCATGTTGAGCCACTCAAACTCAGATCTAAGTTATTTTACTTTATATCAAATAAAGTAAAGGAAAAAATAAAACCAAATGACCCATATCAACGCAAAC
>JAPEIP010000012.1:179094271-179142421 GCA_026120095.1 Capsicum chinense
TTAATGCCTAAGCCCTAATATATATTTGAATACCCCAGAATCATATAATAATCACGCCATGAAAAAATTGTATAAATCATGCCTTTAGTTGGAACTAATAATGAGAAAGATTTTACTTTCCTTAGATGAAGAAAATGATAGATAGAAATCTCTAACAAAATTACCTAATAGACATCCTTAGTGAAACACTAGCCTTCCTTTACCCAAGAGTCTTAGAGAGAATTGTAGAGTTTTTAAGAGTGTTTTCAAAGAGTTTAATAATAGAAAAATAGACTAAATAACTTCCCAAGTGTTTTAGAAGTAACAGGAATTACTAGGTTAAGTCGGGAAATATCCAGATTGCCCCTACATAACTGCATACAAATTCTGTCATAGGGTAAGGCTATACCATACTGGTAGTACCCTACAATACCAGTTGTACCCACCATTTATACCCTGGGTCTTCTTCTTTGACCCAACACTATCCAACATACAATTTACTCAAAACAAGTCGTACTCAAGCATATGACTAGTACCCTTGACCCGTACCCCTGGCAGATTAGAGCCACTAGAGGTGTGAACACTTTCCACTATATGTGTCCATAGTACAAGTCATAACCTGGCTTACGGCTCATGTTGAGCCACTCAAACTCAGATCTAAGTTATTTTACTTTATATCAAATAAAGTAAAGGAAAAAATAAAACCAAATGACCCATATCAACGCAAACAATTTATACCAATCCAAGTCATACCTATTCTAGAAACTAATCCAACCCATAAAAAAACAATAATCATAAGACCAAGGCATACAACTCATACTCTATTATATGAATGGTACCCACCGGTTCTATATTGTCTAGAACCCAAAAATCTGGGAAATTTTCTAAAGGTCCCAAATCCAGTGTGTTTTAGTATCTCATGACTGTACCTAAATTAACATGTATTATTTCATATAAGTGAGTGAAACATCTTTGTTATGAGGGAACATGAGTCATCATATGAGCTACTTATATATTTTGGCAGTATAACTTGTACATATATATGGTTGTCTATTTCTAATGCAATACCATACATTAATCCCATCGTGTATAATTATTGTGCTTCATGTTAATACATAATCATTTTTGAAAATTTAGATAGGAGGGGATGTTATATTTTGAGCTTGATGTGTTGATTGACTGCCTTGAATAGCTTTGATTCACCTAGTTTAATGTTGTGTTTAGTTTTTTTTCTTTTATTATGTTTTTTTGCTTAAGGACATACAAACGTTCTAAGTTGAGGGTGCTAATGTGCTATAAAAATATAGCACTTTCGATGCTTAAAACTATGAAAATATTCAGGTTCTAAGGTTTTTATAATAGAAATTATGAATTTTGGATATGTTTTGTAAGAAATCATGTTTTGGGTCCTAAGTTCATGAAAAAATATGAAAAAAGTATTTTTGGCTGCTTATGCGAGCAATTATGGATGTATGGGACACTTTCCAAATTGTTTGTGACTGAAACATGTGCGGGAATTAAAGAAGTGATAATAAATAACTTTTAGCACATGATAAGTCAAAATGGAAACCACATATAGTACATGTGGACCATATGTGGGATAAGCATGAGTCAGAATTACAAAATATTGAGAGTTAAACCTGCAGGAAATTTTGGTCTGGGAAAATGTGGCCATTACATGTACCCAGCCTATAGGCCGCATGAACTACATGTGTTCGAGGCCAGACGCATGTAGTTACCACATGTAGCCACCAACCTTTTTTCTGCTATTTTTGTGGGATTTTATTTAAAGGTTTTCTCATGTACTATAAATACATAATATGTGTTTTTAGTAGAAGTTACGCACTCTTTATACTCACAAACATATTTTGTTCTAAGATTCGATTTTAGTCTTGGAATTCACTTGTATTATTTTTGGTACATTAATTTAGTTATGGTTTTGATTTTGACTTATCATTACTGTAATTTCATCTTATTCCTTATATCATGAATGTGGTTGATTAATTCACATGCATGAGGTGCTAAAACACCATTGTTAGTGTTGTAGAAACGCTAGAGGATTGACGAAGTAGGGGAAGTGATTGTTTTTTTGAACCAATAACCATGCATCCACTGTATTATATTAGCATTAACAGTTTTCTTAGTAGTTAAAAATAGTAGAATCCCATCAAGATTATTGCTACTTACTCCAAAAGAGGAGTAATGACTAGAAAAAGAGAATAACAACAGTAATTTTGAGTTTCACTGTTGATCCATGCTACCGAGATTTATCTAACTAAGATGGTTAGATTTTATCTAATAACTGGAAATTAAAAATATATTATTTAGCTGGGATCAAGATAAAGGTAAGTAAGGCATTATCCTGAGACTCAAAAAGTAAAGGGTGAAATCCTTCTGCTCGTCCAAAAGACTATATAAGGTACATCAATTATCAATTAATCATACAAGGTATCGAGTTGGTGCTACAAGGCACTATAGGTGTTAGAAGTTGAGAAACCAGAGAGAACACAATTCTAGTATTCAACTATTACTGAATACAATCAAATCTTGTATTTTCTACTAGTTTGATATTGATATTCAGAACCCCTCATTTACTTTCCAGTTCAACCCGTTGATTACACAAGCTGAAAAACACGATTCCACGTATTACCTTTGGATTTGAACCTAATCTTTGTTGGGTTAATTTATTAGGCAGCGACTGTATCATCTTCAAAGTAGAGGTATACCTTAGAAATGGAAGAGTCAACCTGTAATACCCCATACTTTTACCTAGCTTGAAATCATTCTTAGAATATTAGAAACTTAGTTTGAATTATGAATCCATTCTTTTACATGTGAAATTTTTTAGATTTTAACTTTTTATCTTGTGGGAAATTGAATTAGATTTCCAACGATACCAATTTTTTCCAAATCAAGTGTCGGAGTAAAAATTTATGGACGTTTTACCCATAGTTGTCAGAATCGCCCAGGTGCGATGGCCAGGTAGATGGACCAGCGATCTAGAGATGGACAGTGTCCTAGACCATCGCAGCTAAGGAATTGAGTCAAACTTCTAGATAAAGTGCAATGGATAGGTTGATAGACTATCAAACTTGCGACGGACGGAGCTGTCAATATAGGGTAGTTAGTCTTATCTTTGGTCCACATACGATGGTCGAAACAATGGACCGTCGAGCTAGTTATGGACCATTGCATGTGGCATCGTAGGTCTCGTTCTATGAATTTTATGTATTTTTAAAGGGAATTTAGGTTTTTTTCCATCTGTTTTAACCCCTAATTATATATCGGTCCAAGGCTCATAAGTTCATTATTCATTAACAACATCAAATTAGGGTTTCCTTTCAAAGATAATCCCCAAGAACAAGATCCGAATCCTTCATCAATAAACCAATAAATTCAAGTTCTTCATGACCAAGAAATTCAAAAAACTCACAATCAAGGTATGTCAAGTGTTGATTAATAGGTCCCTTTCAGCAATGAAGATCAAGAATCTCTTTCAAAAATCTGAGATTTGTGTATTGATGAATGTTCATGATTTAAATTGAATAGAAATTCGTGTTCATGATGTTGTGGGGTTTTGGATTCATGTTTCAAATTACATATTTCAATGGTTGACCCTAGTATATAAAGATTTGCATAAAAATTATTTTAAACCCCCATTAAAATTATAAGTTGATTGATGTATCCATAATTATTAGATGTGTTAATGATTGTATAACCCAAGAATACTCCCCATATATATGACTAAATGCCTATGTGAAAGAAAAGTTCCATACTAGTATGATAATACGAAATCCCCATTTATATACAAGTTTATGCATGTCAAATATTTGATGAAATTCCTTAATAAATGAATTAAGGATTATGATGTTGTTCATGTAATAAGGAAAGTCATGCTTTTATAAGTTTCTTTCCATCGAGTGCTGGGGGTACTTGTACCCAAAAAATATAGTTGTTTGCCTAGATTTAATATCATAATTTCACGATATCCTTAATCAAGCCACGATCCATATAAATTAGTCAGTCATTTGACTCAGGAAAGCTCAGTAATACAGTAATCTCAATAATATTTCGTCAGTCAATGGAACTCAATTAATTCAATCCAATTCAGATCAGTAATCCATGTTAAGTGTGTATTCAAATGAAAGTAGGGATTAGCAGTGAGTGAACCAGTGGATGGGAACACATACTGTCAGATAAGGGTGTGACTCTTAGAAGTCATCCTTGCATTTCAGAACTATGTAGACAGCATTAGTTGAGACATCAAAAGTGTCAAATGAGGGTTGATGAGGTGTATAAGAACTTTCAGATGAGGGCACCACTATTTTCTTTTGGGGACAATGTCAGATGATGGTCACTCACAGCTTTTCGTTAGCGATGGTGCGGTATTGACACCCTTCCTATTGGGGTAATAGATTGGACCCCAACTTAGTCATAATGGCATATTAGGGGCATGTCGATTAGATAATTACTTCCCACAGTTTTAGGTATAGAATTTAGGACTGTCAGATACAGTCAACTCAGAACAGTACTAAACTCAGCTAGTTCCATCAAAATCTAGATAGTCAGACACAATTATTTTGTTTATACAATTATCATTATCTCATGTTATCAGTACCCAGGGTCAGTAATCATGTTGTCACAAACTCTGTTCCAGTTATTATGTATTCATACATTCTTTCTCACGTTTGTGTTACCCAGTCAGTCAGTATAATTCATGCATATGAACCCTTGGAATTTAGCCTACCTCACATGCATACCAATACATTTAAACGTACTGACACATTTGCACTAAGGTGTTTTATACAATAGGTTCAGAAGCATAACCTTCAGAGCATTAGTAGCATTCCAGTCTAAGCAATCAGAGTTAGAAGTGAGACCTCACACTTCGAGGAAATGACCATTACTTTATTATCTCATTAATTAATTTATTAGTTAGAGTTAGTTGGGGATATTTCCCATAAACTTCTTATTCAGACAGTTCAGTCAGTTAGAGGTCATTCAGTCATTCATGTTTAGATAGTTATTTTGGTTGTTTTAGGTTTTTTATACCCAATCCAGATGTTATATTTTTTAAGTTATGTTATATTTTTGAACCTTATGGCCTTTCAGCCATTAATTCCGCATTCATGTAGTATATTATAAAGTGTTTCGATACAAATTTCAGTCATGGGTTAGCTTGTGGTCCTTCGGGGTCATAAGCACCATATAGCATTCTGGGTACCAGATTTGGTGCATTAAAAACTTAGTGTCAGAGCCTAAGGTTCAATAGAGTCCTAGGAAGCTTGAAAGCTGCATCTGGTAGAGTCTTATACATGGGTGTGTTACGCACAATATTTATGTACAGGAGGCTATAAGATGTTTTAAGAACAGTTTCCCTTTTTTCCATATTCATGTCATGCTAGTGATAATAATCTCCAGTTAATCTCTTAGTCTGGTCTAATACATTTCTCCTTTTTTTCTAAAGAACGTGCCTCCTAAAAGAAGAAATCGAAATCAGTCAGCCCTCAGCCCGTAAAACCTTTGGGCGAACATATTTCTTATGCAGAGTTCAGAGTTGCATTTATTTCCCTTGTTTAGTTAGTTTCTGCTTAGAATGAATGACCAGCTATCATTGTGGCCAACCCAGTGTCCAATTAAGCTGCAGCTAGGATTCGGGACTTCACCCGAATGAATCCTTCACCTTTTGTCAGGTCTAAGTCAGAAGAGGACCCTTAGGAATTCATTGATCAGGTTCAGAAGGTTATGGATATCATGGGTGTTTCTTCTAGTATGTGTACGGAGATAGCTGCATATCAGTTTTGGGATGGTGGTCACACTTAGTTCGAATAGTAGAAATTAGAGAGGGCTATAGAAATAGAGACTATTGAGTGGGAGAAGTTTGCTACTGCCTTCTTAGATAGATTGTTTCCCCTAGAGCTAAGAGAATCTAGAATATTATAATTTATTAAACTCAGGTAATGCAACATAACGATGAAAAAGTATTCTCTTTAATTTACTTAATTAGCTAGACATTCTCCTCATATGGTTGTAGATAATAGGTCTAAGATGAGTATGTTTGTCTCTGGGGAGAATGATAGTGCGGTCAATGATTGCAAGTCTGCGATGTTAAATAATTATATAAACATAGCCAGGCTTATGACTCATGCTCAACAGATAGAGGAACAAAAGATTAAGATGAGGGAGAAGTAGAATAAGAGAGCAAGGACAGGTAGTTTCAACTTTGCTCAGTCAAAATCAGAAAGAGGAAACAGTTCTCAGTTTTGTCTTAAGTCAGTCAATCTAGCTCCTTTTTTAGCTAGTGCTCCAGCTCTTAAGTTCATGAATGGAAATAGAGATAAAGCGCCAGGCTCTAAGTCTCATGGAAGTGTCAGCTATTCCTGAACTAATCGACTTTGTTAGACTTGTAGTAAGAACCACAAGGGTGCTTACAGAGATTGTAGCAATGTCTATTTTTGATGTAGCAGGCCAGGAAACAGACTTAGAGATTATCCCCAGTCAAGTTATAAAGGTTAGCAGAACTGTTCCTCAGTTCAGTCCGGTCACCCAAATCTGTAGGGTACCATTTTTAGTTCTACTAGTGGGCAATGCCTAAATCAACTTTATGCTCTCTATTCCTGGCAAGACAAGGAAAATTATCCTTATGTGGTTACTGGTACGTTACAGATCTTTTATGTTCATATTTATGCTTTGCTATTTCAAGGTGTTTCCTTGTCTTTTGTTACTTCCTATATAGCAAGCGATTTTGGAGTCAGTCTCAAAATTCTTGCAAAGCCTTTCTCAGTATCTACCCCAGCGGATAGAACCATTATATCTTGGTGGGTATACAAGAACTGATCCATTATGATATTTTATAAAGTCACTTCAGCAGACTTAGTAAAATTAGAGATGACTGATTTTGATGTCATTCTCGACATGGATTGGCTTCGTTCCTGCTATGCCATAGTCGACTGTAGAAATAGAATAGTTGGGTTCTAGTTTCTTAATGAACCAGTCCTAGAGTGGAAGGGTAGTACTTCAGCGTTCAGATATCATCTTGTTTCCTTTCTTTGGGCATGAAAAATGATATCTAAACGGTGTGTTTATCATCTTGTTCGAGTTAAGGACACTAGTTTTGAAACTCCCAGTGTCGAATCAGTCTCAGTAGTGAATAAATATTTAGATGTCTCTCCCGAATATCTTCCAGGAATTTCTCCCGAAAGGGAAATAAACTTCAGTATTAATCTTCTTCAAGATACTAAGCCAATCTCTATTCTGCCATATTGAATGGCACCAACAAAACTCAGAGAATTGAAAGAGTAGTTGAAGGAACTTTTTGACAAGGGGTTCATCAGTCCTAGTGTTTCCACGTGGGGTGCACCAATTTTATTTGAGCCCAAGAAAGATCGTTCTCTCAGAATGTGTATTGATTATCATTAGCTAAATCAAGTCATGATCAAGAACAAGTATCTTCTTCCCATAATTGATGAATTTTTTGAACAACTCCATGATGCCAGTTATTTCTCCAAGTTATACCTCATATCAGGCTACTATCAACTCAGAGTCAGAGAATGTGATATTCAGAAAATAGCTTTCCGTAATCGGTATGGTCACTTTGAATTCTTAGTTAGGTCCTTTGTCTTACCAATGCCCCAGCAGCTTTTATGGACTTAATGAACCTTGTTTTCAAGCAGTACTTAGACATGTTCGTCATAGACTTCATAGATGACATCCTTATTTATTCTCGCAGTGAGCATGATTATGCAGACCATCTCACAATAGTATTGCAGACTCTCAAAAATCATCAGTTGTTTGCCAAATTTAGTAAGTACGAATATTGTATAAGTTCAGTAGCATTCCTTGGTCATATCATTTTTGGTGATGGCATTAGGGTTGATTATCAAAAGACTGAAGTATTATGAAACTGGCCTAGACCTATCTCTCCAATAAATATTAGGAGTTTTTTGGGCTTTGATGGCTATTACAAGTGGTTTGTTAAGGGATTTTCTTCTATTACATCCCCTATGTCTAGGTTAACTCAGAAGGAAGTCAAGTCTCAATGGTCATATCCTTGCTAGAAGAGTTTTTAGGAGTTGAAGAATCGACTCACCTCAGCTCCAGTCTTAGATTATTCAGATGGTCCAGATGGTTTCGTGTTGTGTTGTGATGCATCTAGAGTAGGTTCAGGTTCTGTCCTCATCCATCATGGTAAAGTTATCTCCTATGCCTCCAGGCAGCTTCAACCCCATGAGAAGAATTATCCTACTCATGATCTTGAGATAACAGCCACAGTTTTTGCCTTGAAGATTTAGAGGCATTATTTATATATAGTTCATGTAGATATGTTCACAGATCATAAGAGCCTTCAATATATCTTTTCTATGAAAGATCACAATCTTCATCAAAGAAAGTGGTTAGATCTCTTGAAAAATTATGACATAATTGTCCTTTATCATCCGGGCAAGGCCAAGGTCATGGACAATGCTCTGAGTAGAATATCTATGGTTAGTGTTACTCATATTGAGGACAGTAAAAATATGTTAGCTAAGTAAATCTATCATCTTGCCAGATAAGGCATTCACTTAGTCGATTCAGAGGAGGGTAACTTATGGGTTCAGAGTAGTTTAGAATCATCTCTCAGTTCTGAGGAGAAAGAAAAGAAACATATAGATCCCATCCTTTTGAAGATGAAAGTGTCAGTCAAGGAACAGAAAGTAGAGGTTTTCTCTAAACGGGGAGATACTATATTATGTTGTCAGGGTCGTCTGTGTATTCCAGGTGTAGAAGACTTAAGGTAACAAATTCTTGCAGAAGTGCATGGTGCGTGCATCTCAATTCATCGTGGGTCCACAAAAATGTACCACAACTTGAGGGAAATCTATTGGTGGAGTGGCATAAAGAGATATTTCGAGAGTTTCTAGGCTAAGTGCTCTACACGTCAGCAGGTTAAGATAGAGCATTAGAAGCCTAGTTAGTCCATTCAGGCATTCAGTATTCCTACTTAGAAGTGGGAAAAAGTAAACATGGACTTTGGGACGGGATAGCCTCGTACTAGTTGCTACCATGATTTAGTTTGGGTCATGATAGATAGGATGACCAAATCAACTCATTTTCTTCCAGTCCATACCTCTTATTCAGCGGAGGACTTTGCCAAACTCTACATCAGGGAGTTGGTCAGATTACGTGGTGTTCCGTTATCTATTCTCTAGGACAGAGGTACCCAGTTTACCCCCTATTTCTAGGAAGGATTCCAAAAGTGTCTTGGTACCCAAGTTCATTTCAGTACAACCTTTTATCCTCGGATAGATTGTCAAGCAGAAAGGACCATTCAATCTTTAAAAGATATGTTAAGGGAGTGTGCAATCGATTTTGAGGCTAGTTGGGATGACCACTTGCCTTTATTTAGTTTGCATACAACAATAACTATCATTCTAGTATTCAAATGGATCTATTTAAAGCTCTCTATGGTAGTAGGTGCAGATCTTAAATTGATTGTTTGAAGTTGGTGAGGCCTCAGTTATAGAGCCTGACCTAGAATTTGATGCCTTAGAAAAAGTCCAGTTGATCAGAGAAATACTCAGAGCTAGTCAGAGCCGATAAAAGTCTTATGCAGATATATGCATAAAGGATATCAAGTTTGAAGTGGATAACTATGTCTATATAAAGATCTATCCCATAAAGGGAGTGAAGAGTTTCTTCAAGAAAGGAAAGCTCAGTCCCCGATATATCAGTCCCTTCAAAAATCTAAGTCGTTTTATCAAGGTAGCTTATGAGCTCGAATTGCCTTCAGATCTAGCCTTAGTTCATCCAGTCTTCCATGTCTCTTTGCTCAAGAAGTGCATAGGTTACCCCACCATTGTGGCCCATACTCAGAGCATAGATAGTCTAAATAGACTATCTTATGAAGATGTTCCAGTCGAAATTCTTGACTACCCGACTCATAGACTGAGGAACAAAGACGTCCCTCTAGTCAATTTTCTTTGGACAAATCAGTCAGTTGAGGGAGCTACTTGCGAAGCAGAAGTAGACATGCAGACAAAGTATCCTTACCTCTTCTCCATAAACTCTGATCTAGCTCAAGGTAGCATTTCTCCGTAATCTTTTCACTTTTATGTTCAGATTTATGTCACAAGCTTGGTATACATTTCATGTTTAGATTTAGTTACAAACTTGGTATTGAATATCATTGCATATTCAGTCATGCATTCATGCACCGGTTCAGTCATGTAATCATGCATCAGATATGCATTCTCCTTGTAAGAAACTTAGTTCATCAGAACACTCTGTCATGCATTCGTGTATAAGTTATACATGCATCAGATATACATGATCAGTATGATATATTTAGTTATCAGTCATGTTAGTCATGATATCATGATCCAATTGTTTATGTTCAATATGTACATTAGTTTATATTCTCCCCTCTCACTCAGTCTTATTTGAGGATGAATGTTTTGAAGTAGGAGATATTATAATATCCCGCACTTCTACGTAGCTTGAAATCATCCCAAGAATGTAAGAAACTTAATTTGAAATATGCCTCTATTTTCTACACGTGGAATTTTTAAGCTCCTCTCACAATTTGATCATGTGGGAAATTGAATTAACTTTCCAATGATACCAATTTCATCCAAAGCCGATATCAGAGTAAATTGTTATGGACATTTTACTCAGAGCTGTCAGAATCACCCAGGTGCGATGGCCAAGTTGAAAGACCATCGATCTAGCGATGCACCATCTCCTAGACCGTCGCAGCCATGGTAGTGAGTCAACCTTCTTGACAAGTTGCGATAGAAAGGTTGATGGACCATTGAACGTGTGACGGATCGTCGCCTAAGCCTTCACTATAAGGAAGTGACTCTTTTTTTGGGTCGACATACAACAATCAAAATGATAGACCATCGAGCCAGTGATGAACCATCGCACGAGTCATTGTATGTCCTGTTCTGTGAATTTTAAGTCATTTTTAAAGGGTATTTGAGTCTTTTTCCACCCGTTTTAACCCCTAATTATATCAGACCAAGCCTCATAAGATCATTATTCATTCACAACATTAAATTAGGGTTTCTTCCTAAATATAATCCCCAAGAACAAGTTACAAATACTTCTTCAAGAAACAAAGAAATTCAAGTTCTTCAAGTCCAAAACCTTCAAGAAACACACAATTATGGTATGTCATGTGTTGATTCATTGGTCCCTTTCACCCATAAAGCTCAAGAATTTGTTTTGAAAATCTAAGATTTGTGTATTGATGAATATTCCTGATTTAAATTCAATTTAAATTTGTGTTCATGATGTTGTAGTATTTTGATTCATGTTTTAACTTACATATTTAAATATTTGATCCCAGTGTATGAACATTTCCATAAAAATCATGATAAACCCCCTTTGAAATTAAAAGTTAATTAATTTATCCATGAATATTAGATGTGTTGATGATTATATAAGTAAAGCATGCTCCCCATGTGTTTGACTAAATGCCTATATGAAAGAAAAGTTCCATACTAGTATGATAATATGTAATCCCCAATTAGGTGCTAGTTTATGCATGTCAAATGTTGGATGAAATGTCTTAATAAATGAATTAAGGATAGTGATTTTGGTCAAGTAATCAAGAAAGTCATGCTTTTGTTAGTTTCTTTCCATCGAGTCCTGGAGGTACTTGTACCCAAAAAATATAGCTATGTGCCTTGATTTAGTATCATGATTTCATGATATACTCAATCAAGCCATGATCCATAGAACTCAGTCAGTCAAGTGACTCAGGAAAGCTCAGTAATCTAGTAATCTCAATACTTTTCCGTTAGTTCACGGAACTCACATAATTCAATCCAGTTCATTTTAGTAATCGATGTTCAGTGTCTATTCAGATGGGAGAATAGATTAACACTAAGTGAACCCAAGAATGGGAACACAAACTGTCAGATAAGGGTGTGATTCTTAGTAGTCATCCTTCCGTTCCAGAACTTGTAGCCAACATAGGTTGAGACATCAACAGTGTCACATGAGGGTTGATGAGGTGGATAATCAATGTCAAATGAGGGCCCCAGCATTATATTTTAGGGACACTGTAAGAAGAGGGTCACTCATAGCTTGTCCTTACTGGTGGCGCGATATGGACGCCCTTCCTATTAGGGTTATAGATTTGACCCCAACTCAGCCATAACGGTGTATTAGGGGCATGTCGGTTAGATAACTACTTCCTACATTTTCTGTTACAGAATTCAGGACTGCCAGATATAGTCCACTCAGAATAGTATGAAACTTAGCTAGTCCCATCAGAATCTAGACTGTCAGATACAGTCGCTTAGTATCAGTTATTTCGGTTATACAGTTATAAGTATCTTATGTTATCAGTGCTCCGGTTCAATAATTATGTTGCCACAGACTCAGTTACAATTATTATGTATTCATGCATACATTCTAACGTTCATGTTAGCCAGTTAGTATAGTTCATGCATATGAACCCTTTACATTTAGCCTACCTCACATGCATACCAGTACATTCAAAAATACTGACGCATTTGCATTATGGTGTTTTATACAATAGGTTTAGAAGTATGAGCTCCAGAGCATCAGTAGCATTCCAGTCTTAGCAATCATAGCCTGCAGTGATACCTCATCCTTCGAAGACATGACCAATACTTTATAATCTCATTAATTAATTTGTTAGTTAGAGTTAGTTGGGGACATGTCCTATCGACTCCTTATTCAGGCAGTTCTATCAGTTTGAGACTTTTTTGGACTGTCATGTTCAGACAGTTATTTCAGTTGTTTTAGGTATTTCATACCCTATCCAGATGATATATTTTTATTAGTAATGTTACAGGTTTGAACCTTATGGCTTTTCTTCCTTTATTTTTGCATTCATATTGTATATTATGTAGTGTTAAGGTTTAGATATCAATCATGGGTTAGCTTATGATCTTTTGGGATCATGAGCACCTTGAAGTATTCCAAGTACCATATTTGGGGCATTACATAACCTAAATATTAATTGAACAACAATCAGGTTCAGACTCAACAGTTTCAATAACAATAATATTCAATATAGTAATCTGGAAGAAACCTTCAAAAAATCCAGGCAAATTAAGTACAAATGGATGCCAAAATAAAACATCAGCAACTTGCCATGAAAAATTTTGAGAAAAAGTAAGATAGCTAGCTCAAACATAGAATTCCAGAGCTCTAGCGGATTTGTCTATAGAAAAATAAAATCTAAAGTAGGTAATGGAAATCACCTGGAGGTGTAGTAAATATCTAAATGACAAGCATCTAAAGAAAAATTAGAATGTATAGGCAGAACTAGTCTGAAACAAGGAAGAAGGGAAGAAATTTGCATCAAAAGATGCTTAAATTTTGGGGAAGTCTTAGCACCCAAACACTAAGGAATATAAGCGTGTACATGAAATGCAACATCCATAATTCCCTCAAAAGTTCAAAAAACCCAAGGAGGATGCATATTTCATGAAGTTTATTGACAAGTTTAGAGAACTTCATATTAACCTCACATTGTTGGATATTTTTCAGTGTATGTTTAAGTATGCCAAGTTCTTGAAGGATGTGGTGACCAATAAGATGAAGATGGGTGATTGACAAGACTCGAGCCGAGACCTTGTAGTAACGGGCATCCCAAGTCTTACCAGGACCAGAGACCACCCTCGCTTACCTAACCCAACCTCAAGTCGTCTGCCATGATTTGGCTGAATTTCGAACATACAAAAAGATAGGTAATTTTCCATATTAATACTCTAGGATAGGTCAATAATTTGGATCGTCCCAACCAAGTTCAACCGCCTAAACCCATATTATAACAAAACAAAACAATAAACAATAACCGAATTAATTCCATAATAATTATATAAAATTCAAAAATTAAAGAGGATTAAACTATGACAAATTTAGACCTACAGTGTCAGCCCTAATATCAATGCTAATACAAAGGATGACACTAATATCAATCTCACCCATACAGACCAATAGTAGTTCCAAAAAATCGTCTAACCTAATGAATTCCAAAATTCTGATAGGACATGCTCCAACCATAGCAAAAACTAATATCTTTAAATGGACCAAAGTAAGAAATAACATCAATGAAATAGAGCCTTTCAAAAAGATAGAAGCTCACCATTTCAATCCAGTAGATCATCTTGAATGCAGGATAGATTAGCAGGAGGACTAGAACCACGGGTTTCTACATTGCGTGGGGTTACAGTCGTCCGAAGATGGGTTAGCGGGTGAATGCTAGCATAAACTCAAGATAAGGGTAAAATAATGCGAACTAGTAAAACCAAGTAAACTAACAATATGAATTCACATATATATATACACACAAAATCATGCCGGGAAACATAATCGAGTATAGCATCCATTTAAAAGTATTTACCTGTGTCTTTGAAGCTTAACCATCCTTAACGACCCACAGGCCGTATGGGTCTAGTGTAACCCCCTGAACGGGTCTAGTGTAACCGTAGATACCATAAGAGTAAGGGTTTCCCAAGTACCATGAACCCCAGAATGCATATATACAATGTACTTTGTGGACTCCCGCACACCTCATAGTATCATAAAAGGGTCTTCATGCCCCACCCCTAATGTCAGCAAATATGATTTTCCATTGTTCGTTCATTGAATTCATACCCTCAATGTAGCTATCACAGCCCGCCATTATTCCCCAAATAAAACCATTTCTGACCAACCAATCCATTATACCATTTATCATTTACCAAGGCTATTAATAGTGCTATTGTGACACCGACTATAACTTGCGAGTATTGTCCCTAGCAAAATCTTTAAGGTAATGGGATTCTCGTGTACCAATTTACCAAGTTAAGTTGGGAGTGTCCCATGTGCCCATAAGTGTTCCATTATATTTGCTTGGGTGATTAAATTGTACCCTACAAGTTTCTTAATAATAAGTTTACTTGGGGGATTCCATTTCACCCCACAAGAATTTTCATTAAACTAAACCATTCCCAATTAATTAAACTACTTAGAGTTCCACTACTTGCTTCAAACTATGCAATAGTTCCATTAAAATCCAATAATGTAGAGAAAAGTTTCTCATAGGCATTTTATCAAAAGCATTGGAAGCATAGTATTCTGAAAACCAAAACCAATTACCAAATAAGTAATGTCATGCAACCAATAATCTAAAACCATTATTAAAGTATCAAAAAAGCCTAATTAAAACTTGGGAAAACCAAAACCCATAAATTATATTTGAAAATCCATAACAGTACAATAATTAAAAAATGAAAACATTGTATAAGACAATTCCTTTAGTTGGAACTAACAATAAGGGAAGAGAACATTCTTTAAACCATGAATATGATGGAGAAAAATCACCAATACAAGCCATAAATTAATCCTTGAGAAAAAACCCTAACCTACCTTTACCCGAAAGCCTTAGAGAGAATTGTAGAGTGTCTAAGAGAAGTTTCTAAGTGTTAATGAAAAGAATGATAGGAAAAATAACCTCCCATTATGAATATAAGCCTTCGGTTTGTATTTGGTTAAGTAGGAAAATGTGTATAACCTCCAAGTATGCGACTTGTATCCATGATCCATAACCCTTGAAGAATAGAATCCCAAGAGGATTAAACACTTACTAGTATATCAGTCCATGGTACGATTCATACCCTATGTTATGACTCTTTATGAGCCACTTATATTCAGATCCAACTTATATTACAAAGCCTAAGATTAACAGAAGTAACCAAACTACCTATATCCACCAGTACAATTCATACCACCCAAGTCATACCCATTCCATAAATAAAATCCAACATTCCAACCAACACTGGTAATCATAAGACTAACCCATACCACTTATATCCCAGTGTACGAGTCATTTACCCTAGTATCCTATCCAGAGACCAAAAATCCATGAAATTATCTAAGGGCCAAAAACCCAGGGTGTTTTACCCTCTGCAACTAAGAACATTTTTCCCCAAATCACAGTCAAGGTAGTACCTGCATGACTTACACACCATTAATACCTCTACCATTACCATTAAGATAGAAAACAAATATACAAGGAAATTAAACTTTCATTGAACAAATGCAGCAAATAAAGATGTGTTCAACAACCTTCTTCACAAATTCTAGATTATAGAACAAATGTGGATACTTGGACTTTATGTTCACTTACACTTTCCACATAGCCTCTTCTGTATTGTGGTTTTGCCATACAACCTGAATTAAGGCTGCATCCTTAGTCCGTAACTGATGAACCTGCTGATCCAGTATCTCAACCACAGACCTCTTTATAAGACAGAGAATCTACGATACCCAAGGCTTCCAAAGGAACAATTGAAGAAGGATCACCAAGGTAATTCTTCAACATGGAGACATGCAATACTGGATTAATGGAGCTCAATGTAGAAGGAAACTCTAATTAACAAGAATCATTACAAACCCTCTTCAAAATCACATAAGAAGCAATAAATCGGGAAATGAGCTTCTCCTTTTTGCCAAGCTGCATTACTCTATTCGTGGGAGATACCTTTAGGAACACTTTATCCCCAACCTGAAACTCTATGTCTCTATGTCTTACATCCATATAGGAATTTTCACAATTTTGGGGAACCTTAATCCTATCAAATATCACCTAAACCTTTTCCATAGACTGATAAACCTAATCCGGACCAAAAATGTCCACTTTACTAAGCTCTAACCATTTAATAGGAGATCTACAACTCCTTCTATACAATTACTCCAGAGGGACCAAACCAATAGTAGAATGATAGCTATTGTTGTAAGCAAACACTACCCAAGGTAGATGCTCAACCCAATTGCCAGCATAATCGATAACACATACCCAAAGCATATCCTCCAATGTCTTAATAATCCATTCTACTTTCCCATCCATCAAAGGTTAAAAAGCAGTACTAAGCCCCACCTTAGTACCCAGTCCCTTCGACAAAGTCTGCCAAAAATTAGATGAAAATTGCTTACTACGATCAGAGATGATCAAAATCGGAACCCTATGCTGTTTCACAACATCCTGAAGAAACAACTTCATATAATTCTCCATCGAAAAGATTGTCCTCATTGGTAAGAAGTGAGCAAACATTTTCATCTTATCAACGATGACTCAAATCGAATAAAATTAGTTTTGAGACTGTGGAAAACTTAATGAAATCCATATTTATCACCTTCTATTTCTTTTTGGCCAAATAAATTTCTTGATACAACCCTCTTGGCCTCATGTATTATACCTTAACTAGTTGACACACCATGCACTTGGCTACAAAATCAACCACATCCCTTTTTATACCATTCCACCAATAGATTCCTTTGAGATCATGATACATTAATCGTAAAATCGGGATGAACAACATTGCGTGATTCATGCACTTCAACATAGATTCTTTATCGCTACCCATCGACGTTAGGAACACATAACCTCCCTTTGTACCATAAAGTTCTATTACTATTCATATTGAATACTATTACCTTTTTCATACCTACATTACTCTTGATTTTGATCCAGATATTATATAATACTTGCTTCTCCTTATCTCTATACCAATAGATGATCTAACCACTTTTAGTACCAACACGCTACCATCCTCAAAGTCCAAGAGATGAACTATAAGATTAGTCAAGCGGTGAATATCCTTCACCAATTCCTGCTTATCCTTATCCATATGAGTTAAACTCCTCGTGGATAACCATCTAAGAGAATCAACAACAATATTAGCCTTACCTGCATAATAGTGAAGACTCATATCATAGTCCTTGAAAAGCTCCAACCATCTTCTTTGCCTGAGATTTAGCCACTGTTTGAGTGACTACATACTGTAGACTCTTATGATCAGAATAGATGTCTATGCGCACACTATACAAATAAAGCCGCCATATTTTCAAAGAAAAAACCACCACTAAAAGGTCTAAATGATGAGTAGGATAATTTCTCTCATGTGCCTTCAACTGCCAGGAAAGATAAGCAATCACCTTCCTATGCTGCATCAAAACACAACTAAGTCCTACCCAAGATGCATTACAATAAACCACAAACCCTTCATTACCTTAAGGTAGTATCAAAACCAAATCTAAAGTTAGCTTATACTAAAGCTTCTCAAAACTAAATTCACACGCTTTTGAACAAGAAAATTTTACCTTCTTCTGAGTTAACTTAGATTTTACCAGGACGGAGTGAAAAAGAAACCCTTTGGAGATTAATCTTCGAGATCTAAGATAAGTAATAAACACCCCCTAGGAGCTAAGGAACCACCCTCCCACTATATAATCGATTCACAAGGGAACCTAAAGACAACCTTATGGGTCCGACAAATAAAGGATGTGCAACAAGAGTGGAACTAATCTATTCCTATTCTAATGTTAAAATCAATGATATCTAGGTCAAATAGATCTAACAAGGTCTGCTATCTATCGACAGTTATGACACAACCCCTATTGACTCATTTAGCAATAACTGAGTTACCTACCAGGGTATAAATAGGAAAAGGATCCAAAAACCTCAAGATCAAAATCAAAACATACAGCCACATATGGGGTCACATAATAAAGAATGGACCATAGATCAAGCAAACAATACACTTCACAAGAAAAGAGTTATAATATACCAATCATGACATTAGGTGATGCATCAGATTCTTGTCGGATGGAAGAGAATACAACCTATTTCGTCCAGTGTCGATACTTAAAAAAGGAGCAGATGTTGAAGTTAAACCACTAGGCGCAGGAATAGAATCTGAAGCAACCAAATCTTTGACAGCTCACGAAGCACCCCAACAAACTAGACAGTTTGTGAGAATATAGCTTGGCTAACCATATTTAAAACATTAGTCCCTCCCTTCATCATAAAAGCCCCGATAAAAACAACAATAGAAACAACAAGAAGAACCTGCAGAAGTTGATTGCGCCCTACTCACCTGAGATTGGGTACGTTGCTTATAACTACCTTACTGACGCTTATCACTCGACTACTTTGAGTAAGGAGCATTAGCATCAAAGAAGGAACCAATACTCCCCTACTTCTTCTTTGGCCATTTTTCATCTTCACGACCACCCTGCTGCTGACCACTACCCTACATAGAGTACCTGCTCTTCTAACATTGTCATTCCCTAAATTCTACGTATTTCCTCTTTTCATCCTTCACCTGCTGCATGTGAACAAGTACACTCAACATATCCATATCCTTAATTAGCAAACCAGTCTTTCTTTAAAGGATCAAATCCCGATATAGCCTAGAATTTAACTTTCTCATCCTCTTCCTCTTACTGCTACTTAATTTAGAGCATAGTTTGACAGATGATGAAATTTTTAGGCGTACTCCTTGATAAATATTTTTTTCGGCTTAAGATTCACAAATTCATACATTTTTTCTTCCCATAAGTCTTGAGGAAAGAAGCAGTCCAAGAATGTATAATAAAAGTATTCCCATAAAGATTGCTCCCCTATATCACCCCTATCCCTATTCCATTCCTCACACCACAGGTATGCAATATCTTCCACCTTCAAACTACTAAAAGTAGAAGGATTCATCTTTATGAACTGGCTAACCCTCGTGGCCTCCATAGATAGAACACCACATGTATCCTGCTCAGCCTGTGCACCAACCATCTTATCAATAGCATAAAGTGATTGACGGAATTCCACATTAGTCATAATCTGGGATAGGACCCTGAAATCGTGTTCAAACTATAAGTGTAGGGCATACTCCATCAACATCAAACACTCTTAAAAGAGACACTACTAGAAAAGGCTTTGTGGAATCCCAATTGACGATGAACCTAAGGCTCTGATACCAACTTGGAATGACCCAACCCAAGGCTTTGTCATAATGGGCGTCCCAAGTCTAACCGGGATTGAAGACCACTCTTGAAACCCAACCTAACCTCTATCTGTCTGCCTTGAGTTAGCTAAATTTAGAATATATAAAAATATAGCATAATTGTCCATATCAATACTCTAAGATAGGTCGATAACCGAGTCCTGCCAAACCGAGTCCAACTGCCTAAGCCCATCTGATAACCAAACAAAATCATAAACCATAACCGTTTGAGTTCCTTAATATTTATATATCAATGATATTTCCAAGGCAGTCACTAATATCGATCCCGCCCATTACAATCCATAATAGTTCCACAAAAGCGTCTAACCTAAAGAATATGAAAATTTGGTTGGGATATACCCCCAACAATAGCCCAAACCAATATCCATAAATGAACTAATATAAGAAATAACATCCATGAAATGGATCCTTATAAAAAGATAGTAGTTCACCACTTTAATCCAGTAGCTAATCTTGAATGTCCGATAGCTAAGCAGGAGAAGTAGAACTATTGGTTCCTATATCGCGTGGGGTTACAGCCGCTCGAAGATGGGTTAGTCGGTGAACACTAGCATAAACTCAAGATAAGGGTAACATAATCTCAACCAGTAAAAAAAGTTAACTAATAATATGCATACAAACCATACTTATATATATACATACAACCATGTCGGGAAAGAAAACCAAGTATAACATGCATTTAATAGAATTTACCTGGGTATGTGTAGTTTAACCATCGTTAACAACCCATGTGCTATATGGGTCCTGTGTATCCCGCTGAATGGACCCTAATGTGTATAGCCACATGAACCGTAGATACCATTATGAGGGGGATTCCCAAGTACCCTCACCCCCATGATATATCTACACATTGTACTTGGAGAATTCCCGCATACCTCATAATATCATTAAAGGGTCACCATGCCCTGCACCTTATGACGCCAAATACGAGTTTCAAGTATTCATTCATTGAACTCCCACCTTCACGGTTAGCCATCACACCCCGCCATTATTGCTCAATTAAAATAATTTCACACCAACCAATCTATTTTGCGATTTATAATTTACCAAGGAAATTAATAGTGTTATCGTCATACAGATAATAACTTGCAAGTGTTGTCCCTAGTGAAACCTTTAATGTAAAGGGATTCTGCTGAACCCATTTACCAAGTTAACTTAGCGGAGTCCCATGTACCCCACAAGTGTTCCATTAATTTATACATCATAGTTGTCAAACTAACAAGTTTACTTGGGGGATTGCTCTATACCTCACAAGGATGTTTATTATACCAAATCATTTCAAACCATTTAAACTATTTAGGGTTCTATTTCAAAGCTCAAACCATGCAATAGTTCCATTAAAATCCAATAATGTAGTGAAAATATTCTCATAGGCATTTTTGCAAACATGTTGGGCGTATAGTATTTCAAAAACTAAAACCATTTATCATTACTATTACCCTATAAAAAATTATCCAAAATCACCATTACAGCGTATGAAAGCATAAATGAAATATGGGAAAACTATACTCAAGCATTTATAATGAAAACTCAAATATTATATTTGAAAATCTAAAACCATACAATTATAAAACCATGAAAACATAATAAAAACCATGCCTATAGGTTGAACTACCAACGAGGGAAGAGAACATGCCTTAAACCAGGATGATGATAGAGCAAAATCATCAACATAATCTCTAAATTAATTCTTAAGATGTAACCCAAAGCCTTAGAGAGAGTTGTAGAGTGTATAAGAGAAGTTTCTAAGTGTTAATAAATATAATAATAGGAAAAATAACCACCTAAAATGAATACTTGTCAAGGGGCCTTATTAGGTTTTGTAGGTAAATGTCTAGATTGCTCTTACATAAACTCGCAAAAATAATATCAGGTGGGTATGATAATCCATACCATTCGTACACTCCAATAAGAGTTGTACCCACCACTCGTAGGAAAGGCAATTTTCTATAGACCTAACACTGTCCAATGTATGACTCACCCCAAACCATATTGTATCCAAGTATATGGCTAATACCCATGATCTGTACCCATAGCAGAAATGAATCCTAAATGGATTGAACAATGACCACCATATGAGTCTATGGTACAATTCGTACTCAGGCTTACAACTCTTAGGAAGCCATTCGTACTAAGATCAAACTTAAGTTACCACGCCTAAGATTAACTGAAGTAACAAAACTACCCATATTAATCGATACAACTTGTACCACCCAAGTCGTACCAATTTCAAAAACCAAATCCAACCTCCAACAAGCACTCGACAATGTACAACTATACCATACAACTCTTATACCAGTGTATAATTCATTTTCCCTAGTTGTATCCTGCCTAGAGACTAGAAATCAAGGAAATTTTCAAGGGGTCGGAAACCCTGTGTGTTTCATCGATGAAAAGACAATATCACTTATTGGGAAGTGCAGTTAGTTGTGATAAGGAAGATGCCAGAGAAGCAGGAAGACCTAGGGAGCATCACCCTTCCTATTAAAATTAGTGACAATGATGTAGTCCACATTTTGAGTGATTTGGGGGCGAGAATAAATATAACGCCCTTATTTTTGTCAATACTTTTGATTGGTTAAGCCAAGGCCATGTAATGTGGTGCTCCAAATAGCATTTAGAACCAGAATGCAGTCCAAAGAAATCATTGAAGTTGCCTTAATAAGGTTTAGAAATTTATTATTTCTACTGGCTTTATTGCTCTCCATTATGATTCAGATGATTGGATAACAATCAAATTGGGACGTCCATTCTTAGTAATAGGAGGAGTACTAATTAATGTAGAAAGATCACTCTAAAAATGAGACAGGATAATGAAGAAGTGATCTTCAAAGAATACAAACCACTCAATACACCTACGTACTATAAGGTTATATGTATGATTTCTACAATAGAAGTAGATGAGTGTGGGGTGATGAAGCGCTCACAATAAATGACCTCTTCGGCATATGTCATAGAGTAATGCAAGACACCAGTTATGCCTGAAAGGGTGAAATTTACAGAAGAGCATGACTACCCTATTGTGGAAAAAGATACAGACCTTGACTTACGTACTCAAGAGGTCAGAAAAGATTAATAATATGACTTCCGAGTTGGATAAATAGAATGAAGAAATATGATTGATATAGTTATATGGGATGTCCCACGATACTAAATCAGGTGCTTCTTGAGACGTAACCCAAGTTAAGGTAGGTATTTTATTTTTTACATTTTATTTTTTATTTGACATTTCTTTTAGTTTTTTTAAGTCACAGATTGATAGTAAGTTTGAATACAAAAGATCTAAGCTAAGGAGCATGCAAAAGACTGGGTATAGGGTGGGTATTCTTGTTATGACCTAAGTTATGAGTCATGATGGGACTTACGAAATCCCACTATTAGGTAAAACCAAAATTAAATGGGATAATTTGATAGGAAATACCCAACGTATGCAAAATTCAAGAAACATAAGTTATAAATAAACCAAGTGTTCTTAATAGATAAATGGTCAAAACAAGAATACCAATCCCACAAACTACTGGAACAGTACAAAAGCATATAATAGTATCAATACAACTCAAATGTCTAGAATTGTCAATACATTTCACTTGATACAAAATACTAGAAATAAATATAGCGGGAAATAAGTGATTTAAGCTATAAAAGATGACCCTATCTCCATAAATTAATCATTGCACGAACAACAATCAATTACAACAACTAGTAATCGAATTTGCAGCAAAAAAGTGCAGAAGTGTAATATGAGTACCAAAACAATTGGTACTCAGTAGGCATCATCGGCCGACTAAGCTAAATCATGATATGAGAATGATAAACTGCATGATGACAAAACTAAGTCAAGGTATTGAATGAAACCAGAATCATCTCCATAGTCCTTGTAAATAGGTAGTTCATCAATTGAGATAATAATTAAAACATTACAAAATAATCTAGTACAAACAAACATAACTAAAACATTAGCTCCCATACAACAATTGGTGCATAAAGTAAAGAACTCATCACGACCTTGCTTACGACTGGGGAGTACACTCAAGAGAAGAATAAAGAAATGATCTGATATTATAACCAAGTTTCATCGTAAATTAACCATCCTTCCACAACTCACCATCATTCGGCATCATGCCATCACTTAGCAATTTACCAATATTATTCCATAATCTACTAGCCATTCATTAATCATCTTTTATCACAGCATTAGATATCAACTAGACATCATTTATCTATTAAGCATCATTTATTCACTATACATTCCATACCGATCATTCATCACTTTATTAATTCATCATCATTATGAGTACTTGGACATAAACCAATAATATATATATGTAGTCAATACTTGGAAATGAACCAATCATAATTTATATGATCATTATCATAAGTCATATCATTAATAGCATAACCTAATGGATGATTAATAGGTTTCAATCCTCATATTATCCCACATAACCATCAAGTATCAAGTCTCATCAATGTTAGCTCAATACACATTCCCAATAGTGTAAATAGTGTAAAGGCTTACCAAAGCTACCACATCTCTTAGCTTAACGTGGGTCAAGAGTCCACTTCTAATCATTAAGTTCCATCTTAGAAAAATTTCTACCTGAACAAGTTTTAAGGTATTTAAATACACTTTTACATGTCAAACAAGTGTTAATTACTCCTAAGATAGGGAATTCGCCTAAAACATGAACAACTAAGTCAATTGTGCCTAGTTAGAGTAATCTAAAATATTCTTATGACAAATATAAGAAATGAAGCATAATTAACCTAAAGCATAAGAGAGCAAGCTATGTGTTTCAAGCATATGGTAACCATATAGCCTAATACCTAAAAAACCTAAGCCGTCCATTCAATCAACCAATACCTAAAACCCATACAAAATCTAACACGATATCATAAAAATACTATGAACTGGATCAATCTAACATGGGTTAAACCTAGTGTACGTCAATGCCGAAAAATGCTCAACGAACTACTAAACCTTCACTTTTCCATTCCAAGAAGCCTCCTCACAATGCCAATCTATGAAAAACACATTCTACTAATAAATATTAGAACATAGATACGTGTTTTTACTACTATGTGTTGGGGCCAAAAATGACATCAAAACCCCATGTGGGTCTCATATAAAAAAATCATATTTTTGAGACCAAACCAACATCCATACCTAATCAAGGAATCGTAACCCTCTAGAATTCGTAAAAAAATCATATTTTCGAGACAAAACCAACATCCATACCTAAGGTTTAAAGGTTTTGAGTAAATAATTAAGAATTTCGACCATGAATTGAGACTATTCTCACAATAAATCATAATAAAATCATGAAAATAGATGTTAATCAAGATCCCAAGTCACCCGCAAGTCTCAATTTTGAGATATCACACTCTTTAGGGTTTTTTCTCTTAATGGACAAAGGAAAAATAGGCTAATTCCTAAAAAAGGGCCTTTTTATTCCCAGTCTAGTAAATCAGATGTTGCAATCGCCAGTGGACAGTTGTTCGATCACCAAATCTTATGGCTACACAACAAGTTGCGATCATGACTCCCTATGTGTTATCGCAGAACTGTAATTGCAGCCTAAAGATGGTGATATCCATGGTAACAAATGACAATTAAAGACTTGAAATTAATCCAAGTCAATGCCAAGGCCTCGGGATATATTTAAAACATAATATACGTGAATGAACTATGTAACCTAACTAAATTTGATGTTCTTGATGTGATAATGCAATCAAAGTTTCCATCTCAGGTTTTTTTGACCAACTGTGAGTCCCACAACCAATTTCCAATTTCTCCAACTTCTACCAATAGGTCAAAATGAGCTTGGGTGCATCAGGACTAGAATAGAAGGTCCACCTAGACTAAAATCAATATTCTAGCGCTGCTAGCACAACTCCAATTTGAATACAAGATTGTTTAATTACAGTTTTTGCCTGGTGACCAGTTGGAACTAACTAATACTTCTCAATAGGAAATTTGCTTACCAACCAAATAAGCTGGCTATCCCGGTATGTTATAAATGAATTGGGAAACTATGGAAAAGCTCTAACGACAAAAATAAGAAGAAATATGGAAAATAACTTGAAGAATCGTTACAAATTCCACTACTAAAGGAACTTTCATCCCCAAATGTTAAGGATTCGAATATACCTCATGTCTCAAATAGGTGAGAATACTAGGCCTTCATCTCACTCTCAATCTGCTAAGTGGCATTGTTACTGGGAGGTGCCTTTACTAAACCTTAACTACAAGAATCTCTCTAATGCGCTATCACCTCACATCACTAGCCAATTTAAGCATAGGCTCTTCCACAAAGGTCAAGTGCTCATCTAACTAGACTGAGTCCCATCTAAGACCATGAGATGGATTAAGAATGTATCAGCATAACAAAGAGACATGAAAAACTAGATGAATAGAGGAAAAATTATGGAGGCAAAGCTAACTTATAATCCACCCTACTAACTATGCAAAGAATCTCAGAAAGGCCAAAATATCTCATATTGAGCTTGCCCTTCCTCCCGAACCTTATCACATCTTTCATGGGAAATACATGGAGGAATACGTAATCACCAACTCTAAAACTTAAGGAGTGAAGCCTATGATTTGCATAGGCCTTCTTCCAATTCAGAGATACTCTTAACCATTCTTGAATTAGCTTGACTCTATCTAATGAATAATGAAGTATATCGGTACTATAGGGCCTAACCTCAAAAGTCTCAAACCATCCAACTGGAGAATGACATCTCCCATAATTCAAAGACTCAAAAGATACCATCTCAATACTCGAATGGTAGATGCTATTTTATGTGAACTCTGTCAATGCTTAATGCTTCTCCACTGACCCCCAAAATCCATAGTACAGGCTATGAGCATACCTTAAGGACCTGAATATTCTACTAGAACGGTTCATAGGTCTGCAGATGAAAGGTTGTACTAAGATCAACCTGACTACCAAATTCCTATTAAAATGCTCCCTAAAATCTTGAACTAGACAAAGAATAATAGTATAAAATAATAGAAATGACCACACCATGCAAATAGACTATATCCCAAAATTAGATATGGTCCAACCTCTCAGCACTGAAGGACATCTGAATAGGAATGAAATATGTTGACTTGGTCAAAACCACTATTGAAATCCATATTAATATGTTCCCATGTAACCTTTAGAAGGGCAACCTCTAAGTCAAACCACGTAGACACCAATGTTCAACCTTTACCAGCTAACAACAGAGGCTACGAGCTACAAAGTCTTCCACATCTCTCTTTATACCACTCCACCAATAAAGTTGTCTCAAATCTATATACATCCTTGTTGTAATAGGGTAAATAAAATAGATTTGTAAGCCTCATGCAAAATCAACTGCATCAAGTCATCAATCTATGAAACACAAATGTAGCCATAAAATCTCAAAACGCCCTCTAAATCTATGGTGACCCTTTCAGACTCACTACTCAACACCAGATCAGTAACGTAGTGAAGTTTACTATCATTGAACTGAAAATATTGAATGGGCTCAAATAGTGAAGACCTCATCTCTACACTGGCAAAAATCCTCTTAGGATTTTACATATAAAGGTAAACCATGGAGTTGGATAAAGACTAAATGTCATGTGCCTACTGCACATGAGAAACTGGAACACAAGACCAGTTACCCATACTTAAAGCCATCCCACTCAAGGAATCTTGTACCATATTTTCCATGCCTTAATGATACAAGATAGGAAAATTATAATCCTTAAGCAACTCCATCCATCTACGTTGTATATCATTAAGCTCCCTTAGAGTCATAAGATAATAAAGACTATGATGATCGATGAAAACCTCACAATGCATAACATAAAGATAATGCCTCCAAATCTGATTTACGAAAAGTACCACTGCCAACTCCTAATCATGAGTGGGGTAATTTCACTCGTGGAACTTATGTTATGTCAAAGAATAAGAAATAAAATTACCCTTTTGCATCAAAACACAACCCAATCTGACACCAAAAGTAACATAAAACACGGTGAATCCCTCACCCTTAACAGGAAGAGATAAAATAAAAGATAAAGTAAGGAAATCATTGAGCTTTCAAAAACTCAATTCTCACTTCTTAGACTATCGAAAAGAAACCAATTATTGAGTCAATCGGGTTATAGGGGATGAGATAGTATCTAAACCCTTCATGAAGGGTCTATAATATCTAGCCAAATTAATAAAGGTACAAACCTCGATAGGAGATCTAGATGTTTTCCAATAATAAATTGCCTCAATCTGGGTTGAGTCCACCATAATACAATTCTTAGATACCACATATCAAAGGAATGTCACGGACACAAGAAAAAACTCACACTTAGAGAACATAGCGATAAGCACATGGTCTCTTAAAGTTTGAAGCACGATCCTCACATTATGCATATTCTCATCTTTACTCCTAGAATACACAAGGATGTTATCGATGAATACAATTAAAAAGGAATCCAAATACTGCCTGAATAAATGGTTCATAAAATCCACAAACACAACTGGGGCATTAGTCAACCCAAATGAAATTACTAATGACTCTAATGACCATAATAAGTCATAAATGCAATCTATAGGACGTCCTCAACCCTAATCATAAACTAAATGTAATCTGATCTCAAGTCTATCTTACATAACAATATTGCACCCTGAAAATGATCAATCAAATTATTGATGTGAGGTTTAGGACAATGGATCATCACCATTACCTTATTAAGTTGCCTATAATCAATATACATATGCATAGAACCATCTTTCCTCTTCACAAACAATATAGGATCTCCCTAAGGGGACACACTCGGTCTAATAAAACCCTAATAAAGAAGATCCTGAAGCTGAGAATTTAGCTTCTTAAGCTCAGCAGAAGCCCTATAATAATGTGCCATAGAAATAGGTCAGGCGCAAGGTTTGAGATTAATAGAAGACTCAATCTCATAGATAGGGGAATAACAGGTAAGTTGTTAGGGAACACATCAAGAAAATGAAAAACACCAAGAACATAGTCAAGCGACAAACACTTTATACATGTATCACAAATATAAGCGAGATAAGACTCGTAACCCCTCGAATTAAGCCTCCTAGAAAAAAATATGAAATAATCCTCATCATCTTACAGCTAAATGCTCCCTTCCACACAACTGGAAGTACGACTGGAATGGATAAGGTAATGGACTTGGCTAAATAATCCATGATCACATGAAAATGGGATAACCTATACATTCATACTATAATATTAAAATCCACCATATCAAGAATAATAAGATTATTATAAGTATCAACATCGGTAACTAGCATAACACATGACATGAATATTTGATTAACTACCAATCACCCAATGGAATGAACACATGCAATAAAACTAATAATTAATTAGTAGATAACTCTAACTATAGTGCATAATAAGTAGAAATATAAAAATAAGTGAATCTTAGATCAAATAAGGCAAGGGTGATGAGAGACACACAAAAACCATGAATGTAACATCAGCATTTGAAGTCTCACACTTGAGTCTAACAGGTACTGCATACTATTTAGAATACCCACCATATGGTTAGGCACCTGATTGACTTCCTATCCTACCTTCTTGAGAACCTACTCGAGTACCTTAGAAACTACCCTACGACCATAAAAACCATCTCTAGCTAAAAGACAAACTGCTCTAATAGATGAATCACCATGAGTAGAAACAAAAAGCACCCTACAATTAGGGAACTCATGCACCAAATGATCAAATAACCCACATCTAAAAGATATTCCTGACCTAAACCTAAAATAATTGACCCAATTGACTGGAAATTACCACCATAACTAGATTACCCATAAGTTGGACCCTTTTGAAGACAGACTACTGCCTTAACTAGGTCAATCACTACCACTAGACTAACCTCTATCAATAATCTAGAGATCTTTCTAAATCATTTAATTAGGCTAACTTTGAGGCTAATTTGATAGATATAGAGAATACCCTCTATGAGAACAATTACCTTTTGGGAACTAATATGGCTCCCATTACAACTGCCCTAGTAGCTAGCCCTCTTATTATTGACTCCAGAAACCTCACAATGCATCTCCTTCATCACTCAAGCATGATCAATAACCTCAGCAAAATATCTACCCATAGCAACAAAATTCTGAGTAGACATATAAATAGGAATTCTCAACCCTCTAAAAAAGCAACAAACTTATTCATATTTATTATCAAAAATAAAAGTTGCATACCTAGCCAACTCATTAAAATGGACCTCATACTATATAATTGTCGTGGAGCCCTAGTCTCATCTAGAAAAATAATCCCTCAAATGATCTCTAAGGTTGCGAGTCATATACTTCTACATAAATAACTTAGACAACTGAGTTTATGGTAAGAAGAAGATCCAGCTGGTCTAAAATCTTTATAACCTTACCCCAAATAATGAGCTGATAAGTCCAATTAAAATATGGTATCATCTATACCACTAGTCCCAACTAGGTCCAAATTATTGAGAATATGCTCATAAGGAATCAAAAACACATATGCATTCTCTCCTGGAACACTAGAAAATCTAGATGGGGCTAATCTCAATAATCTACCCAATATCTTCTGCTCTTCAGAATACATAGTAGGTTGGGAAACCACTGGCTAAGAGAAAACCTATTGAGCAACTACCGGTGTAGGAGGAACCTCAACTCTAGGAGCCTCAGTACTAGTCTAGTCTATAGACTATGCACCTTTAGATGATACACCACCAACTATCCCAAAATTTTGAATCAATGAATCACTGAGCAATGAAGAAATAATAAACCCTGGGAGTGTCTAGGCTAGTCCTTGGCCCACCACTGGCTGTGGTAAAAGAATCTCTCACTCAGATATAAGAGTAGGGTATAGAGAAAGCAACCTATCCTAGCCCCTAGCTTGGGAAACAACATAAGAATAAAAATGACCTATAGGTCATCCTAGCCATCTATGAATGATTAGGTGAAAGGAATACTATACAAAAAAACTTAGACTCTTAGAATTATATGAGCAAAATAAGTGATGAACTCCTAAGAATGTCCCATAGCCTTCTGAAAATTGGTAAAGGGCATTATTTTTCTAATCCAAAAAACTCTACCAGACACTAAATCTTGTTCCTATAATATCGATAAAGCCTAGGAAGTGATAACAAATTTTCATGACCCGATTTAGGAGTCCTTATGGTACCTATGAAATCCCTCCAGAAGGTAATGTAAACCATAACCCGGAGCTATCACAATAGGTTAATTAGATAGGAAATACCAAACATAGGCAAAATTCAAGAAACAGAAATTTTTAATAAAAACCAACTATTCTTAATAGATAAATAGCCAAAATAAGAATACCAATCCTATAACTTGGAAGAGACATTACAAGATCATCTAATAGTATCAGTACAACTCAAAAGTCTAAAATAGTCAATACATCTATCTCAAAATAGAAGACTAAAAATAAAGTTAGAGGGAAATGAGCATCTCAAACTGCAAGAGTTTACCTACTCAATGAAATTTAATCACCACATGAAAAATGGTTAATGGTCACAAATAATAATTAAATCTGCTTTTAAAAAGTATAGACGTGTAGTATAAATACGAAAATCATAGTTGATCAGTAAGCATTATCAGCCAACTGAGCTAAATCATGATATAACAATGATAAAGTGTAATATAACATAACTAAGTCAACGTACATAATTAAACCTGAATCATCTCCATAATCCTTGTACATAAAATGTGCATAAATAGAGATAATAATGATAAGATAAAATAAAGAATCATGCAAAAGTAAAAATAAATACAAAATTGGCTCCCACACAACAATTGGTGCAGAAAATAAAGAACTTGTCACAGCCTCTCATACTATTAGTGAGTGTACTAAATAGAAGAATAAAGTAATCTTCCAATAATATAACCAAACTTCATCACAAATTAACCATCTTCCCCAATTCACCATTATTCGGTATCATTCCCTCACTTAGAAATTTATGAACATTATTCCACAATCCGCTAATCATTTATTAATCATCTTTTATCACAGCATTAGATACCAACTAGTCACCATTTATCCCTTAAACATCATTTATTCCCTAGACATTTCTTACCAATTATTGATCACTTTATCATTTCATCATGCCATAGTAACTACACGGACTTGAACTGGTTATAATATATGCAATACCCAAAATTGAATTGTTCATAATATAATCAATACCCGAAATTGAATCGGTCCTAATCTAATAAATACCACAAATTTAATCGGTCAAGATATAGGATCATCATCATAAATCATATCAATAATAGAAAATGCATGATCACTACGTTTCAATCCTCACATAAACCAACAAAACCATCAAGTATCAAGGTTCATCATTTTTCAAAATACACATTCCTAAGATTCAAAACATTATAATGTTTTACCAAATATACCATATTTTAGAGCCCAGCATTTGTTAAGGGTCAACTTCTAATCCTTGAGTTTCATGATAGATAAATGTCTGCTCAAACTAGGCTTAAGGTATTTAAATCTACTTTTAGATGTCAACAAGCCTTAATTAGCCCTAAGGTAGGAAATTCACCAAAAACATGAACAACTAGGTCAATTATACCTAATTAGAGTTATCTAAGATATTCTCATACAAAACATAAGAGAGAAAGTTTAATTCACCTAAAGCATAAGGGAGCAAGCTAAGTGTTTCAAGCTTAAAGTAACAAAATAGGCTAATGCCTTAACAAACCATAATTCTTTCTTCATCAACAAACATCTAAAATCCATAAAAATATAATAAAATATCATAAAATTACTATGAAGTAGCTCACTCAAACATAGGTTAAACCTATCCTACCTCGACGATGAAGAAAACAAAATGAACCGTTAAACCTTTATATTTTTTCTTTCAAGAAACCTTCTCAAGATGCAAAGATATATGAACAGATTATACTCATAAATATGAAAACATCAATATTAATATTGTACCATTGTGCTTTGGGTCAAATAATGACATCAAAAACTCAAGTGGGTCCTATATACAAATCTTATATTTTCGAGACCAACCTAATATTGATACATGATCAATAAATCATAACCCTCAAGAATGGGTAAAATCCAATCTACTTTGTGGCTAAAATTAAGCCATAAAGGATTTGGGGTTTTGAGCAATAATCAAGACTTTTGACCATGAATTGAAAGGATTCGTACCTTAAATCCAAAAACCATCATTAAAATAGTTGTTAGAAAAGTTCCCAAGTCACTTATAAATCTCAATTTTGAGATATAACACTCTTTAAGGCTTTATCTCTCACTGTATGGATGAAAATGGACTAGTTCACTATATAAGGACCTCTTTTTACCTAGTCCAGGTAATCAGATGTTGTTACTACAATTTGATAGGTGTGAGAGCTCCATATATTATGAATTTACAATAAGTTATAATTTGAACTCCCTATATTTGATCGTAACCCAAAAATGGCGATAGCTATGGTACCAAATGATAGCTAAACACTTTTAATTCTTCCAAGTCTCCACCAAAGATTCGAGATTCATATGAAATACCATATTTTAAAATTATATATGTAACCACTCTAAATTAAAAATTCCAAATGTGATGGTTCAAAAATATTTCTATCTTAGGTTGTTTTGACCCACTGTTTGTCCCATATCGAATTTCCAATTTCTCCAACATTTGACCAATAGGTAAAAATAGTCTCAGGTGAATCTAGACCAAAACCATAGGTCTACCTAGAATAAAATTAATATTATAAAGTTGGTTGTGCTATCAAAATTTGCATACAAGAATGTTTGACTTATGGTTGTTCCTGGTTGCTATTTGGAACCAGTGAAGAACTGTAAGAAGGGAATTGGCTCTACAAACAAAATGAACTACCTGATAATAGAGCTGGCAATCCCACAAGTCATAGATGACTTTAGGAAGATATGGAAAAGCTCTAACGTCAAAAATATATGGAATTAAGAATAATGATATGAAGGGTCAATACAAATCTTCCCATGAGTTTAGGGTGAAATGTTGTTGTAGGATTTTATTTTATTTTTTTAATAGTTTTTGGATAAATTTGAAAAAATTACTAAAAGATTTTTTATTTTCTTGTTAGTCTTAGTTTTTGTCAAGCTAGTAAGTGTGCACTTCACCCACCCGTTGTTTTTCTTTTTTGATCTTTTTTTAGGGTGTGCACTTTGAACCCAATATCCTTTTATCATTTTTATGGAGTAAAATTTTAAATTCTTGTATTAGGAATAAGTGATATGTTCAAGCTAGTTTCTACGTATGATTGCATGATGCTAGTGGTTTTAATGTGAAAGCATGTGGAGTATGTTAAATGACTACTTTTGAGCCTCCTAGGCTTAGTTACATGACTGTTGTGTGATGTTATATTAATTTTGAATTCAATTTATGACTTGGTTTAGAGTCTTTAGGGGTCTTGCTTTAATATTTCATGGGTTATATATGATATGACGCTTTCTTGAATATTTTTTAATGCATAGTGATCTCTAAAACTTACCTTCTATATGTGCAAAGTAAAATAAAGAATGTTGGGATTAGGAAATGATTAATGTATTTCATTGATATCCATGTTTTTCCCTCTTTGTAATCTACCTTGTGTATAATTTTTGTAGCCTTATATGTAGCATGATCCCTTTCTTTGAATGACCGTATCTTGATCTAAATCTCCTAAGACCTTTAGTTGAGAAACTAATCGATTTACAAAGTGTGAATTTTAAAAAGGAAAGAAGTGAAAGTTAATCCCCAAAGTAGTAGCTAGTGATGTTTAAAAAGTTTCTGTATTGTGGTTGGGATTAATCTAATAAAAATAAAGAAAAATTTGAAAAATTTAATTATGTTTTGTTAGAAAATTCTCCATCCTTAATATTTGTAGACTAGCTTAAAGAGATGGGGAAAAACAGAAGAGATGTATGAAGATAAAGGTATGAGTGTAAAATTGGTTGTTAAGAGAAAATTTAAATGCATAATTTGATGTATTAAGTAGATTAGGGAAGATAGCCATTATTACTAGCCAGAATAGTCCCTACCTAATGTTTAGCCTACATTACAACCAATAAACTCCTATTTGATCTTGGTCCTTGATTTTTTGATATTAGTGAAGTACAATACTAAGGTAAAACCTATGGTTCATCTTATGTGACATGACAATCTTTTTGAGAGTTGGAAAATTTTAATTCTTATACCCATTCGTGTGATGAATTCTATCTCTATAAGTGTATCTGGGTAACTCTGTTGTGTTAGGGCACAAGTTTAATGATGATGAGATGCCTTATATGATCTCATTCATTGAGTGATACACATGAGATTTCAAACATAGAAGAGTAAACTCCTAAGGTGAGGATGTTTTGAAGTACTGTTTATAAGTTTTTAAGCGTATGTGACATGGTTGATATAGAACTTACTAATTGGGTTGTCATTCTAGTGCTAGCGTGTTTTTTTTTTGTAGTGTTAATTTTATAGTCTTCCTTATATGATGCTTAATGTGAAGAGTATTCGTGGATTACCAAGGTTTTAAGTGTGCGTTGATGATCTTATGTAGAATTATGCACCCAAGTCTTATAATCTCTATATATTTATCATAGTTTTTAAGATTTCATATGTGCGTAATGAGTGGATATTCATATAATTGAGCATTGAAGTGTTAAACTATATTTTTATAATGTTTATGGTGTGTGCAATGCAAGTTTTGAATGAAAAAAAATCACTTTGAGTTCTGACAAGAAAACTAGTGTTACTAGTTTGATCTATATGTTGTTCTAGCTTATCTTTTTGGATTCTATGGTACTTTAGCACTAATTTGTTATTTAATGATATAGGAAGCCTTGTGGGATGTTAAACTCAATGATAGCAGGCTACACATTCTTAACATGAAGTGGAAAGACAACCACAAACTAAGGAACTCAAAGGCGAATGAATAGTGCAAACATGGCCGAAATTTGGAATTTCTGAGCACAAGGGCATGCCACGCCCTCTAGCCTCAAATATTTGGGCAAGCCACTCCTTAAGACGCAAGCCAAAAAGTTGTGTTCTTATGAGCATCCACGATAAGGGCATGCCACTTCCTTATCTCTATCACAATTCAAATACCAATGGTCAGGATGACACTTGTTGTGGCAAGTCTTTACAAGCAAGCCTATTATCAAAACTGATATGAATTGAGAAAAATGATATCAAAATCCATGGTAAGACTCCTAGAGTGGATTTGGAAAAAATGTATATATAGCAAAAGTTTTAATACTTAGTCAATGATATCGAACCAAATCCTAAAACGTGGTGTCATGGTGTAAGAACTAACTTGTATAGCTAGTGATAAGAAATACATAAGGTATAAAAAACTTAACCAGCTCTGTCTCTCAATACAAATATAGACATTGTCAAAATAAGGAAAGGAAGTAGGCAATGTCGTACAAATAAAATCAGCATCTACCTTAAAATTCTAAAAATATTGCTTGAATCAACCACTTTGAGGTGCACTTGAACCTGAATCTCAACCTAAATAGAACATTGAGGGTGTGTGCGGTCCACTTGTACTCAGTAGGAATCATAGGCCGACTGAGCAAAATAGAAAATAAAGCATACAAAATGCACACTAAGGGCACATCACTTGCAACTTGAAAATATCACAAACGGTAACCCACACTGTTAACACTAATAGTTCTATAATATTCACATAAACCATATCAATACGAGAGAGAAAATACAAGTGCAAAGATATCAGAAAAATGAATACAAAGGAAGAAGTACAAATAGACAAGTGTCACATCAAGGAAAAATAATGTATCACAGAAAAATACAATGTAAATACCTTTACAATGGAGATGATGATGCAAATGATGACCGACATTGTCACAAAACCTCTGTATAAACCTATGAAACAAAAGCTTCCCAATGTAGGACCCATGGGAAGTTGATCAACCCGTGTAAAACAAATATCCAATAGCAATATCCATAACTTCTCTCTGCAACATACAATGGTAGGGATTTTTAAAAAGGCCTATATTTCCAGTATTTCCATGGTGGTCCAAATGTTTCATGAATGAATATGATATGAAGATGCAATTCACATAACCAAACAAAATGATAAATGATATATCAAACCAATATACCAACCAAGTTAGCCAAAATCTATTTTCTAATCCAACCATTTATGAATCCAACATAATCCATATTCCAACAGAATGAAGTATATGACCGCCGTCCAAACAACACCTTTTTTAGATGGTTATACCATTGTTGTCAAAATATAGGAACCAAACAAAGGTTAGGGTCTAATGCCAAGGAAACACGTGGTTTGCATATCTTAGTTGTTGTAGTGACGGGCAAAATAAGAAAGGTAAATGAAGAATTTTGATATAGTAATCTCAAAAAAGTAATTATATTAGCTTTTCTTGTAATAAGTTTAGGTGGACACTCTAATTGCATTGCCTTTGGCTTCTCAACTCCATAGCCTTATCATGCATTGTTGAACAAACCCAATACTTGCATGCACAATCAATAAGTTGTGTACCTTCTGACCTTTTTTGTACTATTAGAAGGATTTCACCCTTTATATTTTGAGTCTCATGATGTCGCCTTACTTACCCTTAACTTGAACCCTTTAAAAAATTGCCTATTGAGTCTTCAATTATTAGATGACATTTAATGGTCATTCACTATATTCCATGATTAGCATGGATCGACAATTAACCTCAAATTACAGTTGTCTTTATCTTTTCCTAGTCACTGCTCTTTATTTGTAGTAAACAATAATAACTAGGAGGTATCTTAATGTGTGCAACCATTAAAAAATCAATTACAATAAAGATAAAGCAATGAATGTCATGGTATTGGTTCAGATCAACAATTGTACTTTCACTACCTCATCAATCCTCTAGATTTTCCACATCCCTAGCTATGAATTTTAGGCACTCATGATTGTGAAAAAATCAATAACACTCACAGTTGAAAGTATAGATAAAATCACCATAATAATAAGTGGAAAAACCCACAACTGTAATTGAATAAATGGACAAAATCAATACAATAAAATCTAGAGATCAAAGATGGATCTTTAAATAAAAATATGTTTGTGAATATCACAATTGTGTAAGTCTGACTAAAAATTACATAAAGGGTATTTATAGTATAAGAGGAAATCCTAAAACCAAATCTCAGTTGAAATAGTAGAAAACCATGTCATTGGCCTTCGCTGAAACACCCTAAACAATTTCCCTTGCAAACTTTCTGAGGCTTGAATGTTTTATGCACCATACGACTATATTATACTGATTTTAGGTATATTTATGCACCTTAGTTTTGTTTTCCTAGATTAATTTGCTTTGTTTTTATGACAAATTATGTTCTTAATGAGTAAATAATGATATAAATATGAATCTAAGTGTTTAAATATGTGATTAAAATGTTCAAGGTGTATTTATGCACATTAGTGTTGTTATCATAGATTATTTTGCTTTGTTTTTAGGACAAATTATGTTCTTAATGAGTAAATAATGATATAAATATGAATTTAAGTGTTTAAATATGTGATTGTATGTTATTAATGAGCACCAATATGCTCCACTCACTTCCATGGATAAAGGGTCGCAGCGTATCTTTTATTCCCGAGCTGAGAAGAGGCCTTTACTATAAATACATGAATTGTACACATTGTAAACAACTTTTGAACGTCTTTGGATTTTGAGAGGGGATAATCAATACTTATTTTAGGGTTTATTTCTCTTTAATTTATAATTTTAATGGTTTTAATCATGTTTTCATTGATTTAGACTACGGTTATGTCAATTAGTGGCAAAACTCCCCCTTTGGGAGTTAAGGCCAAGAACATGTTTACTTTTTCTTTGAATTGAGTTTTTCATTTTTATTCTCATTTTTAGCTATTTCTTTATCCCCTTTTAACTATTTTAAGGAGTAGATAACCTTACAATACATATATATGTATAACATAGGTATAGAGAATATCCTCCAAAGCCTGAATAGTTCTCTCCAACTGATCATTGGTATGGTGGTGAAAAAATGTGCTAATATAAACTCTAATACCCAACTCCTTCTGAAATGCCTTATAAAATTTAGATATGAACACTAAACCTCAATCTGAAATGATAGACATTTGCACACCATGAAGATGAACTATCTCACAAAAATTGATATGGGTCAACCTCTCAACGCCGAAATATATGAATAGAATAAAATAAGCAGATTTTGTTAATAGATACACGATCACCCAAATACTATCAAAACAACGAGAATTATGAGGCAACCCAGTCATGAAGTCCATAGTGATCCATTACCATCTCTACTGAGGAATGGGTAACCTTTGATACAAATCCCTAAGCCTAAAATGCTTGACCTTCGCCTACTAGTAACTTAGGAAACTTGCTACAAAATCCCCTATATCCTTCGTCACACCACCTCACATCTAGTGTTGTATCAAACAATGATACATCTGGGTCACTCCTAGATTAATGGAATACCAATAAAAATGATCCTAAACCAATATCAATCTCACCCAATCACCCACTGTCGACAGATAAACTAGGCGTACTATCCTCAGAGTACTATCGGGATCAAGTAAGGCTCCATTAGCCTCAAAGCTCAACGCCTTATACCAAATAACTCTCAAACCAACATCATTAAACTAATGAATCTGAATTTACTCCTTCAAAGAAGATCTAGCCTCCACGAATGATAAAACACACCAGAGTCTAAATATCAAGCCTAACTATTTGTCTTGATAAAATTGAACCTCTAAGGCCAAAGGCTTCTCTTGAGTTAAAATATGCGCAAGCTACCATTACTAGCAGTATGTTTCGCCTCGATAAATCTACAACCATATTATCCTTTCCTGAAGGATAGAGAATAGTAAGGTTATATTTCTTAAGAAACTCATGACAATGATGCTACCTCAACTTAAGATCTCTCTGGGTGAAGAAATACTAAAAGCGATTATGATCTGAGAAGATCTCACTATGGACAACATACAAGTAGTGCCTCCACAACTTTAATTAAATAAAAGCTTACACAACTCTAAATTATGTGTAAGGTAATTTTTCTTATTGTGATTCAGCTAATGAGAAAAATACGAAATCACCTTAACCTACTATATTAACACAACACCTAACCCAATAACAAAAGCATCACAAAATATGGTAAAACCCATGCCCTTTATAGGGAAGTTCAAGAGAGGAGCTAAGGTCAGCAAATCATTGCGATTTTAAATGATTGCCTCATAAGAATCAACTACTTAAATAATTGTCACTTTGTTCAACTATTGATAATCAATACATATATGCATAAATCCTTATTTTTTCTTCACAGACAAGATAAGAACACACCAAGGTTATACACTAGTTCAGATAAATCCCCTATCTAATAACTTTTGAAACTGATCGTTTAATTTCTTCAACTCTGTTGGGTCCATCTTACAAGAAAGAATAGGGATAGGTTTGGTGCCTAACTCAATATCAATCGAGAAGTCAATATCACAATCTCTCGGAATACGAGGAAAATGTGTGAAAAACATCCATGAACACATGAACAATACAAGCAGAATCAAAAAAAGTAAAAGAACCAACACTAGTATCTCAAATATGGGCCCAATATGACAAATATCCTCTTTCTGCTAGGCAAGGAGTATGAAGAAATGATATAACCCTCTTGGGTCCAAAATGAAGTACACCATTCTAAGATATCCCTAGAATACGCAGCGAAGAAAAAGTCATGGCCTTAGCATAATAGTCAAGAATAGAATAATAAGAAGTTAACCAATCAATCTCCAAAATGATGTCAAAATCTATATATCTAGGATATTCAGATCTACCCAAGTCTCACGATAACAAAAGGTCACAACATGGGATAGGTATACCTGATCCACCACTAAAGGGTCTCCTATAGGGTAGATACATACATAGGCATAATAAGAGTTTCACTAATAAATTCAAAACCCAAAGCAAAATATACAAACATATAGGAGAAAATCGACCCCAAATCCAATAATATAGATGCAGATCTAAAGCAAATTGATATAATACCTATGATAATAGTGTTGGAAGACTTTACCTCTTCATTTGCGGGTATAGCATATCGCTATCCACATCCTCCACCAGACTGAATAGACCTATGACTAACCAAACAGGCACCACTACCTCTATTACATACAATATTAGTTGTACCTCTACCTCTCTAGGGGTCAACTCTTATTATTAAAAATGGAGTAGGTCTATAAAAATAGAAGGGATAGTTATTAGCCAAATAACATAACTTATCACACACATAGAAAATTATGCCTTTCCACTCAATAAGATGAGGTATGGCTGAGCTAAAATAACCACTCAAAGCTCTTGAACAAAAAGACCGACTATTTAAACCCTATAGGGTTGCCTATATGGGTCTATAATCATACCTATTAAAGTTTGTAGAATCTCTACCTCAAGGTGTGTGATCGTTAAATTTTCCTTGATGGTTTACCATCTTGGAGCCTCCCTGATATGCTATAAGAATAGACTTGATTATCTTAACATGATCCACTATACTCTTAAATAATGTCCCTAACACTACTATCTAGGTAGTATCCAACTAACGTAAAACATTAAATTCATTAATGATCATCAAAATCTTCTCTAACGCGGTCACAATACATGCTAAAAAATATCTTGACAGGGAATGAAAATTTGTCTCATACTCTGCAACAGTCAAGGAGCCCTGATATAGTTGAATAAAATAATATCTCATCTGATCCCTCAGATCGAATGGAAAAGCCTGTCCATAATGGCCTTTACAAATTGATCCTGAGTCATCTCTGGAGAACCAAATGTATGCAATTGACAAGTGACCTCAACTAATTTTTGGCTATATTTCTAAACTATTAGGTGGTTTCTGCTACCCCATCCACCTTATTTGATTTAAGGTTATGCAACTTCTCCCTATAATCAATCAAGAACTCATAGTTATCCTCCTTGCCTATAACACCATTGAACTAGGATGGAACCAAGTAAGTGAATATACAAATCTATTTTGATCCTAAAAATTCACAATTATACCAGTATTAATGTAAGGGGATAACGTAAACAAAGGCTAAACTCCTCCACTCAGAAGACCATCCTCAGATGTCGACATAATAAGAGGTACAACACTTTTAGTTTTTCGAGTACCATAAGATGATATTGGTATCACTAGAGGATCCATACTAAGACTTTGAGGAATTACATAGGAAAGCTCTAGAAAAGATGGATGTACAATACTCAAATCTATAGGAACACTAGGTGCACTTAAAAAAACACCCTCAAAATGAATAAAAAATGAATCAAAGCCCCTCTGAGACTGAGGTAGATGAACTTAGTTATAAAACCTCAAAAAATTCAAACCAATATTAGCGACATGTACCAAGATCATGCATAGTAAATCATGGTTCTTTTATAGTTTTATAAGTAAATAAGATGTATATTAAGCCTTCAAATAACTCCTAGCTACCAGACGAATCAAAACATTCTTTACTGATTGAATTCTTGAGAAGGATATTGGTATAGTCAACTTCAAATGAGAATATCTCTCATTATAGTTTGCATTTCTGAGCTCATGACTATAAACAGATAGATAATTGAGTTATCTTTCCAATGATACCAATTTATCGTAAATCCAATATCGGAGAAAAGAGGTCTTCCAATTTTACTTCAGCATGTTAGACTGGAAATAGTGTGATGATATTCGTGATAGCTTATGACATTTGTCATGCCCTATCACAAAGGTCATCTACCTTAGGCAGAAACCAGCTACTAAGTGACGATATTTGTGATAGCTTATCACATTTGTGATGCCCTATCACGAAGGTCGTCAGCCTTAAGAAGAAACCATCTCCTAACTGATGACATTCGTGATAGCTTGGCACATTTATGATGCCCTATCATGAAGATCGTTAGACTTAGGAAGAAACCAGCACCTAAGTGATGACATTCGTGATATCTTATCACATTTGTGATGCCCTTCATAAAAGTGTCAACCTTACGAAGAAACTAGCTCCTCAGTGATGACATTCATGATAGCTTCTGACATTTGCGATGCCCTATCATGAAAGTCGTCAGCTATGATTTTTCAGCGACTGGGAAATTATTTAATAAGGGTATTTTGGTCTTTTCCTTTATCTTCCACGACTTATAACCCTAAAGATGCATAATTTTTCCCATTTTCTTCAGTTAAGCATCTCAAAAACTCTCTATTATACTCTCAACCACAAGATTAGGGCTTCCATCAAACTCATCTTTCAAAAGTAAGATTCAAGCCTTTTTCCAAGATAATCAAGAATTAAGTTTCCCAATTCAAGTATTCTCAAGCAAATCATCAAGGTATCCTTTCTAAGATATTCGTGTGTTCATTAATGGACTCCTTTCATCCATAAAGTTCAAGAACCCTTTCTTTAAAACTATTTATTATGGTTTTCATGTTTTGAATGGATTGTTCATCATGTTTATGTGTTTAAAGATATCAAGATAGAATATTTATGTGTTATTATGAAGCTATGACATCATATGAGTTTAAAACACGTATGTTTGATTATTTATGATTAGTACTTGTATGATTTACACCTATGCCTAAGTTGTGAATGTAAGGTGTTTGATAAAATACCTAAGAGACTAGAAATCATGCATTATAGGTAAATTGTGACTAAGGGAAGGATTCATGATAGGCCTCTATGATTCAATGTCATACATGTTGATAATGTGTCTTGTGAACACTATTGGATTACTCATGATCTAGTCTTATTGAATCATGCTATGCTTACTTGCAAAAACCACTTATGTACAAGATGTCGAATACCCATGTACTTCATGAAATTTCCCAAGTTATGATATTATGGATTGTTATTCTAATATGTAATGAGCATGATATTTAAAGCTATGCAAGTATATATATGTTGTATGATATTCCCTTCCCTAAAATAGATTGTTGAGAACCATGCTTAGTATGAAATCCCTTATTTATGATATTATGAATTATGGACTTTGCTCTTATGATTAAGTCTGTCATGTGTATCAGTTTCCTTCCATCAAGTCCTAGGGGTACTTGTACTGGAAAAATATAGCTGCATGCCTAGAGCCATGTCATGTTTTCATGATACTCTCCGTTAATCAATGATCTATAGAAATCAGTAAGCCGTGTAACTTAAGAAAAGTTAGTAATCACAGTAGTTCAGTATTCTCAATAATATACGTGCTCAGTAACCTCAGTAATCACAATAAATCTCAGTAACATCAGTACTCTTAAACTGTCCTCAGAACTTATTATATTAAATCCGTCATTAGAATCCAGCAAACTCAGTTTTAGCTCTGATAAATAATACCACTAGTATCAGTTCTGTTAATCAATATTAGTTCAATAAATCAATTCAGTTAAGTTATTTAGTTTTGTCCAGTTATTAAGTTCAGTGTCTTTCAGATGAGGGTAGGATTCAACACCGAGCCAACCTAGGGATGGGGGCTCACCTGCTAGATTAGGACTGAGATCCTTAGAAGCAATCCCTAAGTTCCAAAACTACGTAACCAGCATAGGTATGAGATGTCACCAGTCAGATAGGACTGACATACTCAGTGGTCACCTGTTAGTACATTTATATATATAGGACTGATCCCTGGAGTCACCCTCTAGATTAGGACTGACTCCACAGTAGATGTCTTTAATGGTGGTGTGGTACTAATACCCTTCCATTCAGGGTAGAGATTGGACCCCAGTCAGCTTAGCTTAGGGCATATCGGTTAGATGAATACATCCCATAGTTTTCGTTATAGATTCAGGACTATCAGATACAGTCAACTTGACTCAGTAGTACAAATTCAGTACTATTAGAGAGAATCAATCGTTATCATTATAAATAGACTTCAAGATCACCCATTAGACAGGACTGATCTCAACTATAGTTAAACAGTATCAGAATTATTAGAGTTAAAGATCAGCCTCTAGATATGACTGATATTAGACTAAGTCAAATCATCCTTATTATCATATACTTATGATCAACGGATAGATAGGAATGCTGTTAAATTTAGTTACTCCAAGTAGAATAGAACATAGATAGTTCCATCAAAACTTAGACTCTTAAATACAGTCGCTCAGTATCATTTATATTGATTAGTTCGATCATTATAGTTATATCAGCTATATCAGTTGTCATAGCTCATGTTACCAGTATTCAGTTTTAGGATTGTTAGACACAATCATTCAAACTAGTTCTTCATAATTTGAACTGTCAAAAATAGTCAATAATCTATTCAATACTTCAGTAAAAGTAATGTAATATCGTCAACATTCAGACTAGTAGTCTGCATCATCACGAATTCAGTTACAGTTGTTTATAGATGTATGTATTCTCAAATTTATATTAGTTTGCATTGTTCATGCATATAACCCTTTGTATTTAGCCTACCTCACTCGTATACTCAGTATATTCAGACGTACTGATGCATTTGCTCTATGGTACTTTCTCTTATGTTACACCATAGTTCAGAGGCACAAGCTCTAGATCATCATTAACATTCCAGTATTCAGAGTTTGCAGTGTGTACTTCTCATTAGAGGACGATATGATTATTGCTACCTTTACTATTCAGTTACTAGATGGAGTTAGTTGGGGACATATTCCTTCAACACCTTATTCAGTTCAGTTAGAGGCTTTCAGATTAAATGTCTTATTAGATATTAAAATCTTATTATTTTCAGTATTTAAGACTTGTTTTAGTATTGTTATACCTCTTTCAGACATTTTATTATCAGACATTTATTTAGCTCAAACCTTATGTCCTTTCATGTTCATGTTTCCGCATTTTGTGATATATTATATAGTATAAAGGTACAAATATCAGTCATGGGTTTGGTTGTTGTCCTTCGGGCTCATAAGCACCATGTAGCATTCTGGATTAGAAAATTGATTTGTTACAAACTTAGTATCAAAGAATAAGGTTCAATAGAGTCCTAGGAAGTCAGAAAGATGCATCTAGTAGAGTCTTATAAATGTGTGTGTTGTGCACCACACTTATGTGAAGGAGGCTATGAGATGTTTTATGAATAGTTTCCCTTCTTTCAATATTCATGTCATGCCAGTGAGCAGTCAAATTTGTATAGCTTGTTTTCTCATTCTTACATCTATTAATGCAATCCAAAATCTCAAAGAATGTAAATATTTAAAGGTAGAACCTCCTAGTAGTTGCAAGTTCTATCCATCTCATGTATTAGCGTTAGGCTCCAAAAGTTTAGTTATAATCTAGTTTGTAGATGCTCTGTGCATCACCCAGTATCTCCGTAAGGTAAGCATTCTTAGAGGGACATAGTGTCCCAAGAGGGAGATACCCTACTTTATCTTAATGCTCATATGCCTTAGATCCTTTAATTTCTCCTTCCGTAGTGAATTCAGTCTGGAATGGAGGGTACTCATAAGTAGACCTTCAAGTTACAACTCAGCTGTAAGTCAAGTATTCAGAGGTTTAGTTTAGTTCATGATCTTCAGTCCATATGTCACATAGCAGAATCAATCATGTTATCATGTTTCAGTTCGATCATAGTGCCTTTACCATTGCATGTTCAGTCCCATGTTCATAGTCTGTCCAGTCATGTATTCATGTATCAGATATGCATGGTCAACTTATCAGTACTTTTAGTCATGCATTCACGTATCATGCCAATCATATAATCATGCATTAAATATGAATGGATTCAACTTATCAGTTAAGCATCAGATATACATTTTTAGTTTGAGAAAGTCAGTTTATCGGAACACTCAGTCCTACATTCATAAATAAGCTACCCATGCATCAAATATGCATGTACAGTATGATATGCTTAATTTTCATCCATGTAGGCCATGAAATCATGATCAGTCATTCATGCTATATATGCATCATTTTATCTTTTCTCCCCTCTCAAGCAGTCATCATTCGAGGACGAATGTTTCCAAAGGGGAGATATTGTAATGCCCCAAAAAATCCAAACCCATATTAGATCCTTGTACCAAGCTCATATATAGTAAATCATGGTTATTTTATACTTTCATGAGTAAGTTATATGTATATTAAGTTTACAAATAACTCCCAGCTATCAGACGAATCAAAACATTCCTTACTGATTGAATTCTTAAGAAGGATATTGTTATAGTCAAATTCAAATGATTATATCTCTCATTATACTTCGAAATTTTGGGATCATGAACCATCAACAAATAGATAATTGAATTATCTTTGCAATGATATCAATTTCACCTAAATCCAATATCGTTGCAAAGAATTATTCCTATTTTACTCCAGCATGTTAGGCTGGAAATAGTGTGACAACATTCGTGATAGCTTATGACATTTGTGACACCCTATCACAAAGGTCGTCATCCTTAGACCTAAAATAGATCTAAGTGGTGACAGTTTTAATAGTTTATCATATTTGTGACCCCTTATCATGAAGGTCATCATCCTTAGGCAGAAAGCAGCTCCTAAGTGACGATATTCATCATAGCTTATCATATTTGTGATGCCCTATCACGAAGGTCGTCAGCCTTAGGAATAAATCAGCTCCTTAGTGATCACATTCATGATATCTTATCACATTTTTGATGCCCTATCAAGAAGGTCAACAGCCTTGGCAGAAACCAGCTCCTAAGTGATGACATTCGTGATAGCTTATCACATTTGTAACACCCTATCAGGAAGGTCGTCAGCTATGATTTTTCAGCAACTGGGAAATTATTTCATAAGGGTATTTTGATCCTTTCATTCACCTTGCATGACTTGTAACCCTAAAGAGGCGTAATTTTTCCCATTTTTCATCAGTTAAGAATCTCAAAAACCCTCTCTTATACTCTCAACCACAAGATTAGGGTTCCATCAAACTCATCTCTCAAAAATAAAATTCAATCCTTTTTCCAAGATAATCCAGAATTAAGTTTCCCAATCCAACAACACTCCAGCAAATCATCAAGGTTTCCTTTCTAAGGTGCGTGCGTGTTTATTCATTGACTCCTTTCATCCATGAATTTCATGAACGCTTTTTTTTTCTAAAACTATAAATTATGGTTTTCATATTATGAATGGATTGTTGATCATGTTTAAGTGTTGAATAATGCCAAGATAGAATCTTTATGGGTTATTATTAATCTATGACATCATATGAGTTGAAAACATGTATGTCTGATTATCTATGATGAGTAGTTTTATGATTTACACCTATGCCTAAGTTGTGCATGTAAGGTGTTTGAAAAAATACCTAAGAGACTAGAAATCATGCATTATAGATAAATTGTGACTAAGGGAAGGATTCATGATAGGCCTCTATGATTCAATGTCATCCATGTTGATAATGTGTCTTGTGAACACTGTTGGATTAC
>JAPEIP010000012.1:179142521-179157132 GCA_026120095.1 Capsicum chinense
AGGTGTTTGAAAAAATACCTAAGAGACTAGAAATCATGCATTATAGATAAATTGTGACTAAGGGAAGGATTCATGATAGGCCTCTATGATTCAATGTCATCCATGTTGATAATGTGTCTTGTGAACACTGTTGGATTACTCATGAATTATGTTATTCTTACTTGCAAAATCCACTCATGTATAAGATGTAGAATACCCATGTACTTCATGAAATTTCCCAAGTTATGATATTATGGATTGTGGTTGTAATATGTAATGAAAATGATATTGAAAGCTATGCAAGTATATACATGTTGTATGAAATTCCCTTCCATGAAATGGATTGTTGAAAAGCATGCATAGTATGAAATCCCTTACTTATGATACTGTAGATTATGGTCTCTACTCTTATGATCAGGTCAGTTATGTCTGTTAGTTTTCTTCCTTCGAGTAGTGGGGGTACTTCTACCCAAAAAATATAGTTGTGTCCCTAGATCCATGTCATGTTTTCACAATATTCTCAGTCAAGCCACGATCTATAGAAATCAGTCAGTCATGTAACTTAGGAAAACTCAGTAATCTCAGTAATTCAGTATTCTCAGTAATCTCAGTGCTCAGTAACCTCAGTAATCATAGTAAATCTCAGTAAATTCAGTACTCTTAATTAGTCCTTAGAGCCCATTATATTCAATCCATCATCAGAATCTAGTAAACTCAGTTTTAGCTCCGCTAAACAATACCACTAGTATCATTTTAGTTAATCAGTATTAGATTATCAAATCAATTCAGTTAAGTCATTTAGTTCAGCCCTGTTATACGGTTTAGTGTGTTTCAGTTGTGAGTAGGATTCAGCATCGACCGAACCTAGGGATTGGGGCTCAACATCTAGATTAGTACTGAGATCCTTAGAAGCAATCCCTATGTTCAAGAACTATGTATCCCACATAGGTACGAGATATCACCCTTTAAATAGGACTGACATACTAGGGGTCACCCGTTAGCACATTTATATGTATAGGATTGATCCTAGGAGTCACCCACTAGATTAGGACTGACTTCACAGCAGCTGTCTTTACTGGTGGCGCTGTACTGACCCTCTTCAAGTCAGGGCAAAGATTGGACCCCATTCATCTTAGCTTAAGGTATGTCCGTTAGAATAATGCATCTTACAATTTCAGTAATAGATTCAGGATTGTCAGATACAGTCAACTCAGTTAACTAGTACAGATTCAGTACTGTTAGAGACAATCAATCCTTATCATTATAGATAGACTTCAATATCACCCATTAGATAGGACTGATCACAACTATTGTTAAACAGTGTCATAATCATTAGATTTAAGGATCACCCACTAGATAGGACTGATCTGAGACTAAGTCAAATCATCCTTATTATCAATATACTTTTGATCACCCGCTAGATAGGACTGATCTCAGACTTAGTTACTCCAAGTAGAACGGAACTCGGATAGTTCCATCATAACATAGAATGTTAGATATAGTCGCTCAGTATCGGTTATATCAATTAGTTCAATCACTATAGTTATATCAACTGTATAAGTTATCATAGCTCACGTTACCAGTATTCAATTTTAGGACTATTAGACACAGTCATTCCAACCAGTTCTTTATAATTTGAACTGTGAAAAATAGTCAATAATCTATTCAGTACCTCAGTAATAGTAAAGTCATGTCGTTAGTATTCAGAATCAGTAGTCAGCATCATCACGAGTTCAGTTATAGTTGTTTATGCATGTATGTATTCTTACGTTAATATTAGTTAGCATTGTTCATGCATATAACCCTTTGCATTGAGCCTACCTCACTCGTATACTCAGTATATTCAGACGTACTGATGCATTTGCGCTATGGTGCTTTCTCTTATGTTACACCATAAATTCAGAGGAATGAGCTCCAGATCAGCAGTAGCATTCAATTGTTCAGAGTTTGCAGTGAGTCTTTCTCTTTCGAGGACGATATAATTATTGCTACATTTACTGTTCAGTTGCTAGATAGAGTTAGTTGGAGACATGTTACTTCAACTCCTTATTCAGTTCAGTTAGAGGCTTTGGGTCTAGATGTCAGATTAGATATTCAGATCTCATTATTTTTAGTATTTATGATTTATTTTGGTATTGTTATACCTTTTTCTAAATTTTCGTTATCAAACGTTTATTCAGTTCAATCCATATGGCCTTTCATGTTCATGTTTCCACATTTCATGAAATATTATGCAGTATATAGGTACAAATATCAGTTATGGGTTAGCTTATGGTCCTTCGGGGTCATGAGCACCATGTAGCATTCTTGTTCAGAAAATTGGGGTGTTACATTAGTTGATCATAAGTAGATCATATATATCCAGCATGAAAAACTTGAGGCTCAGGGTAGATCCTTATAGTACTACCTCTTTAAGGGGAAGATTTTTGTGCTTGTCCTTTACCTTAGGCTCGTCGATGAATCTCCACTCACCTCTGAGATTCGGCTCTCTCCTTGTATGATGGTTTAACATGTCTAGCCTTATAAGATATAGTCTTCACCATGCTTATAATAGGGTAAGACATAATTTAGATTACAAGGTATTAAAGATGCCTATGATAAGGAACAACTTAAGCAAGTTTCCCAAAATATATTATAGCCTCTAACAGATAAATACAAAGTCTACATACTAATCTGCAAAACTCTACCTGACATTTGATTCTTACACTATATGACCAATAAACCTAGCTGCTCGAATACTAATTTTTTACAACATAAAAACTAAGGGTCATGATGGCACTTGTCATGACAAGCATTCATAAGTAATAAATCACACAACCTTATATAGAAAGAGAAAAAAAATACAAAAAACCCAAGGCAAGACTTCTAGAATTAATTCAAACCACACATATATAATAATAGCAGAAACATACGTAGTAATGATACCATAAATCATCCTAAAACTGGGCAACATAGTGTAAGAAAATTCAACATACAACTAAAAATATTTCGAAAAATACCACTAATAATCTAGGAAGAAATTTATGTATGTCTCTGAATACATAAAAGACATAAACTAGAAAACATATGGTAAGAAATAGGCTTTGGATGTATAGAGGACCACAACCTTATATGTACTACAAGCACCGTTCAATATTTGCTACTATGCAAAGTGCTCGTACCAAGATCTGCATGAAAGGGCATAGTAGGGATGAGTACGGTCCATTTGTTCTCTATAGGTAACATAGGTTGACTGATTAAAGTGGAACATTAAGTATATAAAATACACACTATGGGCAGCTCACTACAATTATAAAAGTTGCCAGACAATAGCCCATATCATCTTCAAAAATAGTTTTAAATATCAACACATGTACCAAGTACAAGTACACATAAGAAACACCAAAACATAGACATTAAATCAAAAAAGAAAGTACAACAGGGTGCATAAAGTCCAAAATGCAATGCAAATATTTATGATGATGATAATGATAATGTAATATGTTCGAGGATGTCGCACAACCTCCGTACACATCTTTAGAGCATTTCTCTTAAGGTAGAACCCATGGAGGAGGGGGGTGTTTCACAACCCATATATAATTTGATAACCAATACCAATATCAATCAAATATCCAGAACTTCTCTCTGGCCATGATCTTTGGTAGAGGGTTTTTAAAGATGTCATATGTCTGTTAAATCAATTAGTATTTCCATAAACGTACCAATGCCGCATGAATTTATATATGATATGGGGATGTAATGCTCACAATTAAATGATAATGAGAATTTAAAACTACCCAAAAATACACAGGCACATTACCTAAAAATCCACCCAGTAAGGCAATCGTTCATAATCCACTATAGTCCATGTATCAGTAGAGTAATATATGTAATATTATGCAATTGATAACACATAACTCCTAACTTAGGCAATTTCCCGCAAGAATAAACTAAAAAAATATAGTCCATGTATCAGTAGAGTAATATATACTATATTATGCAATTGATAACACATATATCCCATCATAGGAAACTTCCCCCAAGAACAAACCAAACAAATATATAAATACAAGAGCAATAACATCATATAAGACCCCTTATGTTCTAAAAAAAGCAAATATTGTCCTAAACCATCAATAAGGACATCATAGGCCCTCAAATAAGTGAATCATTTCTCAAACCATCAATAACAACATTATAGTCCCCTATATGGGCACATAATAGGAAATAACACCATATTTATGATGAATAACCATACCAAAAACATTCTTTTATATTAGTTGACTACCCAACCAAGTCTAAAGGATGTTAAGCCATAACCTACCACAAAAAAATAAAATTGAGTCCAAAAGCCTTCAACCGTGAAGCCTTCCCTTCACAAACAACTCCAAAATCTAGTAGAACTAAAGATATACAATCTATGTATCAAATGAAAACCAACGATATGCATACTTCCTATTTCCTAAAAGGTGTCACAATGAACCACCAAAACGGGTTTTCAAAATATAAAGGTAAAATTAAAAATATTTCATAAATGCATTACCCATGATTTATAGAAGCCATAGAAGAAAATTCAAGAGAAAATAGGTAGAAGCGGAGGTATATATTGAAGAAATAAAAATTTAGTCCAGCCTTCCAAGCTAAAATTTTCAAATTCCACATTTGAAAACATGTTTCAATAATCTTTATATACAAAAATATAAGAGAAATAGCTAAAATAGGGGTTTGGAGCTTATCCAAGCTTTAAAATGGAAGAAATCGCCCAAAAACTCAAAATGCCAAAACTCAAAGTCTCAATGGTGATCACTCAAACCCTCAAATAGCCGCTTTAGCTGTCATCGTAAAGCGATGAACTACCACTTTTGCAGTACTCACTTATGAAGACCAATCTACTAAACTAAACAAGGCTTCTCTTAGTGCCCCTTACCCAGATGGAACCTGTAGATAAAATGGCCAAGTTGGCACTTTATCATCGACCAATAGAGCAGCAAAAATGATGCTATAGTGGCTACACTAGGTGAACTCAAAAAATTTTCCACGTTTCTGCCAACCGTTTGAGATTTATCCAAAATCTCAAGAACACAAATGAGCTATGCTACCCGATAAAATTTTAGACTCCGAACTAAACAATTATATCAGTTTTTTGAAAAAGTCAATTTAAAGAAATTGACCCCCGTGACCTAATTTAACAACCTTCTAATTTGAGGATCACAATGGGATTCAAAATCCATAAAATCACACCAACTATTTTACCAACCCAAAATCGACATTTCAGCTCTACTGGCATAGTTCATTTTGTGATCTTACAGATAGAATAATAAATATTGACAAAAGTCAACTTTAAATTCTTTTTAACCTCCAAAAACTATAAACTTTCACAAATCACACCAAAATACATTGGAAACCATGAATATCATCACGATACCATAAAAATATTGCAACATAACCACAGAAAGGGGTAAAATAGTTAAATCACATATAAATGAAGAATACAACAAAATCAAGTCATTATAGTTACAAAAATAGAGAAGTCATCCATAAATACCTCAACAATGTCCTCTACCATGTCATTAAATATGACCATTATCTATCATTAGAGCGTCTCTTAAGGGTAGGTGAATGTCTTTTTATATTGGTCCTCTAGTGCTATGGCTATCTTATTATAGATACAATACCCATCTAAAAGTAATAGTACTTTTGTCCAGCAAGTATATGAAATATTTGATCCATAAAAGGGATTAGATAATGATCCTTACAGGTAGTATCCATGTGGTTTATGTAATCCATACAAATCCTCAACCCAATTATAGCCCAAGTTATGATCAATATGTTGTTTTCATTTAAATCGTTGTCATATACCCCTTCTTTGGTATACAATGAATGAGACTAACCTACATTCTATTAGAGATAGGATAGACTATGCCTTCATGAATATACTTAATCAAATCTATTTTTATCAACTCTGTCATGACTGGTTCAGTCTTCTCTATTGCTGGACATTAGGTTTGGGACCTTCTTCCATTAATATCTTATGAATGAAAAAAGTAAGGTTTATTCCACATATTTCTGATATCTTCCACCCAATAGGTTTCTCTCTCCCTTTTCAGCATTACTAATACCTCTTTAAGTTGTATATCAGATAATCCTAAAAAGAGAATTACATGTAAAGTGTCACCATCCGTAAGAAAATAATATTTAAAATGTGATGGTAGAGCCTTTAGCTCCACTTTCAGGTTTCCTTAATGGATAGCTTGCTTGGAGAACAGAGGGTCATGTTAAAGGGCTCAATGCCATCCTTATTAATCAACATGCGCACAACATCTAGAATCTAATCTCATTTTCTTTTGTATAACAAAAGATGTCATCTCCCAACAAAAATCTCTCTAAAATATCCTTGGAAGTAATAAGTGGGAGCTTTGACTCATCGTCTTTAATTTTAATGGATGACTATTCCTCATAAATAGTAGATAGTTGATAACGTTCAACTTACACATAAATTTAGTGCAAGGCAGTCGTTGTCAATATATTTCCCAACTTTGGAGTCAGGGTTGAATCCACGAGAAAAGTTTGAGAAGTTTTAAATAAAGCAAAATTTTTTTGAAGATGCTTAACCCCTTTCTAATAAAAAGACGCTTCTCTCTCCAAAAACCGCAAAGGCTATGAACTTAGAAATGGAGAGCAATTTAAAAAAATGACCTTATGGCAGAGGCGATTAAATTAATTTTAAAATATAGCTATAAGTTGAATTCAAACAAATGATACAAAAAGATAAAATGGGGTTTTTGATGATCGAACAAATGTTAAAGTTTTAACTTGCTTCAGAGCTCAAATCTAAAATTTTAATAGTTCAAATCAATGATAGAGAGAAACTAGGGTTGTGATCTCTATGATTATTAATCCCCATTAAATAATAACTATAGTATTGGGTTCTCATGATTTGTGGAAAACACCAAATTATCAATTTCGACAGTCCATCTAAGTGATTCTCAACCTGCCTAGATGTTGAACTCCCTAATTCTCTCGAACTAGGGAAGTCATTCTATTCTTATTAATTTTATCTCAAGTTGATCAATCTTGTTACAATATTAATCATTACATCGGAGCTTAACCTTCCCAAATCCTTGTTTATAATTCGCTACATTTAGTTTATTTCTCTATTCGAGCAAATCAACATAAGACGGGATTTATTATTTGCAACCAATAAATAACAATCATAACAAATGAATTATATGATTTCCCCAAAATCAGTCAAACTCTAACCAACTATTAAATCCATGGGGGAATATCCATAGATCCCACAACCCTAGTTGAGGGTTTTAGCTCCACTTGAGAAAGAAAGAGATAGCAACAATTGTAGTCATCATTCAAAGTAATTAAACTTACAAAAGATGAAGTCTGAAGTTGATTATCTTCTAAGTTCAAGATAAAATTCTGACAAACAAATCAAAGACTTGAAAATTAAATTCAAAGTTATGATCCCAAAAAAGAGGTGTCTTTTCCTTTGGAATAAGTTTAGGATGTTCTGCCCCTTTTTATGATTAGAAAACCCTAATATATGCTTTAAATACATCATCCTTATTATGAAAACAATTCACAGATCACATTATTTTCTCGAACAAACGACGATGTGTGTGATGGCTTATCAGGAACCTTATTCCTTATCAAAAATATCGCCGGCTCCTCTTCATATTTGAACAAGTTTTGTCTTTAGCTGACGATGAAGCCTGACGACTTATTAGACATGTGAGGACTTATCTGAATTATCTTCGCTTCTTCATTTCAAGTTCTCAAGCACTACTTAAGCCTGACCATGAGCCTAACAGCTTATCAAAACTCTGACATCCTATCATAGGTTTTGGTTACTTTATCCAGCTGAATCTTATTCTCTGTCTAAGGTCGACCACAACTCTGATAGCTTATCATAAGGTTGATGACTGAACAGACAAGTCATCAACTATACTTGCTTAGAAACTAACTCTTTTACTTTCATTATTGTTGGTTCTCTTGCATCTTGACTTTTACTGTAATATCAAAGAGAAAACAATAAATAATGACAAAAGTTGGTTAAGACTTTGCAATTATTCTTTGTTAAAAGCCTCAAATGTGTTAGCTCTGCTCACACATCAACCCCCTCAACATAAAATAATTACTTATCCTCAAGCAACTAAAACACAACTAAAAGGATACAAGCACATTAAACAGACAATCTTCCATTTTAGCTCAAAACATCTTCACTATCTCCAAGGTCAATGTAACACCCAAAATCTTATACCTGGAATACTACACGGTGCTCATGACCCCTAAAGACCACGAGCTAACCCATGAATTATATCGGTACCTGTATACTGCATAAAATACTTTATAATGTGGAAACACAAACTGATAGGCCATAAGGTTCAATACTGAACATAATATGAATGAAATAACATTTGTGTGGGATAATAGAATATCAAAAACAAAACTAAAAAAAGTACTGAAGTTTGAAACATGATATTTTAGAAAGTCTCTAACAAACTGAAGTATCTGAATAAGGGGTTGATGGGACATGTCCCCAACTAACTCAAACTAATAGACTAATCTCTAATATAACAGGGAAATAATCATGTCCTCGAAAGATAAGGAATCATTTCAAACTTTGTTTGCAGATATCTACAATCTACTGCTTCTTTGGAGCTCGTGTCTCTGAACCTATGGTATAAGACATCATAGCATAAATGCGTCAGTACTTTGAATGTACTGGTATGTATGTGAGGTAGGCTGAATGCATGGGGTTCATGTGCATAAATAATAATAATAACTGACTAACTTTCGTAAGCATGAGAATACATGCATGAGGCATAATAACTAACACTAATACTCTGATAACATGATAACTGAATCAAAATATAACTGGTAACATGAGTGACTGTGTCTAACAGTTCTCAATCTGATGGAACTATCTGAGTTTTGTTCTGTATCTGAGTCGACGGTATTAGACAGTCCTGAATTCAATGAGATTAAACAAACCAGGGCTATGGTTACAAAAATGCTAGCACAGCTTGGGTTGTGAATCACTTAAGAGTTCCAATTAGCAAATTCAATTGCAAGAAGGGTTGAATCCTATTCTTTATTCCTTAGTTTGTCAACCTAAGTGGATATATTATCCTATAATTCTCAGACTCAAAGGAAACATTGTTCTTTTAACCATTTTCTCATATAAGCCAATCCTGTTAGGGGATTTGCCATTAATCCAAAGGTTAAAGTGCTTATAATTCATGTAAAAACTTCTTTTTTCACAACGAACACTTTCCTTCCAGAGAAGTGATGTCCTTGGGTTCACTTTTCAAGTTTGCAACAAAGAAAAGCCATTAAATTGAAGAAACATTTATACAATATCAGTTATTCATGGAACTCAATTTGATTCACAACCCATAAAGGTTTTTCACATTAAGGATCCCATAACCCTAGTTATGGGAACTTAGCCTAAAAACTTCATAAAAGAAGAAGAAATAATTCATGTATTATTCGTAAATAAATTTAGTATTCACTTACATTAATATCAAGAATCAGTTCTTGAATATTTAATAAAGAATTGAATTATTAACTTCCCCAAAAATATGCTTCAATCCACAAAGTACTTGGTTACAACAAGTTTCAAAAGATGAAAAACTAGTAAAAGATAAAAAAAACTCCTCTACTAACCCTAAAATTTAGTATTTATATGTTCCCAAGTAAAAAGGAATTTAATATTTAAAATCAGAAAAACCACATCCAAGTCGACGGCCAAAGTGGTGGTCTATCAAAAGTCTGACGGTCCACCATTTGGTCCGTCATAGATTCCTTCAGAAGAATGGTTTCTAGATAAATCCTTATGGTATACCTCGTGCTCCATCATAAGACTGACGATCCACCATTTAGTCCATCACTTAGTCCTTTAGAAGCCATGTTTTGTATAAATCATGACGGTAGACCTAGTAGTCCATTGCAAGACTGCTGGTCCACCATTTGGTCCTTCACTCAGTCCTTTTGGAGGCCATGTTCTGGTTAGGTCTGACGATCCACGTGGTGACATGTCGCAAGAATGACATTCTACCATTTTTACCATTAAATTCCATTTCTGCTACTTTTTCCAAGTTTCTTCTACGATTCACTCCTTTCTGTGAAACACTAAAAAAATTCATTAAATACCACTATGGTTTCTTTAAAACATACAATTTTTCCAAGAATATGATGCTAAATGTTCCATCAAAAATTAGAACATCAAGACCCTCAACTCAAGAGAATTCCTTGTCCTTAAGCAACATAGAACCTAATTTCAAACATGAACAATATAATGACCTGCAACCAACCACTGCAATATTTTGATGCAACTATTTACTCATTATTTCACTCACATAAATCTAACAAATCTGGGTCTACTGCCGACATTGATCATAATTCAGCACACAATCATGTATGTTACATCCTACAGAGAATAACAAAACACAGTAAAACTCCAGTTGCCCTCATAACAATGAAGTCCACTACTCATCACATGATGTGGATACAATCTAAACTCTCCCACTCATAAAAAAAGTTATGAGAATAGTCAAAAATACCCATAGGCATGCCCTAGCCATACGTTACCTCCTCATGGTCGACTCGCTAGGATCAAACAGGTCTTTTTAATGCTTATAATGAGGCTTCAGGTAAGGTAAAGATATTATTTTGGATAATGTGACTCATTAAGGTTTAGATCTCCTTGCCTTGGTATCGTTGTACCATCTGTTTCCATCTGTTTCTCACCTAGATTAGCAATAATAATAACGGGTAGTGAATTACCACTACCAAGAAATACGTACCTCAAAAGACTTGGTAACTCTTTTAATTCCAACACTAGTGGCTCATCTATAGATGGCGTTGCTGGTGGCATTGGTCGATTCTTAAGATGAAGATCGAGCTTCTTAGGAGCATAAGAGTATGACCCCATTCCTTTCAAAGTAGAAATGGCCTCTTCATAATCCTCAATATCTTCATGATCAAAATTCATAAGTACTATGGCTAACGGCTCAACAACAAACTTCTCCTCTATTGGTACTTCCTGCTCGTCCTGATAATATACATCAACAATTGAGAACATGCTCATCTCTTTATACAGTTTTATTGATTTTTACACATCAAAATGCACCACTTTATCATTCATCCTAAATAAGAGCTCATTATCTCGCAAATTAATCAGTACACTTTCGGTTGTGAGAAAAGGTCGACCCAAGATTATAGGCACCTGGAAGACCACCTCACAATCCAGAATTATGATATCCACTGGAAATATGAAGGTAGCCACCTTAACCAGCACATTATACAAAACAACTATCTGTTTAAACAAGTAACATATTGGTGGGTGTGGGGTTTCCTAACCAAACTTTTTATAAAGAGCTAGTGGCATAAGGTTAATGGTAGCTCCCAGATCACATAAGGCCTTAACAAATTCCAAAGACCCTACCATGCAAGAAATAATAAATGCTCCTGGGTTTGCCTTTTTCTACACCAAGGACTTTATAGCAATAGGGCTGTAATAATGGAGATTATCCACCAGTTCATCGCTCGACGCTATTTTCTTTATCAAAAGGTCATTCATAAATTTGGCATACCCTCTCATTTGCTCAAGTTCCTCAACTAAAGGTAAATTTACCATCAACTATATCAATATAGCCATAAATTTACTAAACTTTATATCCTCATCCTTCTTCTTCAATCTTTGAGGAATGGGACGTAGTTATTATTGAAGAGTGTTCACCACTACTTTCTTTTCCTTGTCTTCCACTCTTTTCAACTTATTAGCCTACTGACATTTGATGCAACATCATGAATAACCTCATCTGGTTTCTTAGACTCTACCAAATGTTTAATATCTGCTTCATCAATATTCTCTGCCTTAATATCAACCACAGGCTTACCCATAAATGGGCTTGATAGTACTTTCCCACTCCTAGTGGTAATTTAAGTGCATGAACCATCCTTCTTTAAATTTTAAATTGTGTCACTTGGTAGAGTACCAGCCTTTCACTGATTAAACACGAGAGAAAGTTGGTTCATTTGCTGCTCGAACTATTTTATTGAGGTAGAGTTCAAGTCAACCAATTGATTCATCTAGGATAAACTATTTTTTATTTCTACTACTCAAGTATTGGTTACTTCCAGCCCTTTTAATAATTTAGCCATCATATCTTCCATGGAAATCTTTCTAAAGCTAGTGTAGTAGCCTCACAATTTCTAGGAGGCACATACAACCCACTCCTTTCATTCTTATTTTACCAATTTCCTTGGACTTAGTCCTTGTATCCAAATCTATCATAGTAGTTTTAACCTTGGTTTCCTTGGCCACTACCTTGGAAACCCCCCTGATTGTTCAAATAATTGGATTCCTCCTTAGAATCGGAGTAGCTATTCCCTATGATGCAACAACTTTAACCTTCTTTATCTTTCCTGATAATAAATGCTTCGTAAGAAAGTCCATCTGAATCTTTAATTGAGCCATGTCTTGGTCACATTCATATTCCCTTCGCCTCTATTCTGTCGTTATGCTAATAGATACAGGAGAGCTTGCTACCTCAAAATCCTCCATATTCCAAGATCTACTTTGCTTTTTCATATGATTAAACATCTATGATGCCTCAGGAAAAGCAAGGTCCATGAATTACCCACCAATAGCATTATCCACCGCTGGTTTAGTCACCGAATTCAAGGCCCTATATAATATCTCCTTCAGGTGGATGTTGGTCATCTGATGATTCAGATACTGTGTGAGATTTTATTTGAACCTCTCCAAAGTTTCATGGAGAGCTTCAGTTGGAAGCTGCCTAAAATTACTGATTTCATCTCATACTTATGCCCTCTTGGATGGTGGAAAGAACCTTTCTAAGAAAGCATCTTTCGATTGCCTACAATTTGAAATAGAATCGGGAGTTAGCCCATTCAACCATAAAGTTGCTTCTCCATAAGAAGATAATGGAAATAGTCGTAGCCGAAAAGCATTTTGTCCTACTCATGGATTGTCGAATGATTTGCATATCGAGATAATGTTAATCAAATACATATTTGAGTTATCATCCGCAAGCCTACCAAATAGTCCCTTAAGATTCAATAACTGGATCATAGTACTCGTGATATTAAACTTGGGTCCGGGTACTAAGGGCTGAGGAATAATAGCCCATGTAGCACCATCCCCATCCAATTCATCGTCATCATCATCTAGAGCAAACAGGACAGCTCGACGTTTAGGTCTTATCCTAGCCTAGAAATTTTTGTTGATATTTCTATTCACTGGTGCGACTACATCATCTGTATGCCTTGGGTTTAATAACTCATCATCGCCCTAATCCTCATCATCTGGGTTTACTTCCCAACAATCATTGTATGTATTCTACTAGTTTACTTGTTCAACTACTAAGGCAGCTAATCTAGCGTACTCCTGCTGAGCAACTATTCTTTTCAGGTCCTGTTGACCATTCATTCTGCCAATGAGCTGCAGTTCTAGATGAATAGGCAATAATGATTGACTTGATCTTCGCTTACATGGCATAGTAGACACTCAACCTGCACAAAAGAAAAACAACAAATAAAAGGTAAAATTTGGGAATTTTTGACCAATGGGTCGATTAACAATTACAAACTTAGTTGACAACCGTATTCCCAGGCAACAGCACCAAAACTTGATATGCCCAAATTAAAACTCTTGTTAGAAAGCGTAAGCGGTCACTGTCAAATATGGAACACAGCTAGGTTGGGTGTCAAAACCCATAGGGAATACTTTTCTCACTAAGTATTGTAATCGTTACTGGACTGTTGATCAGATGTTCCTGAATAAGGGGGGTCTTGATTTGCAACTTATAAGGTAATTAATTGTAATAAAAGTATTCCAACGAATGATTCTCCTTTCAATTAGTAATTTAATGAGATTAAACAAACCAGGGCTATGGTTACCTAAATTCTTGCACAACTAGGGTTGTGAATCACTTAAGAGTTCCAATTAGCAAATTAATTTTCAAGAAGGTTTGAATCCTATTCTTTCTCTTAGTTTCTCAACCTAAGTGGATAGATTATCCCCTAATTCCCTCAAACTCAAAGGATACATTGCTCTTTCAACCATTTTCTCGTGTAATCTAATCCTATTAAGGCATTTGCCATTAATCCAAAGGTTAAAGCCCTTAGAATTCATGTAAACACTTTATTTTACCCAATAAACACTTTTCTTTCAGACAAGTGATAGTCTTGGGCTCACTTTTCAAGCCTGGAACCAAGAAAAGCAATTAAATTGATGAAAGTTATACAATATTAGTTAATCATGGAACTCAATTTGATTCAAAACCCGTAGATGCTTTTCATAAGGATCTCATAACCCTTGTTATGGAAACTTAGCAAAAAAATTCCATAAAAGAAGAAGAAATAATTCTTGAATTATTCATAAATAGATTTAGAATTCACTTACAGTAATTTCAAGAACTAGTTTTTGAATCTTCAATAAAGAATTGAATGATTAACTTCCCCAAAAGTATGTTTCAATTCCCAAAGTACTAGCTTACAACATGTTTGTATACATGAAAAACTTGTAAAAGATAAATAAAAACTTCTCTACTAACCCTTAAATTTAGTATTTATATGTTCCCAGGTAAAAAGGAATTTAAAATTTAAAATC
>JAPEIP010000012.1:179164604-179175082 GCA_026120095.1 Capsicum chinense
ATGAAAATAGGGTTATGGACTATTTTGCATGGTTTGGTTGTATTGAATTATGGAAGGTGGATATGGTAATTGATTTATGGAAGGTGGATATGGTGATATACTATTTAATTGATGATTATTTATGTCTATGGCTCAATTTGGTTTAATGGATTGGTTGGAAGGATAAACTAATCCAAACATGATATTGGAGGATGTTCTATGAAAATGCATGGCATGTGAATGTAATTGGAGTATAAGAGGGTTAGAGTGACACCCTTTATGGTGTAATTAAGGCTTAATACTTAACCACTAGTTTGGTGAATTGAAATAATTGAATTGTGATATTTGGTCGCTAATACTAGATTGCTATATATATTCATTGTAGATAAGTAATCCAAAAAGGCGGGAAGTCCATTTGGGACTAGTATTGAAGGTTGACAGTCAGATATGTAAAGCATACTCTATACCATATCTTTGGCATAAAAGTTAACAATTGTTCTATTAAGAATGTTTCCAAAGTTAATCAATAACATTTGATCCATAATGGTTTTGTATGACGTCCTACGTTACCATTGAATTTGTTTCTACCCTATAAGATATCAAGACATTCCAATACCTACTTGTCTTCCAAATATTACATGTTTATTGCACTAATGAATGCCAGAAGGTATCCAGTTACTCAGACAAGATCCATGTGCTTTTAATGACTCAAAAACGTTTCATTGATATACAAATAAGTTCCTGCTTCATTGTTATGGCATTGATGACTCCAAAATACTTCATTGATGTACCAATGAGTTCTTATTTCATTGTTATTGCATTGATGGTCTATTTATATGTCTCTTATGATGTATCATTGTTTCAAAGTATCAAAATGTCGTGGCGACCAAAATAACAATCTCAAAGATAAATTGGAATAAGTGATGGAATTTCTCTCTTATCGGGTGGTATCCCAGGGGCATAAGCCTATCATGGGAGGATTCCTATTTATTTGTTTATGGGTGGTATCCCATGGGCATAAGCCTATCATGGGTCGATCCCAGTTGATATGTACTGGAGGCAGCCTAATGGTCACAGTACAGTACAGTAATGATTACAAATATGATAAGAACGAAGGTAAAGTGATTGAATACATTGAGCTCCTATATCATACGTGATTATCTATAGCTTTACATACTCAGTACATATTTCGTACTGACGTCCCCCATGGGGGACCTGCATTTTATTCTGCAGGCACAGGTACCTTAGCTCATACATTGCACAAGTAGGAGCAAGGATATCCAGCATCTTTTGGTAAGCTCAAATTTTTTCGGGGCTCTTCGTGTCATATCCAGTCACTTTTATTATTGTATAGAAGTTAGTTATATGGCGGGGTGTATCCCGAACTTAGTTAAACTCTGTGTATTGTCAAGAGGCTTGGTAGACCTAATGTACAGTCAAGGTGGTGTTTAGTTAATAGACGTGATGGCTCCAATGGCAAAGTATTGTCTATACATATATATGTGTGCTCGGGCTTATACAGGTGACTATTTTCTTTTATATGCGATATGATGCTATTTGAATTTTGTGTTGTCATAGAGGTATGCATGGGAAGTACAAGGTTATGAGCTGGTTCTCCTGGGCCTCAGCAGTTATGGGTGCCAGTCCGCCCCAATAGGATTTGAGGCATGACAAAAGTGGTATCAAAGAAGTTAGTCCTAGTGAGTCTACAAAGTTGTGTCTACGTAGAGTCTTATTTATCGGTGTGTCGTGCACCGCATCTATAAATAGGAGGCTATGGACATTTAGGAATTGTTTCTTTTCTTCATGTCTTAGATTGTGCGTTAGAGCCTATATTGTATATGAAGTTATAGTTGACCACTGAATCCGTTTGTTTCTCTTATTATAGTAATGATGCCGGTTACCAGAAGCAAGAATACCTGTAAGCAAGTAGATGTGGCTTCCGGAGAGGGGACTAGTAAGTCACCCACTATACCAGTTAATCAAAGTGAGGCTTCAGCTGAGCATGGATCAAAAAACTCTACCACTCCGGAAGAAATAAGGGGGAGGAGAACTATATCCCCAGAGCCACCTATTACTGTTGTTGATCAAGATCTTAGAAATGCAGTGCCACTTTTGACTCGTATAGTTACTGGGCAAGATCAAGGGCAAGCCATTCCTACCACGTGTGCTAGTGGTATAAATAAGGCGGCTATCCTTCGAGCACAGCATTTTCTTAGGATAGATCCTCCCACTTTTACTGGATCATATCTCAACGAGGACACACAGGACTTTATTGGTCAAATTCAAAGGGCCATAGATGTTATGCATGTAACGGGTAGAGAGACAGTGGAGTTAGCGGCGTATAGATTTAAAGGGGAGGCTATATATTGGTATGAGGACTAGAAATGATCTATGGGTATTCATGCACCCCCAGCTACTCGGAAAGAGTTTAAAGAGGCATTTCTTGATCATTATCTTCTATTCGAGATTCGTTTGGCCCGTGCAGATCAATTTTTAAATCTTGTTTAGGCAAATATGAGCATGAGGGAGTACAATCTCCAATTTAATTCCTTGTCGAGATATGCTCCTAATGATGTAGCTACTATGGATGACAGAGTTCATCAATATGTGGATAGGTTGGATCCATATCTTGTTAGAGACTGTACTATTGCCGCTTTGAACAAAGATATGGACATAGCAAGGATCCAAGATTTTGCACAGAAAATGAAAGATCAGAGGCAGAAGAGAAGAACACAGGAATTAGAAAGAGGATATTCCAAGAGGGCCAGATCTACAAGGCAATTCATGGCATCCCAAGGAGGGTTTGGACCAAAATTTTCTGCTCCACCACCTAGGCCATTATCTTCTTATTCTATAGCTAGTGCCCCACCACAGTTCCAAGGGTCCAGAAGAAATCAATTTGGGCACAGAAGTGAGAGTCAGAGTACATGGATAGTGGGGTACTAAGGGCAAGGAAATATGAGCCAATCGAGACCTCTTCTAGAGCCATTCAATAAATGTGGAAGGTATCATTTGGGCGCATGTCAGATGGGGACCAATGTTTGCTTTTGGTGCAGTATGTCGGGGCATATAATGAGAGAATGCCGACGAAGGGGTATAGGGGATATGGCACGACCTAAGGGGTCATTTGTTGCATCATCATCATTGATACCTTATTTAGGAAGGGGTGCACAACCAATGGGTCGTTTTAGAGGTGATACAGGAGCCACGAGTTCTAGTAGGGCTCAAAATTGTACGTATACTCTAGCGGATCGACAGAATTTTGAGGCATTCCCAGATATGGTTACGAGTATATTGTCTATGTTTTAATTCGATTTATATTCCTTAATTGATCCCAGTTCTACATTATCTTATGTTACTCCATTGGTTGCTGTAAAGTTCGAAAGAATACCCTAACAGTTAGTTAAGCCATTTGTAGTGTCCACACCGGTTGGGGAATCTATTAGAGCTAGAAGGGTTTACCAAAACTGTATAGTAACTATTTGTGGTCGTGATACGATGGCTGATATTATGGAGTTAGAAATAGTAGATTTTGATGTTATATATGGACTGGTTGGCGTCTTGTTATGCCATAATTGGTTGCTGTACGAAAAAGGTATATTACTATTTTCCAAATGAATCAGTCCTTGAATGGAAAGGTGAAATTGCGTGCCAAGAGGTAGATTTATTTCTTATTTTAATGCAAGAAGAATTATTTCCAAGGGATACATGTATCATATAGTTAGAGTAAGGGATACAGAAGCGGAGCCACCAACTCTTTATGTTGTTCTGGTGGTAAATGAATTTTCTGATGTATTTCCTGAATATCTTCCAGGTTTACAACCTTAACGAGAAGTAGAGTTTGGTATTGATGTAATACCAGGCACCCAACCAATCTCCATTCCTCCATATAGAATGAACCCAATAGAATTACGAGAATTGAAAGAGCAATTAAAAGATTTGCTAGAGAAGGGATTCATAAGGCCTAGTATGTCCCCTTGGGGAGCACCAGTGTTATTTGTGTGCAAAAAGGATGGATTGTTGAGAATATGTACTGATTATCGATAATTAAATAAGTTGACTATTAAGAATAAATATCCTCTCCCAAGAATTGATGATTTATTTGATCAGTTACAGGGAGCCAAATGCTTTTCTAAGATTGATTTGAGGTCAGGTTATCACCAAGTGAGGGTCAAAGAGAAGGATATACCCAAGACAGCTTTCCGAACATGGTATGGTCATTATGAGTTTCTAGTTATGTCATTGGGTCTAACAAATGCACCCGCAACTTTTATGGGTTTGATAAATGGGGTGTTTAAGCCATTCCTCAATGTATTTGTGATAGTTTTTATAGATGATATTCTAGTTTATTCTAGATCTGAAGAGGACCATGCCAATCAGTTATGACAGGCATTCCAGACTCTTCATGATTGTAAGCTTTATGCAAAGTTCTCTAAATATGAGTTTTGGTTAAAGTCGGTGGCATTTTTTGGTAATATTGTATCTAGTGAAGGGATAAAGGTTGATGCTCAAAAGATAGAAGCTGTGAAGAACTGGCCAAGGCCCACAACGCCTATGGAGATTCGTAGTTTTCTCGGGTTGGCCGATTATTATAGAAGGTTTGTTAAGGGATTTTCTTCCATTTTAGCACCTTTAACAAAGCTAACCCATAAAGCATCAAAATTCTAATGGAATGATGCCTGTGAGAAGAGTTTTCAAGATTTAAAGAACAAGTTGATTTCTACACTCGTGTGGGTACTTCCAGAAGGCACCGAAGGGTATACAGTGTATTGTGATGCTTCCAGATTAGGTTTAGGATGTGTATTGATACAACATGGTTAGGTAATAACATATGCTTCTAAACAATTGTGGCCACATGAGAAAAATGATCCTACACATAATCTTCAGCTAGCAGCAGTTATTTTTCCTTTAAAGATATGGTGCCACTACTTATATGGGGTTCATGTTTATATTTATACTGACCATAAGAACTTGCAATACATTTTTAATCACAAGGATCTAAATTTAAGGTAGCGGAGATGGCTTGAACTATTAAAGGACTACGATGCTGATATCTTGTACCATCCAGGGAAAGCAAATATGGTAGCTGATGCGTTAAGTCATAAGGCTATGATGGTGCCTATAGAAAGGCAAGGGATGATTAAAGATCATCACTAGTTATATAGTTTTTGAGTTTGACTTCTTGAAACTCTGGATAAAGAGCTTATCGTACATATTGCTACAGATTTATATTAGTAGATGAAGTGAAAGAGAAGCAATATGCAGATCCTATTTTAATACAACTTAAGGAGAACATTTAGAGTGGTTCGACTAAGGAATTTGAGCTTACGCGAGAAGGAGTACTTCAGTGCCAAAACCAAATATGTGTGACGGATGTTGACGGTCTAAGAAAGAAGATTATGACAGAGGCACATTGTTCAAGATATTCCATTCATCCAGGATCAACCAAAATGTATCCTAATTTGAAAGATATGTATTGGCGGAATGACATAAAGAAGAGCATTGCAGAATTTGTAGCTGAATGTCCAAATTGTCAAAGAGTTAAAGTTGAGCACCAAACATCCGAAGGTTATATGCAATGCATTGATCTTCCAAGCTGAAAGTGGGACATGATTAACATGGATTTTGTTATTGGTTTACCTCGTACATCCCAAAATTTTGATTTTATACGGGTGATTGTTCATAGGCTTACCAAATCTGCACATTTCCTACCTGTTAGGACCACTTACACAGTTGAAGAATATGTGAAGCTGTACATTAAAGAGATAGTCCGATTACATGGAGTACCAATCTCTATTATATCAGATCGGGGATCCCAATTTACCGCAAAATTTTAGAAGTCTTTTCAGAGGTGTTTCAGAACACAAATGAAGTTGAGAACAACTTTTCACCCTCAAATAGATGGACAAACAGAACTTACCATCCAAACACTTGAAGCTATGGTACAGGCTTATGTTATAGATTTTAAGGGCAACTGGGATGATCATTTACCTCTTATTGAGTTTACCTACAATAATAGCTATCATTCAAGTATCAAAATGGCACCATATGGAGCTTTATATGGAAGGAAGTATAGATCACCAATAGGATGGTTCAAAGTGGGTGAAACTCTTTTGTTCGGATCGGATCTTATTTATCAAGCCATAGAGAAGGTTAAAGTAATTCAGCAATGACTGAAAATAGGCCAAAGTCGACACAAGTCATATGCGGATAGTAGAAAGAGAGGTCTAGAGTTTTCTATAGGTGATTGGAAGGTATCACCAATAAAGGGGGCAATGAGATTTGGCAAGAAAGCGAAGTTGAGTCCACGTTATATAGGCCCGTATAAGATAACTCAAAGGTTTGGACAAGTTGCATATGAATTAGAGCTACCCCAAGAGCTCTCATCAGTACATCCGGCATTTCATCTTTCAATGTTTCGAAAGTGCATCGGAGATCCATCACATATCAGTTCTACTGAGGATGTGCAAGTTTCGAAAGATCTTTCCTATGAGGAAGTTCCTATTGCTATTCTAGATCGCCAAGTTATGAAGATGAGAAATAAAGAGGTTGCATCTGTGAAGTACGTTGGAGAAATCGTCAAAGGGAAGAGATTACATAGGAAGCTGAGGAAGCAATGAAATCTAAGTACCCTCATTTGTTCAAAGATGAAGAGGAAGTTCAAGAAACTGAGTTAGAACATTAAAAAGCAAGTTTTTTTTTTATATATATGCATAGTATTTATATGATGACGTGAATGTTAATGATGGACTTGACCTTGTTTCAGTTGAATAACTATGCTAACATTCGAGGACGAATGTCCTAGAGGGGGAAAGGATGTAACACCCCGTATTCAAGTACGTGTATTAGCATATTCAAGTACCTGTATTGGTCTTATTTATATGGGATTAATTTTTTTATTTTCTTTATACCGGAATTTGCCCGTTGATGGTTCCATGCAAAGGTTATTGAATAGGCTTCCCAATTATATAAATATTTCAAAAAATGGATAGGTTTTGGATATAATCTAGCATGTTCGAAACTATAAAAAGGTGGCCGGGATATTTGGGAATAGTAAATGTGCAGGAAAATTTCCTGTACACAAACTACTGAGGCCAGCTGAATTTTTGGGTCAAGTTTGAATGATTATAACTCCCTTGATATAATGAACTGCAAGATCTGCGACCTATGAAAAGAAATATCTTTGAGTCTTCTTTCAAATGCAATTGGTTTCATCGAAATCCAATGTCTGAGTAAGGAGTTATACTCGTTTTACTTCAGCCTATAAAAATAGATTTTTAGGGTCAACTTTAAACATCCGTAACTCCTTGTACAGGACGAACTGGGTGGCCTAATTTATATGAAACGAAATCCCTTTGAATTGTCCTTCCAATGATATAAATTTCACCCAAATACGATATCGAAGAAAAGAGTTATGGTCGATCTACTTTAGCTTATCAAAACAGTACACAAAAGGACAGATTTGACATTATTTAAATTTTAAAGGTATTTTGGTCATTTCCTATTATATTATGGATGGGAATATGTGTATATATACATGTATATGAGCTCAAAAAATCATTTTCATCATCAATCATTGAGAAAGAACAAACCCTAGACAAATTTGACCTTTAAATTACTTTTGATTCAACCGGAGAAATTGAAAAGTAATCTGATAACTGTGTTCGTCATCTCGAGGGCTTTGAATGACACCTATTATTTGTGGAAATAGGATTGCATAATCAAGTGGTGAATTCTAAGGTATGAATATTGTATGTCTTTGTTCTTTTCCATATGTATATGTATGATAGAGGCTTATATGTATTGGTTGTTATTGAAAGGTCATGAAAATAGGGTTATGGACTATTTTGCATGGTTTGGTTGTTTTGAATTGTGGAAGGTAGATATGGTAATTGAGTTTTGGAAGGTGGATATGATAATATACTATTGAATTGATGATTATTTATATCTATGGCTCAATTTGGTTTGATGGATTGGTTGGAAGGATAAATGAATCCAAACTTGATATTGGAGGATGTTGTATGAATATGCATGACATATGAATGTAATTGGAGTATAATAAGGTTAAAGTGACACCCTTTATGGTGTAATTAAGGCTTAATACTTAACCACTAGTTTGGTGAATTCAAATAATTGAATTGTGACGTTTGGTCGCTAATACTAGATTGGTATATATGTTCATTGTAGATGAGCAATCCGAAAATATGGAAAGTCCATTTGGGACTAGTATTGAAGGTTGACAATAAGGTATGTAAAGCATACTCGATACCATATCTTTGGCATGAAAGTGAACAATTGTTCTATTAAGAAAGTTTCCAAAGTTATTCAATAACGTGTGATCTATAATGGTTTTGTAGGATGTCCTATTCAATTGTTCTACTTACTTGTCTTCCAAATCTTACATGTTTATTGCACTAATGAATGTCAGAAGGTATCCAGTTACTCAGACAAGATCCATGTGCTATTAATGACTCCAAAACGTTTTATTGATATACCAATAGGTTCCTACTTCATTGTTATGGCATTGATGACTCCAAAAGACTTCATTGGTGTGCCAATGAATTCTTACTTCATTGTTATTGCATTCATAATATATTTATATGTCTCTTATTGATGTATTATTGTTTCAAAATATCAAAATGTTGTGGCGACCAAACTAACAATCTCAAAGAATAATTGAACTAAGTGATGGAAATTCTGTCTTATCAGGTGGTATCCCAGGGGCATAAGCCTTTCATGGGTCGATCCTAGTTGATATATACTGGAGGCAACCTAATGGTCACAATTTAGTATAGTAATGATTACAAAGATGATACGAACGAATGTAAAGTGATTCAATAAATACAATGTACAGGTTTGCACAAGTTCTAGTAAGTGTGCTCCACTCCTATTACGATTTATTCACTTGTTTCTGATTTCTATTGAGCTCCCATATCATATGTGATTATCTACAGCTTTACATACTCAGTACATATTTCGTACTGACATCCCCCATGGGGGATCTGCATTTCATGCTGCAGGCGCAGGTACCTCAGCTCATACAGTGCACAAGTAGGAGCCAGGATATCCAGCTGCTTTTGGTGAGCTCCAATTTACTTCGGGGCTTTTCGTGTCATATCCAGTCACTTTTGGTATTGTATAGAAGTTAGTTATATGGAGGGGTGTGTCCCGACCTTAGTTAAACTCTGTGTGTTGTCTAGAGGATTTGTAGACCTAATGTACAATCAAGGTGGTGTTTTGTTAATAGACGTGATGGCTCCAACGGCCAAGTATTGTATATACATATATATGTGTTCTCGAGCTTATACAGGTGATTATTTCCTTTTATATGAGACATGATGTTGTCGGAATTTTGGGTTGAGGTATGCATAGGAAGTATAAGGTTATGAGCTCGTTCTCCCAGGCCTCCTTGGTTACGGGTTCTAGTCCGCCCTAATAGGATTTGAGGCGTGACATAATTCCTCTAAATTTTCAAGGCAAAGACTACGACTGCTAACTCAAGATCATGAATAGGATAATTACTCTCACGAGATATAAGTTGTCTGGAGATGTAGGCTATGAACTTACCATGGTGCATGAGGACACAACCCAAACCTACTCTAGATGCATCATAATACACTATGAACCTATCTTAACCATCTGGGAGAGCTAAGATTGGAGCTGAGGTGAGTCGATTCATTAACTCCTGAAAATTCTTCTCGCAAGGATCTAACCACTGAAACATTACTTTTTTCTCAGTCAATCTAATCATAGGGGATGAAATAGAAGAAAATCCATCAAAAAACCATTGGTAATAGCCAGGTAAAATTAAGAAACTCCTAATATCTAATGGAGATAGAGGGCGAGGCCAGTTTCATACTTTTTCAATATTTTGAGGATCTACTCTAATTCCATCATACAAAATAATATGACCAAGAAATGCTACTGAACTTGTCAAAAACTGGCACTTACTGAATTTGATGAATATCTAATGATCTATGAGAATCTGAAGTACTTTCCTGAGATGGTCTACATTATCATGCTTATTGCATGAATAGAATGGAATATCACATATGAAAACTATGACAACATATCGAAAGTACTTCTTGAACACACGGTTCATCAAGTTTATGAAAGTTGCTAGGGAATTAGTAAGACCAACTGACATGACAAGAAATTCAAAGAGACCATACCGAGTTTAAAAAACTATTTTTGGAATGGCACATTCCCTAACTCTAAGATTATGATAGCTTGATCTTAGATCTATCTAAGATAAATACCTGGCACCCTAAAGTTGGTCAAACAAGTCATTGATTCTTCAAAGATGATAGTTGTTCTTGACCGTAACCTCATTCAGTTAACGGTAGTCTATACATATTCTGAGTGAACTGTCTTTCTTGCGCATGAATAATATTGGAGAGCCCTACGAGGAAATGTTGGGTCTAATGAATCCCTTATCTAAGAGATCCTTCAACTGTTCTTTCATTTCTTTGAGTTCTGCTGGTGCTATTCTGTAT
>JAPEIP010000012.1:179175182-179193805 GCA_026120095.1 Capsicum chinense
AATAATATTGGAGAGCCCTACGAGGAAATGTTGGGTCTAATGAATCCCTTATCTAAGAGATCCTTCAACTGTTCTTTCATTTCTTTGAGTTCTGCTGGTGCTATTCTGTATAATGGAATAGAGATAGGCTTATTGCATGAATAGAATAGAATATCACATATGAAAACTATGACAACATATCGAAAGTACTTCTTGAACACATGGTTCATCAAGTTTATGAAAGTTGCTAGGGAATTAGTAAGACCAACTGACATGACAAGAAATTCAAAGAGACCATACCGAGTTCAAAAAACTATTTTGGAATGGCACATTCCCTAACTCTAAGATTATGATAGCCGGATCTTAGATCTATCTAAGAGAAATACCTGGCACCCTAAAGTTGGTCAAACAAGTCATTGATTCTTCAAAGATGATAGTTGTTCTTGACCGTAACCTCATTCAGTTAACGGTAGTCTATACATATTCTGAGTGAACCGTCTTTCTTGCGCATAAATAATATTGGAGAGCCCTACGAGGAAATGTTGGGTCTAATGAATCCCTTATCTAAGAGATCCTTCAACTGTTCTTTCATTTCTTTGAGTTCTGCTGGTGCTATTCTGTATGATGGAATAGAGATAGGCTGAGTATCTAGAAGAAGATCAATATCAAAGTCTATTTCTCTTTAGAGAGGAATTCCTAGAAGATTTTTGGGAAAGACATCTGAATATTCATTCACTACTGGGACTGATTCAAGACTGGGAGTTTTGGAACTAACATCCTCAACTAGAACAAGATGATAGAGATATCCTTTAGATATAATTTTCCTAGCCCGAAGGTAGGCAACAAATTGACCTCTGAAAGTGGATACACTACCCTTTCACTCTAGGATGGGTTCATTCAAGAACTAAAAATGGACTATTCTATTTTTGTAGCCGACTATGCCATAGTAGGAATGAAGCCAATCCATGGCAAGAATGACATCAAAATCAGTCATCTTTAATTTGACTAAGTCTGCTGAAGTGACTTTCTGAGATATCATAACTGGGCAGTTCTTGTATACCCGTCGAGCTATGATAGTTTTACCCACTGGGGTAGAGTCTGAAAAGGGCTCTGCTAGAATTTTGGGACTAAATCTAAAATAGACTTCTATATAAGGAGTGAAAAAATTTTTGGGACTAAATCTAAAATAGACTTCTATATAAGGAGTGAAAAAAGGTAAATAAGCTCCTGGATCTAGAAAAGCGAAAAAATGCACATAAAAGATCTATAGCGTACCGGTAATTACATAAGGGGAATTTTCTTGATATTTTCTTGACTGAAGAGCATAAATTTGATTTGGGTATTGCCGACTAGTAGCACTGGAGGTGGAACCATGCTGATTTGGGTGACTGGAATGAGCTGAAGGATGATTCTGTTGACCTTTAGGACCTAGTTGAGGATAGTCTCTGACTCCATGGCCTGGCTTGCCACATCCAAAACAAATACCACTACTAGGTGTAAAATTACCCTAAAGGTGCTTACCATAGTCTGGCAAAGAGGATAGGTTCGGGCACTACTAACACTACCCTAGGACTTAGAGCTTCGCACATTATCTTTGTTACCCTCTCTAAACTTAGGAACTAGAGCAGTGGTTGAAGATGGAGCTGGAACTGATGACTTAGGATGAAACTGAGTACAGTTTCCTCCTTTCAACTTAGGCTGAGCAATGTTGAAACTACCTGTCTTCGCTGACTTATTTTGTTTCTCCTTTATCTTAATCTTTTACTCCTCTACCTGCTGAGCATGAGTTATGAGCCTAGCCAAAGTCATGTTATTATTCAACATAGCAGATCTACACTCATTAACGTTGCTATCATTCACCCCTAAAACGAACTTACATATTCTTGCCCTAAAATCTACAACCACATGAGGGGCATACCTGGCTAATTGAGTAAACTTAAGTGAATACTCTTTAACTGTCATGTTGCCCTACCTGAGTTTAATGAATTCTATCACCTTAGCTTCTCTAAGCTTTAGGGGAAATAATCTATCAAGGAAATTAGACACAAAGTCCTCCCAAACAACTGGCCCTGTATCATCTGCCCTCTCCAAATTTTGCTGCTTGAACTAAGTGTGAGCAACATATTGCTACTGATAAGAAACTAGCTAAGCACTCTCAACATTAGTAGCCCTATGATATCTGTCACCTTCTGCACCTGATGTAGGAATTCCTGAGGGTCCTCATTTGTCTTAGACTTAAAAAAGGATGGATAATTCATTCAGGTGAAGTCTCGAATCCTAGCGGTAGCTAAATTAGCCACTAGATTGTATGGAATGAAACTTTCTCATTCATTCCGTGCAGTAACTGAGTTAGCAAGTGTAGTGAATGCAGCTCAGAACTCTGCATGAGAAATATGATCGCCCAAAGGATCTTTAGGCTGAGGGGCTAACTGGTTTCCATTCTTATTTTAGGAGGAATGTTCTATAAATGACTTAGAGATTGGCTTAAGATTATGCTCACTGGAACGACATAAATACTGAAAGAGGGGAAACTATTCCTAAAATATCTTATAGCCTCCCGTATATAAATGTGGCATGCAACACACCCATGTACAAGATTCTACTAGATGCGGCTTTCAAACATCCTAGGACTCTATTGAAACTTAGGCTCTTATACCAAGTTTGTAACGCCCCAAATATGGTACCCGAAATGCTACACAGTGCTCATGACCCTGAAGGACCACAAGGTAACCCATGACTAATATCTATACTTGTATACTACATAAAAACATTATAATGCAGAAACATGAACTGATAGGACATAGGGTTCAATACTGAACATAATCTAAATGATATAACATTTGTGTGGGGTAATAGAATACCGAAAACCAAACTAAAAAAAATACTGAGGTCTAAAACATGATACTCTAGAAAGTCTCTAACTGACTAAACTATCTTAGTAAGAAGTTACTGGGAAATGTCCCCAACTAAATCCAACTAATAGATTAATTACGGAGATAATAGGGAAATGATCATGTCCTTGAAAATTGGAGACTCACTTCAAATTCTATTTGTGGATATCAGTAAAGTTCCAGCATTCAATGAAATTTTGTATCTCAGTCCATGTTCAGTTTAGTAAATTATGTTCAGTGTCTATCCAGATGGGAGTACAAATTATCACCGAATGAACCCAAGGATTGGAACTCACCTGTTATATAAGGGTGTGATTCTTAGAAAAAATCCTTGCGTTCCATAACTATGTAGCCAGCATAGGATGATACATCATAGCCAACTATATGAGGGTAGATGAGGTGGCTTAGCCTAATATATGAGGGTTCCCACCATCCCACAAGAGTTAACTATTATGTTGAGGTCACTCATATGTTATCCTTACTAGTGGTGAGGTATTGACACCCTTCCAATCAGGGCATATATTGGTCCCTAATTCAACTATAATGCATCATTCGGGGCATATTGGTTAGATAACTATCACCCACAGTTTTAGTATCAGTCTCAGTATAAGAACTCAAATAGTTCTTCAGAATTCTAAACTGTCAGATATAGTCTACTCAGATACAAAATAGGACTCAGATAGTTCCATCAGATTCAACACTGTCAGGTATAGCCACTCATGTTATCAGTTATATTCATATTCAGTAATCATGTTGTCACAGTATTAGTGTGAGTTGTTATGTCTCATGCATCTATTCTCATGCGCACAAAAGTTAGTTATTATTCTTGTTCATGCATATGAACCCCATGCATTCATCCTACCTCACATGTATACCAGTATATTAAAAGTACTAATGCATTTGCGCTATGGTGTCTTATACCATAGGTTCAGAGATATGAGCTACAGAGCAATATAGATTCCAGATATCTATAGACAGTGTTAGAAGTGAGTCCTCATCTTTCAAGGACATAATTATTTCCCTATTATCTCAGTAATTAATATATTAGTTGGAGTTAGTTGGGGACATATCCCATCGATTCCTTAATTAGACAGTTTAGCCTATTAGAGGCTTTCTAGACTATCATGTTTCAAACCTTAGTATTTTTTTCAGTTTTGTTTTGGGTATTCTATTATCTCACATAGATGTTATATCATTCAGATTTTGTTCACTATTGAATCTTATGGCCTATCAGTTGATGTTTCCACATTATAAAGTTTTTATGTAGTATACAGGTAGAAATATCAATCATGGGTTAGCTTGCGGTCCTTTGGGGTCATGAGCATCGTGTAGTATTTTGGGTACTAGATATGAGGCGTTAAAATTCATTAATTTTTAAAAAAACTATGCATATTATTGAAGAACAACAATGCGATGCACAGGAATCCTGATATGACATCAATTCAGCAATAACAACCATGCATGTACCAACAGTACACTATCCAAACAAGTTGGCAACTAGCAACATAACCAGTGTGCCCTTACAATAAAGTGGTCCCTCTGCAGTCATATGTTAACTCAAGCATGTCAATGCGGAGACGGTCAAGAGACACTCACTCTTAGAAAGAAGTTCTACTTAGTGTATTCTAAATACCATAAGCTTGCCCATATTTTCATTACCAATGCTTTCAGACAGTTAAGTTAGGATCACTATAGGACTTTTCTTCAGCTTGTAATGTAGGTTTAGGGCTGGTATGATACACAAGTATGTTTAAAGTAACTAAGACTCCTTGGGACTACACTGTTTTTGGGGTCTCACTTATCAACCTTTACCTTATTTCTCCCTTTTAGATTAAATCACATTCAAGCTAGGTGCAGTTTTTATTCATTCAATTTTTTTTTCATAACTTTTTTTCCTCATTCTTTTTCTCCCATACCCAGCCTTATATTTTTTTTACCTTTCTTCAAACCCACTTTACATCACGTACCCCTATGATAAAAACCCTCTAACTAGGCTATTTTCCTAAGTAAAAGTGTACAATGTCAAAGGAGGACCAGGGGTAAAACAGGTTCATTGTTATACAAATGGGAAGGTGATAGGTATAATAAAAAGAATAGACATTCAGGCTCAAAATTAGGATGAAGGTATATTATTCACACAATGAAATTCATTTAGGCTAAAAGTAGACTAATATCAACAACAGCCTATAATCGTCTCCTAACCGCTATCCTACAACTAATATCAACAACAGCCTATAATCGTCTCTTAACCGCTATCCTACAACCAAGGCAAAACCAACTGGGCAATTTTTGGATCTAACACACAAAGGGAACTAGGTAGTATCTCACACACATATGGCACAAATGTACATCACAAGCTACTACCCATTTGGTTCTTGTAGTTAGTTAACAATGCTTATCTTGTAACTAGTACTAATGCAACAACAAGATGCACACTGGTCACACATAAATGCATATCACATAGTTATATAATAGACCATTGGAGAGGTGTTCAAAAATTAACAAAAATATGTTAACTACCTAAGGTATTTATATTTCTCCTAGTCAACTATAATATTTTACAACAATTCACAATATGCGTAAACATGCCAACTCTACTAGGAATAAGAATCCGAGGAAAAGAGACACGACAACAAAAACTCCAAGAGGACATCAACACCTACAAGTAGCCCACCCTAAACTTAAAATCGGGCAATGTGCCCAATACATCAAACCAAAAAAAAGATTTAGAAACATACTTGTGGCACTATGGGTGCAAAGATATGATGCCAATTACATAATATGAATAGAAACAACAAAGTACCTTGGGATGCCTCACAAGCAGCGCCTAATTTAGTGTCGTGGAATGACCCAACTATGTTCTTTCCTCCACCTTGAGGATATGAATTTCACCCCCAACTTAGAGTCCATCTTCTTGCCTTGATATTAGGGGGTGGTACAAAAATTAAGAAGTTGAGTAATCGATTAAGCATGGTAAACCACTCAACCTTAAAGTGAGGTGTATTTTTATGTTGCTTGTCTAATATAAAATCAAGAATATAGGATTCTTGTTCCTCATCTTCATACTCTTCTACTATTTTAAATGATTTCACAGACAAGATATCATCTAAACATAATGTAGAAAAGTGCTTTGAATGCGGCCCAATCAATCCTACTTCAAAATTTATGTTGTTTACTACATACTCACTTATATTTATCTTCTCAACTTCTTTACTTCAACTTTGGCTAGAGTCTTTATTAGATATTTTCTTTGTTTCTTCTTTTGACTCTAGCACCATGTCCTCAATCTTGGCATCAATTCTCATGGTTGGTTTGGTTAGTTTGAAAATCACTGAGGGTTGCTCAACATCAAGCTCAGCATCAATATTGGGTTCTTGCTCCTCATGCTTTTGCTCTTCAATTATTTTAAATGATTCCACAAACAAGATATCATTTAAAGATAAAATAGAAGAATTCTTTGAATGATTGACCTCTCTATGCATCTCCTCATGAATGATTGGCTTTATATCTTGACACATATCATATATGATATCATGTGTTTCTTTTAAGAGATCCAACATTTGTTGAAACATAGCTTCAATACAACTCTTCCTAGTGCTTCATTCGTCCTTTTCTTGACACTAAGACCTATCAAACATATAAAACGAACTAGAATTTGGGTTAAATGTAGTAGAGGGAGGGGACATTTGGGAAATTACTCTAATGTCCATCTTAACCACCTCATAAAGAAAAATTATACTCCCAGTAGGATATAGATGGTGCATACATCTCTCTCTGGGGAGCATATCTACAACCTCACCAAAAGTGAGATCTATCACAATATGGACATGGATCATCAAGATAAGATTTCCAACCACCAAGCTCATGTTCATTCCACAATGCCATAGTAACAAGTAAACTAGAATGAAGATCTAACACACACAAGAAATAAAAGAAAACTAAAAAAAATATTTAAAAGTTTGAATTCAAGAAAGTAGGTCAAAATTCCAATCCAAATCAATGCACCAAATTGTTCTCTGACAACGGTGCAATTTTTTATAACGCTCAACTTACATATCAATTTAGTGCTAGGCGGTAGTCGTCAATATATTTACCAAACTTTGGAGTCGGGGTCGAATCCATAAAAAATAATGTGAGTCACGATTAAACTAATTTGAAACTATAGCTATAAGTTGAAGTCAAACAAATGATACAAAAAGATAAAATGGGGTTTGTTAATGATCGAACAAATGCTAAATTTTAACTTAATTCAGAGCTCAAAACTAAAATTTCAATATTTCAAATTAGTGATAGAGAGTAACTTGAGTTGTGATCCCTATGATTCTTAATCCCCATTAAATAATAATTGTAGTATTGGGTTCTTATGATTTGTGGGACACAACAAATTATCAGTTTCAACAGTCCATCTAAGTGTTTCTCAACCTTCCTAGATGTTGAACTCCCTAATTCTCTTGAACTAATAAAATCATTCTATTCATAGTGATTTTATCTCTAATTTGATCCATTTTTTCACAATATTAATCATTAGATGGGATCTTAACCTTCCCAAATCATTGTTGATAATTCAATGTCTTTAGTTTATTTCTCAGTTCGAGCAAATAAACATAAGGAGAGATTTATTGATTTCAACCAATAAATAACAATCATAACAAAGGAATTATCAAGATGTCCCCAAAATCACTCAAACCCTAACCAACTATTAAATCCATGGGTGAATAATCATAGATCCCATAACCATAGTGGTGAGTTTTAGTTCCATATGAGAACGAAAGAAAAAGCAATAATTGGAATCGTCATTCGAAGTAATTAAACTTACAAAAGATGAATTATAAAGTTGATTCTCTTCTAAGTTGAAGAAAAAGTTCCCAAAACTAAATCAAAAAGTTGAAAATTTATTTGAAGTTTTAAGCCCCAAAAAGAGGTGCCTTTGCCTTTGGAATAAGTTCAGGTTGTTTTGCCAGTTTTTATGATTAGAAAACCCTAACATATGCTTTAAAAACTTCATCCTAATTATGGAAACAAAATCATAGCTAACAGTATTTTCTCGGATAGACAATGACATGTGTGACATATTATTAGGTGTCTGATGCCTTATAAAGAATGTCGTTAGTTCCTCTTCACATTTGAACAAGTTCTATCTTCAGCTGACAATTAAGCCTAACATCTTATCAGAGATGAGATGACTTATCATAATTGTCATCACTTCTTTACTTCAAGTTCTCAATAACTACCTAAGCCTGACGATGAGAACAATGACTTATCACAACTCTGATGGCCTATCACAGGTTGTCGTCACTTCTTCTAGCTAAATCTCAATCTCTATCTATGGATGACGAAAACTCTGATATCTTATCACAAGGCTAATGACTTATCAGACAATTCGACAGCTATACTTCCCTCTTTACATGCTCATCAACTCTTTTACTTCTATTATTGCTGATTGTCTTGCTCTTGACTTTTACTGCAATGTCAAAGAGAAAAAAAATCAAATACAACAAAATTTGCTTAAGACTTTGCAATTATTCTCAGTTAAAATCCCCAAATGTGTTAGAATATACTCATACATCAGTAGTCTTGTCACTTTATACCTATCAAATACCTTAACCTTATTATGAGCTCACAAAGTTAGCTACTAGAAATCTACATGTATCAATAAACTTAAATATAAAAACAAGGATGCCCCTAAACTAAATGGGACTTACATATCTGCATCAAAATCAATGATAATAAATTCCAAATGAAATAAGTTAACCTATTCTCACTAACATGTCTTCCACTTTTAAATTATGTCTAGAAAGTGAGCAGTGAACCAATAATAATACGATAGTGGTGGAACTCAGAATACCCAACCCCGTCTTCTCGAAAAAAATAATGGGAATAAGATTTATGCTCTCTCCAACATAACAAAATCCTCAACCACTAACACATTATGCAATTGTGATTTGAATAGTTATGTTTTTTGGGATCTTGAGCTTTTTAGGCAGCCTATTCTAAATTAGTGAGGTACACTATCAATAAGTGCAATAGTGGAATATTTTTTCAACCTATTGCTATTCACAACAATCTTTTTATTGTACTTGGAATATTTAGGGACTCCCTAAAAATCATACACAAGTGGAAAGTTAATGTGATCCTATTTCAAGTTGTCATTACACTTTTGATAACACACTTCCTTATTTTATTTTATCATCCTCGATTTGAATAGGGGAGGTGGATTCAAACATTCCACCTTATTATTATGTCTATCAACTTTGACATTCTCTACCTGTTATTAATATATAGCCACCACCATTTGAGTCACCTTTTTGTGCTCTAACTCCTTTAATTTTAAACCACTACGAGTAGAAACCGTATTCACTTTCTCCATATTTGGGTTTGTGATAAAAGGTAGACCTTCCTAAAGTTTCTTATTCTATGTTTTATCAAGCTATCCAAACTGTACCTATAAGGACTTAATAGATAGTTTTTGATTCTTTATGTCTATTGTCATCTATTTTGGATTTTCTATAATCTATTTTAATATTTCCTCAATATTACTAGACTAAGCATTATCTTGAATGCCCTATGATTATTGATGTATATTTTGATTTCCTTAGCTTCTATATTGAGTTGATTGTTGCCCTTGGTTACTAACCCATGAGAAGTTAGGGTGATTTCACCAATTTGCATTATATGTATTCATAAAAATCTAGTTCCATGGTGTTGTGTATTTCCTATGAAGTTTATCGATTCATGACTTGTTGTACGGGTGCGAATGAATGATCACTATTACCACTACCTCACACCAAATCTAAGTATACTACAACACACTAACTCAAACTTCTTGATTCAGCTAATTAAAGTTATTTAATAGAGTGTTCATCCAATTCAACTGAGAGAATATTTGTGTTGCATAGCTATCGACTCATCAACTTTCTGCAACCTTATAACCTTTTTTGCAGTTCTCCTTGACACACCTACATTTAACTCAAGGTTCCCTTATGTGATATGATTTGAAAGTGTGCACAATGTATCATAAGTCTTGTTAAAGCCTAACCAACTGATTCTAAATCTAAGAGAATCTTCCTATGTAGATGAAGCCCTACTTAAAAGTGTGCACAAGAAACTTGTTGGTTGGATGGAGGTGTAGGAAATCATAAAGAATGGACTTGAACCTTTCCCAAGATTGACACAAATTTTCATCATCTTTCTTCCTAAAGCTCAATATTTCACTCCTAAACCTTGCAATTTTTCTAGATGGGAAGAATTGAATTCAGAAATTTTTATGCCAAATTATCCCAAGTAGTGATGAAATTTTATAGGTCAACATATATCCACCTCTTTGCTTCCCCCAATAGAAAAAAAGAAAAGAGAGTAAGCCTTATATAATCGTCGATACCTCTACGAGAATGTAAGTATCACTAATCTCAAGAATGTTCAAAAAATGCTAAGGAGGAACCTCATGAGATAATCCTATCAATTACCTGCTAGTGTAAAAGAGTTGCACCATATTCTATTTTAATGGAAATTAACCTTCTACAGTAGCTCTACAAAAGATATTAGTAACATTATTGGAGAGTGAAATTTTCGCCTCATAAATTGGTCTTGCTTATACAACCTCAGCAGGAGCAATTTCTATCAGATCAGCATTTAAAGTTGTTGAATTGGGTATGAAGAGTTTCTTGCCTCTGTCGCTGATGACATACTTGTTCAACTTCCAAATATGGGTCAACCAATCTCATTCTCTAGTCAGCTCGAGGTACAAATTAGAGATGCAATAATCAACTACTAAGATCAAGTTATCAACACTCAAATAATATAACCAAAAACAACATTTGGAAAAATACTAATTTAAGGAACATGTTAGCAGCAGCTGCTAATTCAAGGGATTATCCCAAACAGGCAGAGGTTCAGGCTGATTTCCATTTCTTGTTCCATTGTTTCTTTTGGGAGGAACTATTAATAAATGGAAGAAAGAATTAGTCATAAAGAGATTTTTAAATAGAGATTATACCTATTCACTTGACATGAATACTAAAACAAGGGAAATTTTTCCTAAAATGTCTTATAGCCTCTTGTCCATAAGTTTGATGCTTCACACAAAAGTAGAAGACTCTACTCAATGTGTATTTAAGACTCCCTAGGATACTATAAAACTTTTGGATCTGATACCAAGTTTTTTCACGACCCGAGGATACCCCTAATCGCGACAATGGTGCTTACGGTCACAGATGACCACATGCTAATCCATGAGCTGGTACCTTTTATGAGAATAAAAAAATCATAAAGATAAAACACTTATGCATAAAACAATTGATAAATCCATAAAATTATAATACTAAAAACACAATAAAGTAATAAGTCTTTAACACCTGATAAAATATGGAAATATAACTAATAAGACTGATAAACTGAGTAGCTATCTATCTCATTGTCTAAATACTTGAAGGCCTCTAAACTGACTGAGGAGTTAATTGGACATGCCCTGACTAACTCCAACCAACTCACTAAAAATAAATACAAAAATAACTAAATAAACATAACACATCCTTGATAGATGAGGACTCACCACTGTTGCTGCTGCTAAAGCACTTGACTGTCTAAGTACAGTTGGAAAACTGAGCGTTCAAACCTATGATATAAGATATCATAGCACATAGAAGAGTATGCAATCAGTAATTTTAATATATTTGTATATGAGATAAGGTTAGGCTGACATACATGGGTTTCTATATGCATGAAGTATGGAATAACTGAATAGGAAAGATAACACAATAGGAATGCATGAAAATTAAAATATTTGAGAATGCAGGACTATGAAAATATATATTTCTTAATTAATCTTTATATTAAAATACTGAAATCTCAGAGCTGAAGGACTTGTAATTTGTATGCTTTGCTTAAACAAACCTGAATATAATTCTGGATTAAAAATTGCACTTAAACTATAGGAGATATCATCTAACCGACATGCCCCAATTTGACCTAATCGGGGTCCAACCAATAATCCTAATGTAACACCCCAATTTTTTATACCAAAATGCTACACGGTGCTCATGACCCTGAAGGACCACATGCTAACCCATGAATGATATCTGCAGCTGTACACTTTATAATATACTGAATAAATTTTTAAATAAAGGTTGTAAGGCCCTAAGGTTCAAATCTAGTAAAAACATAAAATTTGAGTGGCATATGAAATTCCTTAAATAACTTTAAGACTAAATCAAATCAAAACCAAATCTAAAAGCCTCTAAATACTATTCGAATAAGGAGTTAAAGAAACACGTCTTCAACTAACTCCTTCTAGAAAAAAGAAACTAAAATAATGAATGAAATAAAATAATATTATCCTCAGATGGTTGAGGACTCATTGTAACTCTGAACAATGGAATGCTACTATTGATCTGGAGCTTGTGCCTCTGAACCTATGGTGTAACATAAGAGAAAGCACCATAGAAGAAATGCGTCAGTATGACTGAATGTACTAAGTATACGAGTAAGATATGCTAAATGCAAAAGGTTATATGTGTTAACAATGCTGACTAATTTGAACGTGGGAATACATACATGTATAAGAAATAATAACTTAACTCGTGGTGATACTGACTACTGAGTCTGAATACTTATGACATGACTTTATTAATACTGAAGTACTGAATAGATAGATGACTATTTCTGATAGTTTGAGTTATAAAGAACAGGTCTGATTAACTTTGTCTAACAATCTTGAAGCTCGATACTAATAATGTAAGTTGTGATGGCTCAGATAATTGATATAATAGTGATGATTAGCCTAGTCAATGTAACTAATACTGAGCGACTGTATCGGACCATCTAAGTTCTAATAGAACTATCTGAGTTCCTTTTCTAGCTGAGTGACTAAATCTGAGATCAATCCTATCTAGCGGGTGATCATTAATTTTGATAATTCTGATACTGATTGACTATAGTTAAGATCAGTCCTATCTAGTGGGTAATGTTGAAGACTATTTATAATGATAAGTATTAGCTATATTTAACAGTACTGAATCTATACTACTGAGCTGAGTTGACTGTCTCTGACAGTCCTAAATCTATAACTAAAACTGTGGGATGTATTTCATTTAACAAACATTCCCCATGCTAAGCTGAATGGGTTCAAATCTCTACCTTGAGTGGAAGGATTTCCGTACCCCACCACCAGTAAAGAAAAGTATTGTGGAGTCAGTCCTAATATAGCGGGTGAATCCTGGGATCAAACCTATACATATAAATTATCTAACGGGTGACCCCTGTGTATGTCAATCCTTTATAATAGGTGCTATCTCATACCTATGATGGCTACGTAGTTTTAGATCTTAGGGATTTCTTCAACGGATCTCAGTCCTTTCTAGCGGGTGAATCCCCATCCCTAGCTCACTAGGTGCTGAATCCTACTCCCAACTGAAAGCCACTAAAATGAATAATTAAGCTGAACTAATTTGCTGAACTACTACTAACAAACTAACCGATACTAGTGGTATTATTTAGTGGAGCTAAACTAAGCTTACAAAGTTCCCTTATCTAAAGGAACATTCTGAGTTCTGAGAACTGACAGAGAGTACTGAAATTACTGAGATTGCTAGGAATACTGTTGTTACTGAGATTACTGAGATTACTAAGTACTAAGATTTCTGAACTACTGAGTCTGCTGAGGTTTTTGAGTTTTTGTGAGTCACATGACTGACTAAAAACTATAGATCATGGTTTGACTTAGAGTATCATGATAACATGACATGGCTTTACGCATACAGTGATATTTTTTGTGTATGAGTACCCCCAGGACTCGATGGAAGGAAACTGACACACATGACTGACATGAATACATGGCCAACACCAACAATCCATTGTATCATAACTTGGGGAAATTTATAAAGTACATGGTTGCCATATAACTTATACAATAGTAGGACTTGCAAGAAAGCGTAGCATGATCTCATTAGACTAGTTCATGAACAATCCAATAATATTTACAATTCATAATACCATAGATAAGGGATTTCACACCGCACATTATTATCATACTTTTTATCATTGAAGTTAATGCATATAACATGTACGTTCTTGCATTATTCTAACTTTATGAACATTCCATATTACAACAACAATACACAATAATTTGCATGGAATTCATGTTGAGTCATAAGGAAAAGAGAATGGTCTTGTCAATTAAGGTCTATTAAGATACAATATATGAACTCTAGTCTCTTGGGTATTTTATCAAACACCTTGCATGCACACTTTATGACATAGGCATATTCACTACTGTTAACAATTCAAACTACCCAAAATTCATGTATTTCAAGTTGTATGTCATCCTAATTTCCTAGAATCACATAAAGTCTCTAACTTGGTAGTGTATACCAATCAATCACACAAACATAATCAACCCACAACATGAATTAATAATTCATAATTTAAAAGAGGGTTCTTGAACTTTATGGAAGAAAGAAATCCATAAATCAATATTACACATACCTTAGTTGTTGATTTAGTGAAGATTGACGGAGAGATTCATGAAATTTGATGGTAGAATTTGCTTGATCTTGAATTCCCCAATAGAAACCCTAATATTTTGTTGAGAGGATTTTGATGAAAAAGAGTATGTTTTCATGAAATAATGGCTTAATTTCATATTTATGGAATATATATATATATATATATATATATATATATAGGTGTGGTAAGATGACCCAAATACCCCTCTAGATGCACTTTTTAATTTTTATGAAAATTACCCAATTTGGGCACCCGTCACGATGCGGAGACATCGCGTTGCCAATAGTTCATGACCTGGAAACTCACCGTGATGTGCTAGAATCACAGAGAGATACTAGAAATTGACTATCATCATTTTGGCTTACGGCGGGATGCGCCACTGACCAAAATGACACTGCTAAAACATTAAATCGCCATAACTTCTTCACCGGGTGTCCGTTTTAGGCTAATTTTGTATCGATGGAAGGTTTATTCAATTCTCTAAAATTTGGAGGATTAAATCTGCCATAATGCCACCTATAAATCAAGTTATGCATATACAAAGATTACCTATGTGAAATCACATACGAAAATATGGTGGATTCAAAACTTCATAAGCTTGGCTTACTCTAAGTGACTCTTATGAACATGCTTAACAAATCATAAGGTTTATTACCACTAGGATACTTATCCTAATTCATGTACTAAAACATGAATCACAGGATAGAAGGTTTCATGCATAGGAATAATGGTTTACTTTGTAGCTTAGAAATATACGGGGTATCAGACCTAGTTAGAATGGTGTCAGTACAGTGCCCCAGGTACTAACACTGGCTAGTGAATCCGCTAAATTAGTTTCCCAAAGGACTAAAGATTTACTCTATTGATAGGAAACTCTTGTGATATATGTCAACCTTGAATTAGCAGGAAAAAATCTAAAACCTATGCTTGCTTTATAGTTCTGTAACTTCGGGATTGCTACTAAGGGTCAAACTCAAAACTAGCAAGAACACCCCAATCCCTAGGTTTACTTTGTGCAAAATCCTACTCCCAACTGAATTAGACTTTTTATTGGACTGAAATAAGTTTAACTGAGTGAACAACTACTCATAACTACTAATTGAATGATGATGCTCTTGGTTTATTTGTATTCATTTTGAAGATACTAAAATTATAAAAAAAAAATAGGTATCGTGTATTCATAGCCCACAAACACCGAAAGGGAATAATAATGATGTCATATAAACCTTTAAAATCCATAGTAGGGGATCATTGCTTAAAGCCCAAACTTTTGACTTTTTATCAAACACATTATAGTCATGAATGTAAGCATGGTAAATGGTAAAGCATGCAATGATAACATGATTACAATACTAAAACCATGAATTAGGGATTTCAATATGAAGATTCTAATATTCAAAACATGTAACGGTTCATCCAATCGAAAACACTTGTAAACATAACTCTAAATCTAAATCAATAATAGATTCATGGAGACAATTCAACTTGAACATGTAAAAATTCATAATTTAATATTAAAAAGGTATTCTTGGACTCCATATATGAAAAGGGCCAATGGATAAATATAATGCATACCTCAAACCCTTATTCTTGAAAGAGAAACACCAATCTTGATGCTTTCTTAAAGGTTCTTAGATTTTGGAACTTGAATTCTTGGTTTCCTTAGAGAGAAAGTAATGGAAATTGATGGTTTTGGGAGATTAATAGGGTTTCTTTGAGAGTAGAGTTAAAGAAGATGGGCAAATACTACCCTAACTAACTTTACAATTTTTGAATAGACGTACTAAGTTAATGGGGAATGACACCATCACCCCCCATTCTATTAAATTTATAATTGGAATGTAGTTTACAAGCTCACCATGATGCAATGATAGTATCATTGTTATTCCTACAACAATGTGGACCTATCTCAATGATCTGCTTGAATTGTGATCTAAAAATGACCCAATTCTTGTCAAAAAAAATTCAAAATTTCTTAGAGACACGTACCTTACATCCCTGAACATGAATTAACTCAAAAACTAATATCTCGGGCTCAGGAAGACCAATTTATAAATCCTTGAAGTTAAGAGGCCTTAAAAATTACAAAGTCCCCAATATTTAGTGAAATTTTTAGAATTTAAGCCTCTTATTCATGTAACTAGGTGTTGAACTAAGATAAGAATAATATGACGTATTATAGTATATAGGTCAAAGGCCTTGATTATAATTTTGTGATTATTTTAGGCATATTATTGCATAGAGGGCCATGCTATGATATTTATTAGACATCCAACAAATGGTATCAATATAAATAATGCAATTACAGTTTATGAATATACATATATATATATATATGTCTGTATACATATCTATGTGATATGTGATGGAGAAAGATGTAGTATGATTTCTTTTGTTCCAGTGATTGAATTCTAGTAATGGCATTAATATATTTGGTATATTCATAATTATTATATCGGTATTGATGTTATTCTAGCTTAAGTACGACCATATGTCTTTTCTTCCCAATTAAGGGTTAAGCTATATGGTAGTTAGTTGTCTATTATGTGACAATAGCAATTGATGGCTTAGTTTATGATGTCAATTAGCTGTTAAATAAGAAGTGTGCATAAATAAATCTAGATAAAAAGAGATGCTAAAGATTGGAGATGACTTGTTAATAATGATAAAGAGTTGGTAAATATGGAAGTTTTCACAAATGATGTTTAGTTGAGAAATAGTGTTAGATAATAAAAGATTGTTAGATGATAGGTGTTAGAAAATAATGATTATAAACTATAGCTTAATTGGTTAAAAATGATGATTAATCTATAAATGATGATTATGGCCTAGTGATGAATCTTGGCTAGATGTTAGGTATTGTATAATAAATTATAATGGTTAGTTTCTATCACAATAAATAAGGAAAATGTGAAGGATAATGTATAGGCGAATACTTAGTGGTCATTTAAAGACTAGTGAATTAGTGGTTTAGTGATCATAAGTGTTGGTTAGCTAATAACAAATAGTTGGGATGTATTTACAAGATAGATATTTTTTTGATCATACAATTATGATTATGAGTGCATTTACAGTCTTGTAGATTTACCCTTTTTTTGCCATGTCTTGATCTCGTGCACCTATTATATGTCTATAAATATATATGTATTGATTTTTATGATAATGCTGATACCCGACAAAGTCAGAAAATATTATGATGATGATATTGATACCCGGTAAGGCGAAAGGATATTGTGATGCTATATTAATACCTATAAAGGTACAAGAATATTGTGATGATAATATTAATGTCTAGCAAGGACGGGGGATATCGTGATGATTATATTAATACCTTGCAAGTTCAGAGGATACTGTGATGAGGTATGATACCTAGTAAGGTTGGAGGATATTGTGATAATAATATTGATGCCCGACAAGGACAGAGGATATTGTGATGATGATTTGGATACTTGGTAAGACCAGAGGATAATATGATAATGTATCAATACGACGCAAGACCAAAGGATATTTTGATGATGATATTGATACCTAGGAAGGCATGAGTATACTGTGGTGTTGTATTAATACATTGTATAATTTAAGGTTGATTACACTGAAGATGGTCATAATGATGTTAGTTATGGTAGAGATAGTTATTATGATAATTTTGTGATATAAGTTATGTACTTAGCATTAATTCCTACTTCTGCGTTATGAATCACCAGTATGCACCTATGTCAACTGGCTTGTATAGGATGTTTGCATAGATATGGGTTAAGAGTATGCCTTATGTAGTTGTAATTTGATGAAACCTTTTGATTTTGGAATGGTGGCGGTACACATAGGCTCGTCTAGCTATTTAGTTGTCTAGATTTTCTAGTTATTTGCCCTGGTATTGATATTGTTATCATTGTTATGATTATTATTATAGATAGATTATGAAAGATTTCTCTTTTATCCAGTATCGAGATCTCAGGTATATCTATGGCCTCTTCTATCTTATGATGGTATAATTATGCACAATTATTTCATGTCTATCCATGTAGATTAGAAAATCTATGTATGATATTAAATCTTGGTAGTTTTGTAGTTAGGTCCTAGAATGGGGATATAATGATCTAGGTTATGCTCTGATATGACCTAATGTTTATATGTATTTATATATATATTTAGTGATATAAAGTTACGGTGTAACGATATATCCCTTCCTTTATTTGTGCATATTGGATATTGTTTCATGGTATTGTATATTCCTATATATATATATATATATAT
>JAPEIP010000012.1:179193905-179270718 GCA_026120095.1 Capsicum chinense
TGTATGATATTAAATCTTGGTAGTTTTGTAGTTAGGTCCTAGAATGGGGATATAATGATCTAGGTTATGCTCTGATATGACCTAATGTTTATATGTATTTATATATATATTTAGTGATATAAAGTTACGGTGTAACGATATATCCCTTCCTTTATTTGTGCATATTGGATATTGTTTCATGGTATTGTATATTCCTATATATATATATATATATATATCTTCCTTTGCATTTCATTTGTATATTGGCCTGGAATATATGTTATAGTATTTACGTCTATTGATTACCGCTAGAATAGGATAGTTAACCCTGATACTTACTTAGTTTTATTATGTTAGAATCTTGGACATTTAGCTGGATAATAGTCCCTTATTATTCTCATTGTCTTATTATTTAATTTTTAGACTCTGGGTATAAATTTAATTCTTTTTATATGTTGTGTATATATTCTTTATCTTTTGAGCTTAGTTGGCAATTGTCTACTGAGTACTATTTATTTAGTACTCTTACACTATACTTTTGTAACCTACATATCATAGTATGGGTTATCACCGTTGATTTGTGCAAAGTGCTAAGAAGCTGTGGTTCAGAGACTTATAATGAACCCCTAATATTTAGAGCATTACTTATCTCTCTATTTTGTATTAGGCTAATCTTTATATTATGTTCAAAATAAGTTTTATCAGTGTAATTCTATTGTTGTCACACTTTTGTACTCTTGTGATATTAGAAGCTCTCTTACTGATACCACTGGGTTTTTGGATTTTATTATATATTGGTCTTTATTTCATTTATTTTACTTTTCCTCACATTTTTGAGTACTTTATTACTAGCCATTCTAGACTACGGGTTGGCTTACCTATTAGTGGATTATTGTAGGCGCCATCTTGACTTGATAAATTGGTATTTGAGCCTAGGTTTCACTGATGTGTTAGTACAAGAGTTAAGTATTAGTAGAGTCCTATAGATCGATGCAAAGACCTCTATAACCTATCTTTGAGAGGCTACAAGGACATCTTAGAAAATTCACTCTTTGACTCCTTATCGTGTACACGTATTCCCACAAACCTTTAACATATTTATTGATTCTATTTAATCTTTAAAGGAAAAGACAACTCGGTGTACAGATATAGAGAGACTTCAACATACATTTCCTGAGTTTCAAAGTAACATCCAACTATAGTATCAGATATAGGTATTAAAGATCTTCAGTGTCAACAAAAAAGGATTAGGGCTAGCTTAGGCCACAGTTGAGCTTGTGACTAGTTCAGTCGTCGAAGTTCAGTAATGGGAATTCGAGTCTTATTGTTGATCCCTCTGAGAATTAGATGACATTTGATCATAGAGTAGTTCTCAAACTCTAGATGGGATTATTGGTGTTCATTAGGATTTTTTACTATGTTTGGAGAAAAATATTGGATTTCTCATATTGTTCAAGCAATTTCCTATGCTACTTCCTTCTGAGCCAAACAATAGCGCATGGATTTGTTAGAGGGTAAGTATTTTCACTACGGCTAGTGTTAGAGCACTAGATAGTAGATGGATCTTCCTTTCATTAAGATATTTAAAATGACAAGACCATAAAGAATACTAGTGTTAAAACTGATGAAAATGTCGACAAGAAGCATATTATTAGTATAGTGCTATTGTTATCTTATCTGAGAGTAAGGATTATTCCAGTAGAGTTTAGTTCACCTGCAGTCCATCATTTCTACAAAGATAGTATTGAATTCTATGATTTGTTCTCAATTTAGCTTGATGATCATAGTGGAAATATTCCCCATTAAACTTATAGAGTATGTTATGGTTCTTTAGGCCATGCTGACCATTCTGGATTATAAGGGAAAGTATCTCGGATTATTCAAGGATCTTGTCTTAGTTATGTCGCGATGAGAAACTAGATCTAAGAATGCACTAGATATGAGATAGATAACAAGTTGGAGTTAGCACGTACTTCCGGCTAACCTAGACTTCATGAGACAAACTGTGATTTCAAAAGTATTGACATAATTTTGTGGATTTCTCTTAGTGATAGCTATCCAACCATTTGGGTTTAGTTTATGTTCTCCAAATGTTATTGCTTCATTAGATTACTTTGACTTTAGAGAAACCGACTAATAGATAAGGGAGTAAGTTTTGACATGGAATTTCAAGTCACTATCTCATTCAGGGTAGCCTCATACTATGGCATATTCAGTTAGAGGTAGTGTGCGTGGTACCGTAGCTGATGATTCATTCGGTCTATCGGAGTTGTAATAATTTAGATTTATTTTTCCTATGCACGTCAAGCATATGATAGTGAATTTCACCTATATTAGTGTTCTTTTATTTCCCACATTTATCTCTTATTATATGTATTAGGGTTTTCATACCCATAGATGATTATAATCCTTGATGAATTAATATCAATCGTTATATTCCTTATTGTTGAATTCGTAATAATGTTACTACTCCGTATTTTATTTATTTTTATAGTGGATGGAGTAGATCTGTACTTATGTCTTCCTCTATGGGTGTGGTTATTAGGTTCAGGTCCCATTTATCTTAGCATGTTAGCCTTGTTGTAGCCCTTAAGTGGTACATGATATTAATATTTCTTTTAGTACCGACAATTCAATATGTTGATATTGATATTGATGTTTCTAGTGCTACCACTACATGAGGTTACTGATATTGCATGCTATTATTACTTGACGTAATTAATTCTTGTGGGTAGTTGTATAACCTGGTGTTATCTAGTTAGAGTTTGATTTTCTTATGATATTATTCTGTGGATTGAGAAGATATATCCTGATGTGTTGATTTCTTTCCACTAGCGCGGTGAGGTTGACTATGTTCCTACTTGGTTAGACGTATTAGATTGACTTGGTGGATGTATTATGATGTCGAAGGTAGGTTGAACCTCTGTGGCTCTATTATGATAATCGGGTTGGGATTTATCTCCATTATGATTCTAGGGTCGGGGACTTAGTTAAATAACCGATTTTTTAGTTTAGGATTCTTAGACTTGCCTCATACATTGATAAAGTTTTTTCTTTGGCTATTCATTTTTAATCAGCCCACTTGTGAGATTGACTAATTTGAGGTTTATTTTTTATTTATGGTTATTTTTTCGTTCGATAGCAATTTTGAAATTGATTTTGTGATGTTGTAGTTTTATCTCATAGGTTTGTTAAGTTTTTTACTTTGGGATGGTTTGCCATATTTATAATATGGAGATTCGATTCTCCTTTGTTATTTTGATATAGTTTTTCCTTATGTAGTGTTAGAGAGTTAGAGACTCGTGGCTATTCTTGTGATCACTTATTAAGTTGGTAAATTGAAAATTCTAATTTCTAAGTCGTTGACTTTTTAGCTGTGGTTTTTGATCTTGACCATGGTTTCAAGATTTGTATATTCTTCTTCGATGGTATGATTATGGGGCAGATTTGGGAAATCCCTATTTTAGAGTTTTTATGGCCTAATGAGGCTTTGTGAAGTGTTTCTCCTTAATGATTATGCATGTGGCCATTAATTAATGAGATGGATTGTTAGATTTATTCATCGTAGACTAAAGTTCCATTTCTTTGAGTTGCTAGAGTTGTTGCCATTACTGTTGTGTTTTTCAGACATGGAAAGTTCATGGCCTCCTGCAGTTATAGAGTGAATTATTTGCATTTTTGGCCAATGATTTATCCATTTTGCAAGATTTTTGTTTTGTGGCTATGTTTGGTACCCACTAGATAAGATATAGTTTGTTTATTGTCTTATCAGTCATTAGTCATTCCTGTGGTAATTTTGCTCTTTAGATATGTCTAGGCTCAAGTGTGGTCTGATTTATCTTTAAAATGTCATATTTGGATACTATAGTCAATTTGGGGTTGTTATCATTGATATAGCCTTATTGGCTTAGTTTTTGATTTTCATCCTCAAAATGACGATATGGAAGTATGATAGATTTGGAGCATTAATGCCTACCCATTTTTAGTTTTGGTTTAGATATTTGAGACCCAACAATTAAGCGTTGGTATTGATAATTTCATTTGGTGTTGTTTTAGACTTTTCTTTGCCCAAGTTTTATTCATAAGTTAGGTGAGCCTATTCTGTGATTGCCTATTTAGTCTTCTCGAGGGCAGTACGATTGTATTTTATAAGTTTTAAAATGTTAGCCTATGGGCCCCGTATTAGTTATTTCAGTTTTGACCTTGATTTTCATATTTCCTTGGGAATTTTTAATGATTTACTCATTGTGAGTAATATACTCAATCTGGATTTAATTTATCTATATTCTCAGTAAATGAGACATCCTGAAGTGGAATATTCAGTAATGAGTAGTGACTTATTAGAATTTTAGATCTCAATTTAATTTTTATCCAAGCTTGTTGTAGCATTGGCATGGATTCCATTCCTCAATAATCTAAATTTGTATGCCTAGAAAATACCTTTCGAGCTTATTTTATTATTTTCCATATGGACTTTCAGCGGATTATCTTCAGGTCTTTGATTTCTTTGTTGATGAGACTATATGGGCGAGATTGAAGTGATTTTTCCTCCAAGTATAGGGTTCATGTGCAAATTGGTGAAGGAAGTGTATAGTTGGATTTGGATTTTGTGGCATGACTTATGTTTTGTTTATACTTTGGATCGGATAAGCCTTTGTTGATTTAGGAAAATTTACGGATGGTATTAGCGTGAAGTGGTTCAAATGTGCGTGGACTAGCCTTTTTTGTTCAGTTGGAGGCCAATAAGCAGTTAAGTTAAGTTTTGGCTGTTTAGAAGTAGAATGACAGTGATGGTTGAAAAAGGGATACCTATGGCAAAATCCCATAGAAGCATTTTCTCTTCACTGAGGTTATCTGGGAAGTAATGCTTGGAACATGTAGGCTTAATATCTTATCACATTGAGCTTCGAGATTCATTCTATTCGTTGACCTTCGGGGATGAAAGATCTTTTAGTAGTGGATAAAGTAATGACCTTTTCGTTAATTTTCCATATTTATGCTTATCTTAATCATTTAAGCTACTCCATAGCCTTCCCAAGTCATTTATGATATGATGGGACTCACAGTTTTGTTATAGGGTAGCTAATTTGTTTTTTAGTACCAATTCCATATTTAGAAGTACTCGTTGGTTCCAAATGGATACCTTAATAACATCAGTTAAACGATCTTAAATACATATTCCGACCATTCCAGCAGTTCCAAAATATTGATTTTAGGCTTGGTAGACCTTTGGTTTAGGTCCCAATGCATCCGAGCTCATTTCGACCTATCGATCAAAAATTTGAAAAATTGTTAATATCTCACCTATATTCACTCTTAAACTGAGAGGTCTTTTTTTTAATTTTTATTTTATTAATATAATTAGAAAAGTTGGACAAAAGCCATTACAAATAATTAAATCAGCCCAATACTTGACAAGCCCAATACAAAAGACAAATGAATCGATCCACTATGTAAACTCGATCCACCTGCTATAAAAGTGATCCATCAAAGGAGCTAAGCATCCATTTCCAGTTCCTCCTTTTCCATGTTTATCATCAGCAATCATCCGTTCATTCTTTTGAATCTGTGGGTCATAAAGACCCTTCCTTTATGCCTCGAGATGCTGATTCTAGCTTGCTTTAAGTAAGAAATCATTTACATATCTATTACCTATTCTATTTTTCAGCTTACTGAGTTCAAAAAGTAACATCTTGTCTTTTGAACCAAGTGAAATCTTTAGTATGGTTCCATGGTTTTTGGTGCTTACTCGTTGGGTGTCATCTTTTGACACTTTATTTCTATTTCTTATGAGTACTTGATCATTATGTTCTTTGCACTTCAATTCACATGTTGCTGTTAACAATTTGCTTCTTCTCCTCATATAGCTGTAGCTGGGATGGAAATAATTGAATGCTTGGACCCTTTGATAGCTGAAGAGGACATAGATGTTCAACTAAATTAATTTAATCTGACTTGGTGACCCCCAACATAATGAAATTCCCTTTTTGTTTGCTAGCGTATATGGGAAGAATAACATTTTCACTTTTTTTTTTACCTTTTCTTCTTGTAAATATGGTGGACATTTAAGAACAAGTTGTAGCCTTTCCAGTCTTGTTAGCCCTTTGCTAAACTTAGTCTCAAATAGAGGAATTGGTACTTACCCCTGTTTAGTTTCTTTCTTCCATTATTTGGTAGCTAGTTAAATGATGTAAATTTGAACTGTTCTTACAGAAATGATATGTTATCTAAGCAATCCACAAGTTTATTGACCTCTCTGAGTACATGAATTATCTAAACTTGCTTATGTTGAAACAATCGGTTTGTCCTGTTTACTGTATATCTCATTTTCCATCGTGTTTTCCACTCTTTATTTAAAAACTTCTACATAGCTAATGAATATATCTAAATAATGATCTTTTATTTCCCTGTGTTACTGCTATGCAGTGTTGCTTCCAATTGAGAGGAGATAGTTGAAAAACGGTAAAAGGCAAGGGTTAGTAAGAAGATGCTCTGAGACCAAAAGGAGATGAGTGAAATTCACCTAATGGTGTCGAGTTAGTCTTAGTGCTACATAATTTGTCAGATCCTAAATAAAAATTTTTTAACAGTTCGATAGTGCACGATAAATCTATGGAGTTAGAAGCCAGTGGAAACACAAACCTAGTGTTCATCTTTGTTTTTTTACAACCAAAAGTATTCAAGTCTTGTAACTTTTATCTAGTTACTATAAATACCCCTTTTTACTTTTATGCACTGCCTAATGATTTCAACAATTGTGAGAAGGATATCGAATGTATTTCCTATGGGATCAACCCCAACCTATTTGGGTTATTATATTTTGACAGTGACCACTTTATTCTTCTACGTAGGGGTAGTTTGGGTATTATCGCTTGTTTTATTTTTCTGTGTTGTGTACTCTTATTGTGATGATAACATGGCCGGAGGGGGTATAGAATTATGATGACTCCTTATTTATTTATCTTTTTCCTCTTGATATGGTGCATTACTGCTGGAGCATGATAAATATATTGTTAGAACATAATGAGAACACGCTTGGCACATTTGGGCTCCTGGCAAAAGGAAATCAAGAGCTTACTCAAAAGGTTGATTGGCTTGGCATGGATATTCACCACTTATAAGTTCAATTTAATGCAAAATCTGCTACATATAACGCCAACCAACATAGTTATGGGTGATGTGAGACTGAAAAATTTCTAAAAACCCAACTGGAGAATCTAAAAGTAGTCGAGACAAAAATAGCTCATACTCTTAGGTATAGTGTCACACTTAAGGAGAGGATACTAGAGTTATGTGGAGATTTAAAGAAGGATGTATTTCCTTAGTTGGGGTATACTGGACCTCATTTGAAGCATTTTTCCATATTGTATTTTTATAGTCAAATATTAATTGAGCCATTCAAGGGTGAAAAATAGTGTAAGAAAGATGAAACAAATGTCTACATTCTTGAATTTGCTGAGCAAGAATCAAAGAACCAAATTCCTCATGTTAGTACAAAGAAGTACAATAGGACACATCTATTTCTTAGGTCCTTTATTTTTATACCTCCTCCCCATGAGCATAATGAGGAATTAAAAAACTAATAAAGGGTATAGTTCATAAGTTCTAAGTGGAAAGAGTAAATTGGGTGCCAATTATTTGGCTATCTTGATTAAGTATAAGTAATCAAGGTACCCATAGGATTGTTGGGGATGTCTAAGTACCCAACTAAATCCTGTCATTCCACAACATAATATCCGGCACATCTTGAGAGGCAACCCATCTTGAGAGGCAACCCAAGGTGCTTCTTTGTTGTATTCATGTTGATGAAATTGGAATTGGATCTTTACCCCCATAGTGCAATAGTTATGTTTCTAAATTTCATGTTTTATAGTGATTTAATGCATTGGGGACAATTCATGATTTTTAAGAAAGGGTGGTGGTACTTGTGGTTTTTAATGTCCTAGTACGGTTTTCGTTGTCGTGCCTTTTTTTTCCTAAAGTCTTGTTCCTAGAAAAGCCGATAGGTTTTGGCGTATTGTATTTTGTTTCATGATTTCTTGTGTTTACCTCAGATAAAAATGAGTAACTAGGGCGGTTGACATGATTTTGTTGATTTTTGAGAAATAAACATTTTTAAATTATGCGAATATATGTATGCATGACCATTTTGGATCTAGTTATGGTATTAGGATGAAGATGATAATCAGTGCTAGCAATTACATATATCAAATATTTAGTAGCTTTTAATATTTATTTTGTGCCATGTGTGTGAGATGCTAGTTAGTTTCTTTTATATGTTAAAAGTAGAGCTTTCCCTGTTAGTATTTCCTAGGTTATAGGATAGTTGGTTAGGAAAGAATCATAGGCCATTTCTTTTATGGTAGTCTAGTTTTAACTCAAATGACCTTCCATGTTTAAATGATATCCCTTGATACTTTTTTTCTGCCTTATGTCCTATTTTTGTTATTACACCTTTGACTTTCCTATTTGTGTTACAATGAACGATGTTTTGCTCATGTTACTCCTTGGACATTCGTAGGAACATCGCCTCAGTTGATGGTGTCGATCATAGGGATGTGCGGTGTAAATTATGTATCCAGAAGGTTAAAATTAGACAAAAGATAGTAGGGCTAGTTGTGGTTGAAAAAAAGAATAAGACAAAAACAAAGAAAGAAATTGAGACTTTTAAAAAGAAAGAATAAAAGAGACCACACCCAACCTGAATGTGCAATAAAGAATAAAAAGGAACAAATAAGGGTGGAACAGAGGAAACTAGTTAATGTATGGACAACATATTTAGCGTAGTGCCAAGGATGCTTTCTCACTTGATGCATCCATATGTACCATACCAACCCTAAGCCTACATTACAAGATGAATTAAGTCCTTTATTGATCCTAACTAGGCTATCTAAAATCTAAGGTAAAGAAAATAAGGGAAAGCATATAGTATTTGAACTTATTTTTGAGTATGAGTCTCTCTTGACCATCCTCTCATTGACATGCATGATTTTAAATGACGAAGTAGGGACTTCTTTTTCCTAAGAGAACATAGGTTGTATTGCTAGGAGTTTACTTGTTTGGGTAGGCTAACTTGTTTATATGCATGGTTATTTGTTTCTATTTTTAATTCCATATCTTGATTCATTTGTGTCACATTAGTGTGCTTGATTTGTACGCAAAGTTGGTTTAAAGGTGTTGAACATTGAGAGGGTAATTATCTTGAACATAAATTTGATGATTGACTGCCATAGGTATCTTTGGTTTCTCTTATTTAAGAACAATCGTATTGTTTTGTCATGTTTTGTTGCTTAAGGACATGAAACATTCAAAGTTTAGGTTCTTCATGCTCTATAAAATTATAGCACTTCTAATTCTTCAACTTGGAGAATATGCATGCATTTAATGCCATTTTGTTTGATTTGATAGATGTTTGTAGTATTTTGCAGGAAATTAGGGTTTAGAACGTATCTTGAAGAAAAGAGTGAAAATAAGAGTTTTAGGCTACTTATCGAGGCTATGTTGGGCCATATATGCCACTCATCGGGCATATCTAACCTATGTATGTATCAGAACTTGAAGTCGGAAGTCTTAGAAGTAGGAAAAAATGGGTCATGGTTACTGGGAACTCTGATAGTGCTTCCATAATTTGTCCTTAATGTTTCACCCAGATATTGGATTAAGGTGAAATTTGTATCATTGAAAAGTTAATTTTATTATCTATGTGATGGAGGAGACTTTTCCACTTACAACAAAAACATATTGTCCATATATGCCATATATGGTACATATGAGGCCAAAGTATGTCCTGAGTATCAAAATTAAGAGATTTACAGAAGAAGAGAAAAAGTTATGTCACTTGCAAAGGACACATAAGGTCTATATGTAGTACACACCATTCGTATTTGGACATTGTAAGTGGATACCTACGTAAAATCCTGAATCGTTTTGTCTTTAGTTCCTAGGTTTTCCATGTAACCTAAACCCACTCCTATGATGCTTTTAAGTCTTATTATGTACGTTTGGATAAGTTTTCCTATTTTATTTAGGATTTGATTTCTAAGATTTCTTATAATCTATAAATACCCTTTACACTTTATTTTAGATTATTCATTTAGATATTGAGAGAGGCTATTTGGGGACAAGTTCACAAGCATCGCATGGTTCTTGGTATGTTCTTTGTTTTTTATTCAATTTATGACTTTGCGATTTATTCTTTCATTATTTCAAGATTTATTTGGTAATTTATCTATGGATTCCATGGTTGATGTCATAACTATGAGTGACTAAGTTCCTTATCTAGGGTTGTGGGAACCCTAGCGGATTAACGAAGTATTGGTAGTGCCAAGTGGTTCAAAATAAAGATTGTTGCATTTATTGCTGGTTTTATTCACTTTGATTGCTATCTTAACCTGTTGCCAACATTATGATATTGCATGTATTAACTCTTATACAAAGAGAAGATAGTTGAACCAGGAGTCCAAGGTAAGGGTTAGTAAATCGATGCTTTGAGACCAAGATTAGATGAGTGAAATTCATCAAATGGTGCTGATAGGCGGTTAGTGATACATAACTTGTAAGGTCATGTATGCAAGTGTTGGAATAGTTTGATAGTGCACGATAAATCTACGTAGTTAAAAGCCTAGGGAAACACAAGACTAATGTTAATCATAGATTGTTTACAACCAAAATCATCCTAGTCTTGTAACTTTTAGCTAGTTATTACAAATCGGCCAATTTTACTTTCCCATACTGCGATGTGATTTCAATAAGTTTGAGAAGTATTTCTAATGTATTACTTGTGTGTCAACCCCAAGATAGTTGGTTTACAATATTTTTACAATGGTTACTATATCCTTTCGGGAAGGTGGTGGGCTTGATTTGGGCATTTTATTAACCCCTTAAAGTTTGATTACTATCCTTACCAGGGCGATCACTATCACTACACTTACTTCAGTCAATAATATGAAGTTCTATCTAAACCGGTCAACTAGGGAGACTATGAGTCTTATTGGATGGATACGGAGGACATCTACTCTATGAACTATTATCTCTAGGTCGAGAACTATGACGGCACCCTCTGAATCATCCCTGAAACCTAGGCCATCTTATAGCGCCCCTCACGAAACTCATGGTGCATATGTTTCATCACCCTAGAATGATCAAAACCCTCAGATAAAGACATACACAACGCAAACTAAACTCTGAGAAGAAATAATAGTGGGAAGTCTAAATACCCTAAAAAATAAATGAACCCTCTTATACTAAGTATCCAAAATAGAGGTTGCATGTCTACCGAACTTTTGAAAATGTGTCTTATGGAGCCCTAATTCAACCTAGACTTATAACTAAAAATAACACTAAGGATGCATGGTATATACTTCTATGAGGACATCTCAGATAACTGAGTCCATGACAAGGGAGAAGATCCAATATGTCTATAATCCATACAACCTCTCCACCAACGCCGAGTTGACAAGTCCAATAGAAATATGGTGTAATCCACACGACAAGTCATAAAAATTCCTAAACTATAAAAACCTATAATCACAAGCAATCAGAAACTCATGTATCCTCGCTTGGGGCACTAGCATACCTAGGCAGAGACAATCTAAAGAATCTACCAATATCTTTTGCTCCTCAGAAGACATAGCAGGCTGAGCAACTACTGGCTGGACAACTACTAGTAGAGCAACTTCTGGTGCAGGAGGAACCTCAACTTTGTGAGTTGAAGCTATAGGCTTTTCCACTGACTTTGTACCACTCTGATCGATAGACTGTCCCTCATCAGACGACATACCACAAACTATCCCATAAAGTTGAATTAACGGATCTCATAGCAATGAAGAAGGAATAAACCGTGGTGGAGCATGGGCTTATCCTTGGACCACCTCTGGCTGTGGAAAAATATCTGCTAGCTCAAGAGCTAGAATAGGACCTGGGGAAGACAGCCTATTCTAGCACATAGCTAGGGGCATATCTCAAGGCTTTGCATAAACTCTAGGCCATTCATGAAAAGAAAAAGAAATTCTAGGCTCGATCTTGGGACCCTCATCTGGTGTAGCGATGGCACGTGTCCTGGCTATCTTTAAAAGACTAAAGTCCAAAGAATACTTCTACAAACGAACTCAGACTTGTAGAACAATATAATGGAATGAAGTAAATAACTCCTAAGAATTCCCCATAGACTCCTAGAGATAAGAAATGAGTGTCATTGTTCCCATCCGTAGGACTCTTCTAGGCACTTGATCTATTACTAATAAAACCAGTGAAACCTAGGCTTTGATATCTATTTTTCATGACATGATTTATGAGTAATGATGGCTTAATAATGTAGCAAATGCCCAATATATGCCAAATTTCAAGAATATGACATGCAATATAGACAAATGTTCTAAATAAATAACATAGATAATACACGATATCAATACAATGACCTAGTAGAGTCCAAACAAAAAAATATAATGTCAATAATACAACACAAAAGAGTTAGAATATAGCCAATACATATGTCTCAGTATAAAACTGAATAATAATAAGATAGAAGAAAATGGGCAAATCAAAACTCAAAGTGTTCCCCTTATAATCGAAATATCAACTTGGAATGAACAACACTTAACAATGACAACTAGAGCTCAATTCTTCACCAAAAAAGTATAAAAGTATAGTATGACCACTAAAACAACGAATTCTCAATAAGCATCATCAGCCAACAGAGCTATTTCATTTTATATGGATGATATAAAGCCAGATAATCATAACTAAATCAAGGTACAAAATAAAGCGTAAATCATCTCCATCATTGCTGCGTATAATGAGAAACTAAACCAAAATAATAGTATAACATAAGGCATCAACATATGTAAATATTGTTATGCATAAGACATAGACCATTAAGAATTATAAACAACCATAAATCATCAACACAATCAAGCATAAGTACAAAGTTGGCTCCCATACTCAAAGTAGTGCATAAAGTAAGGAACTCATCACAACATTCCATAAAACTAGAGATTACACCCAAGATAAGCATAATGGAATTTATCCAACATCAAATCCAAACCTTATCATTATTCAACAACATTACCATAATTATCATCAATCAGTCATTTTACCAAACATTCCATAATTACAAACATTGACAATATATCCATATTGCATTCTATTACCATAATTAACCACTTCATCGTTACTACTTCACTCTCTAATATTTATTAGCTAACCATTTCTCCTTAACTATATTGCTAAGTAACTAGTCATCACTTATGCGACTATCTACCATATTTTATACCAATTTACATTATGGAATATGTATGTGAATCCACTATCTACAAATTTATCAACTAGGCATCGTTTATATCTGGTCATCCCCATATTAGTTAAAAGATATCATCCATCAACTAACCTCATTTTTCAACTAATATCATTACTTAACAATATCCACCTTATTCGTTAACTGTACTATTTTGTAGTTATTTAACACTAGTGGTCAACAATCTGCATCTCATGTATAAAAAACATGCCCAAATTACATATAAATAAATAAATGTAATTTCCATAAATAGGGATAGTCGGACTCAAACTAGTAGATATACACAAAGGCACATCAATATAACCATCTATTGTCCTTGTCGGGTATCAATATCATCGTACTGTCCTCCTACCTTGCCGAATATTATTATATCTTCTAACCTTTACATGCATCAAAATATCATCGTAATATCCTTCGGCCTTTCTAGGCATCATCATATCATCATAATATCTACTACTCATTATCATATCATTATAATATCACCCATCTATGGTGGGCATAATCATATTATTAGATTCATAATCGATCACAAAATCAATAACATAAGCCATCACCTAAGGAAGTATCATGAGTTTATACATAATGACTGACATGACTTCCCAAAATAATCACGAAACATGATTTCTCACATAAGTAGAGGTACATTTGTTGACATCATCATTAGAAAAGTTTTCTAGCATATTTTCTAGTATAAATTTCTTAGCATGATAATAATCATATGTAATATCATGAGCAATAACTCATTTACAGCCTATTAAATGGCCTATTATTAGCATGAAGATAACTTATCAATATCTTGAGCATTAGCTAATCCATGGCATAGTCTATTGCTTATTCATTGTATGGCCTATAATATAATTTATGGATTCAACAATATCATAGTCAAGAGCTCATTAAATTCTATAGTCGGTATCCCACTCAATATCCTCAACAATAGCAAAATCAATAACATATTGTAAGATTAACCAATACATCATACATATGCCATAGTCATTACGTATTACTTCTAACAAATTTCATCACAACCAACAAGTACAAAGATTCCTTAATATTGCCTCATAAGGGCATACTCTAAGCATATAACAATCATAAAAAAGGTTCAAGATAGCTAATTTAAATTTTGACCTGAGGTGGGTCAAAGAGCCCACTTCTAAATTTGCTAAATATTTATGATGTCAATTCTTATTCCATACTTGACTAAGGTATCTAAATCCATTCTTAGATATATAATAATCCTTCATTAGTCTACATGAAAGGTTCTTATCAAACACAACCACTGAGTCAATATCAAAACTAAGGCAACTTTTCTTTTATGTAGAAACTAAGGCCACTTTACCTACAGCATGGGTATCTAGAGAAGTTTAGGAAATTTTAGAGTAAAAAAAGTCATTCTTATGCTAAACATAAGTAATTAAGTATAATGCACCAAGGTTAAAGGTAACAATCTAAGTGTTTCAACTCTATGATTACCATTTTAGTTTGAACAATTCAACTAAACCAAAGACTTACATTTCATCGATCTAACACATGAAAACCATCAAAAATATAACATAATATCATATCATATAATAAAAATCTCATTATATCAAGGGATAAACCTATCCTATGTCAAAGAGAAAGAAAGATCATGAACCGCTAAACCTTTACTTTTTTCTTTTGAGAATCCACTTCAAGATTCCAAGCTATTAAAAATACTATCGACTCATAAATATGAGAATATTGATACCCATATTGCACTGTTGTGCTTTAGGTTGAACAATCATGCCAAAAAAACCTATGTGAATCCCACATATGGAAAATTATATTTTTGAGATCAACCCAACATGAAATCAAAATCATCGAACAAAAACTCTAAAAATGGGTGAAAATAAAGAAGCTTTTATGCTAAAATCATGTCCAAAAGGATTTGGGGCTTTGGTAAAAAATTCAAGAAATTCAATCATTAATTTGAAGGATTCAAACCTTAAATCCAAAGATATTCATGAAATTACATGTTTATAAACCTCTCCAATAAACCCCAAGATTCAGTTTTAATATTTCACACTCTTTAAGGTATATACTCTCAAGAGGGAGGTGGAAAATGAGCAAAATTGCAGCCTAAGGTATCTTTTTATACCCCCTTTCAGGACCTTATATGTTGCAATCATAGCATGCATGATATAATCAGACTATCTTATGCCAAGCCTAGATGATGTAATAACAATAAGTAATAGTATGATTGCACTACCCTGTGCACATGTGGCACAATCATAAGTAAATGAAATGATAGTTAAAACTTAGAAAATTTTTAAGTTTCTACCAAGGTTTTGGGGTTAATTTAGAATTCAATATATACTAATTAGTAACCACACTATATTCAATGTTTTAGATACAATGAAAAAATCATATTTTTCATTCAAGGCAGTTTTGACCAAATATGGGTTCCACACCCATATTTACAATCTTCCAACTTTTTGACAAATAGGAAGAAATCATCTACGAGAAATCAGGATGCAAACCAAAGGTCTACCTAGCCTAAAATCAGTATTCAAAAGTTGTTAGCATTTTTAAAATTTACATTAGAGATTGTTTTACTATAGTTTTTATTTAGTTGCCATTTATAACCAACAAAGGCATCTAAATAGGAAATTTGGTCTAAAAACATATGACCTATTTGGTGACTGAATTGTCAATCCCGGCATGTCATAAATGACTTGTGTTAGTACTCTACTATGTACTGGAGGTAGAAAGATTATATACTAAAAATCTTTAACTAAAGTTAAACAAATCTTGGTATAATAAAGAAGAAAATCGTAATGAACGTCATTGAGATTTTTACAATTCTATGTATTCTTACCATTTTATACTTCCCTATTATAGTTTTACATCATTAATGAGTTAAAAAAAATGATTTCCACGGTCCTCGATGTGTTCGAGAGTGATTTACATGAGTAAATAGTTTTGAACAAGCCTTAAAGTGATTAGTTTGAATTTGGTTAATATTTTATTATTCGATCTTTAAATGGTGGTTTTCAAAGTACTATTAGATGTGGAATGTAAATTTTGTGTTAGTAGTGTTGTTGTTGGGGTTTTGAGCCTTTATTTTTCATCTTGACCTCTTAAATTAAAACTAGTTAAATTTAGCCTAAAAGGGGTTCTTCTAGCTAAGTTGTTATAAATGATGGTTCTATTTTGTCCAAGATATCGAATTTGGACTAGTAACATTACTGGACTGTTTTTATAGGATCCCTAATGAATCCCGAGGGTCTATGTTGAATGTTTTAAGACTAAAAATATTGTTGAGGTTATTGTTTATGGTACAACCAACATGCCTTCTTCGAATGAATAACAAGATTTACAATCATCAATGCAATGGTGGAACCACATTTGAGAAAGTGGCCTTACTTGTTCCATGCAATCATATGATCTTGACAACATTAGTGTAGTATTACTTATATTTGTTTGGGTTGGCCTTCTTCGCATTTGCAAAGGTCTGACCATAAACATGGAACTCAGGTTAGGTTAGGATTTATGTTCTCATCCTTGATCTTATATTTCTGAAAACATTTAATTGTCTAGACAGATTTAAGTCTCCTTCTGGATCCAAAAATTAGATTTCTCCTTTTTTGGACCTAGAAAGCTCAGGTGGAGTCAAATTTAAAGAGGTTTTTAACCAAATTTAATTTTTGTAATTTCTAAAACATGTACGTATTATTTTCCATTAATTTCTTTAAATATCTATCTTCAAAATGATGATTTTGAAGGTTTTGCTGGTAAAGTTTAGGACAAGTTCTATGATTTCAACTTAGTTTTTGTTGGGTAATCATATTTTTACTCCTCTTGATATGGAAAATATAATTCTTATACAAAATTTAAATTTTATCCTTGTAATTTTGAAATCTAGGTTTGCCTGAGTGGGGGCTTGAATTGATAATATTTTCCTTATTTGTGCATTAACTCCCTTGAATTGATATTATTGGCCTTATTTATTTATTATTGACTTACTAGTATTGTGATACCCAAGTGGGGGCTTGAATTGATATTATACACCTTTTTGAGCATTAAGCTTCCTTACCACTATCGTCATGCCCGAGAAAGGGGATTGGAGCTAAATGATATTATTGATGTCTTACATGACTAGTTGTTCTAGTGGTGTCGTACAAGGGATTATATCATGAATTATTGTCATATTGAGTTGATTCTGAGCTTACTTATATGTGTACTGCATTGAATTATCTTCATAGTTATTTCATCCTTTCATATTCATGATATTTCTTACTACAAAGAAAGGATGACTTTTAAAGAAAATGAAACAATTCATAAAATCTTTGGTGTTGATCATTAGCCTCTAAGGTTACTGAGATATGGGATTGATATTGTGAAAGTATATGGGTTGTGAGCCCTTATGGGTACTTTTCTAAATAGCTAAATCTTGGAATGTGTAGACAAATATCATACGACGACTTATGTCATCATTATTACTCCATCATTGCATTGTATTACATCATTATTCTTTTCTTATATATTTATTACTGTGTATTCATTTTCTTTATATTGTATTTGATTACTGATTATTTATTTTTATTTTAAATTAGCACGATTGAAACTTATTTATGACATGTGTACTTAGGGTTGGTTTCACTATATTACATAATATTGTACCATCTCTTAGGTGATTTAGAGGTTGAGATATTATGAGATGTGGGATATGACTATGGCTTGATTGGTGAGATATGTAGTGTCATACCTATTGGTAACATGATATACATATAAATATACTCTCTCACTAATTTATTCCAAATTATTGGTTGAATGCATTTGATTGAGCCTGATATACTATGTTAGTGATTATCCATCTTAAATGACTATTTTTATTTATGGATCATAAAATGACTAGTTCTTACTTTCCTGGGTTGTTTTGGCACCCATGTGTATTCATATACCTATGATTGTAGTGTTGAGATACCCTATTGGGATTAATTATTCTGTGTACTACTTGTAAATTAATGAGAAACTTTTAGTAGGTGGGGTGATGGTCCTCGCCATCACTTTGGATTAGGATTTGTTATAAATGATGCTTACTGAGTACAAATGTTTCGTACTCACCCTTGCTTTTCTTTTTTTTTTGTCTCTTTACTTTTTCTTCCTAATGGGTATTGGTTCGGGTAGCATATCGTAGATTTTTTAACCTTAGTATTAACACCACTAAGATCGAGGTAGTTGTAATTGGATTTTAAATCTTACCAGATATCTTCACTTTTATCTTGTTGCTTATTTCACATTTATGATATTTTAGACTAATTGATATTATTTTACATTAAAGGCTTGTTCTAGTGATTACTATACCAAGGATGTATCTTTGAAGTATTATTTCACCTTTAAATATTTTGGGATAACTCTAGTCTTCTTCAGTCACTTCTGATTTACTTTAGTTAGTAAATTTGGATTGGGATAGGCTTACTTGTAGCAGAGGGGGTGACAAGTGCAATCTCGTACTCTATTTTGGGATGTGACAAAAACAAGATACAAAGTATAGCAACTAACAATGAAACAAATCTATATTTTTAAGATAAAAGAAAGAATAACAACATTATTGTAAAATAATATAAATAAAATGAACACCAACTTATGGTGTACCATAAGCATGGACTACAAATCTACTACTAGTACATGAATAAACACAACAATCCTAAACACTAGACTTGCAAGCCAACACCTTCTCTACTAATCTTCGACCCTAATGTTCATCCTATGTACCCTGAATCTAATGTCATTTCCGTGGTAAGTTGAAGCTACGTCATGTCTTGCCTAATAACCTTTCCTTAATATTTCTTCGGTCAACCTTTAATGTCCTCATATCAATAATATACAATCACTAGTACCTCTTCACTAGAGCATCTATAGTACACCTTATCACATGTCTAAACCAGTACAACCTTGCTTCCTTCATCCTATTCTGCACGGAGGCCCCTTTCGCCTTGCATAAAAATCTTTATTCCAAATGTTATTTAACCTGGTATGTCCACACATAAATTTTATTAACCAAATCTCCTCCATATGCATATTCTAATCAAAAAATATCTTGAATAGGCAACACTCCACGCCATATAATAATGTTGGTTGAACTACCACTCTAAAAAATATACAATTTTTTGTACTATTTTCTTATCACACAAGACTATTGAGAAAAGCCTCCACATTATCCATGTTGTAGTAATATCATGTGTGAATCATTATTGATATCCTCCTTAACCTATATAATTGATATAATATACATGAATTTTTCTCTCTTATAGGATAGCTTATGTGTCAATCCTAACTTCACCTCCTGCCTCATGCAACCCCTTAATAAATTTGCACTCCAAATACTCTATTTTTATCCCCTGTAACCAAAACCCATTAGTTTCCTCAATTTTAATACATTCATCATAATTAACATTAACTCTGCTATGAGTCTCATTAATCTGCTCTATGTTATCCACAAATAACATACACCAGGGCACTTTATCTTGAATAGACCACATCAACTTTTTATAACCAAGAGAAAGTGGAATAAACTAATGGTTGATTGTTGATCTAGCCTCATTTCCACTAGAAAATGTTCTATGTCTCCTCCTCCTATTCTAAACCATGTTTTATCTCCATCATATGTTCCCTTGATCTCTTTAATATAAGCCACAAGTAAACATCAAACATCCAGACATGTATAGAGTAGTTCCCTTAAAACACTATCACGGGCCTTCTCAAGGTCATTGAACAACATATGTAGATCCCTCTTCATATGTTGATATTGCTCAATGAATCTCTACACAAGACTGATAAAGCATGAATCCAAACTAATTCTCAGAAATTTACATACCCCTTTTCACTTTAATCTCTGCTACTCTCTCCTAGAATAATTTTTTATGAATTAATAACTTAATACGCATATGAATGGTTACAATTTCATATATCACCCTTGTTCTTGTACAATGGTAGCACTGTACTCCAAATTTACCCTTAGAGCATCTTTTCTATCTGGAAGATGGCATTGTATAAACTAATTAACCATTTTATATCATCCCTATTCGTGCGGTTTTAAACCTCTATTAGAATATTACTTGGTCTAGCTTCTATTCTCCTCCTCATTCCTCTAATAGACCAAGTTACATCCTCAAGCTTAATATGCCAACAATATCAAAATCCCAATGTCCCCTAAAGTTCTCCAAATCAGCTAACACAATGACTCTATCTTTTTTTTCTATAGTTTGTAGAAGTAAACTTGATATCTTTGCCTAATGAGCATCTCTTTTTTCAAAACAGTGCCATCTTAATCATTAATGCACATAACTTGATCAAGGTAAAAAGTCTTCCTCTTTTTCTCTCTCTCATCTTCACAATCCTTTACAACTTGTTATCATTAACTCTATCCCCTAGTATAGTAAGATGTTTCACAAAACATGTTGTAGTTGCTGCAGTAGCTGCTAACTTAGTCATCGTATATGCTACCCTATAAAATTTAATATTCTTATGCCTTTATTACTAATACCCATAATCCACTATCTTTCAGCAAGCAACCATCTTAACATAAACTTTGCTTCCAACCTTTGCATTCCACCAACAATCCCCTCGACAACCATCATAATTACCTCTCGACACTCATAGCACTTCGTTAGCATCTTCCCTGATGCAACTGTCTATTTTATCCAACATGTTATATACTTTTACATTATTCCTCTAAACCACCATCACCATTAACTTTTTTTGAGTTCCTAGGATATGGCAGGGGTCAAGCTACCCATTTAATTCTTTGAAGATAATAAGGTCCTTCTCCCTCCTCCTTGCCTTAGTACCTAAGTCCATCACCAATAGCTTATGTTACCCTATTGAAATAAATATAAAATCCTTACAAATGAATCTACTTCCCTTTCTCAGGAATAAGTAATCTATCTAAGTTTTAGACAGTATACTATGAAAGTAACCAAGTGATCATCTTTTTTTTGGAAGCATGAGTTAGCTATGCAACTAAATTTTTTTGGCAGATCAAGGAGTATGGTTCCATCTCTATTTCTATCCCCAAAACCAAAGCCTCTCTTAACACCACTATATCCATTAGAAAAGTCCCCAATATGACCATTGAAATCTCCACCAATAAATATCATTATAAAGTGTGGCATAACCCTCTCTACCATATCCAACCACTCACAAAATGGTGTCTTGACCTCCTCGTCTAAGCTTACTTATGTTGTATCAGCACTAATGTTGAAGCTTACTAATTTTGTATTAGCTTACTATACTACCTTAATACTAATAATGAATAAATTGAACCCTCTATTAACTAACTTATTCATCAAAATTCTATCACTGATTCTCCTAATCTTAACCACTTGCTCAATATGGTTTGTGTCTATAAAAATAACTACTGCATTTTGGTCTCTCGATCCTCCTAAGAAGCATATATTAAACCCATCCACATCCCAATAATTGGTACCTACCCATTTGGTATCCTAGACATGCTATATTAATCAAACTCTTCTTAAGAATCTTCACTAGCTCTATGGAATTCCCTATCAAAAACCCTATATTTCAAGACATTATTATAACCAAGTAGAACCATTACACCACTTATCTTTCCTACCTTAAACCCTTGGCCTTGACCAAAGACATAATTCTAGTCCATCATTGCTCATCAAAGCCACTAGAGAAGGTATAAACTACCAAAGATAATTTTAAGGGATACTAGAACTAGTGAATAATATGAAGGGCAAGATGGCAGACAATAAGCCTGAACTACGTTATAGATCAAACAAAAAGAAATCAATTTCCAAACAAAAATACCCTATAAAATCAAATAAAGATAAATAACCCTAACCAAATATGAGATAAAAAAAATATAAAAGTAGAGACAAGCACAAAGTACGATATAGAAGAAGAAGAAGAAGAAGAAGAAGGATTAAGAGGAACCCATTAATGAAATCCCAATTACCTGGAGATGAAATTCTTGGTGAAATCCTTGGAATTTGTACTTATCATTGATGAACTCTACTTTGTTGGTGGAGAGAAGAAAATATCCCCTTTGTGATAAGTGTTATTTGATTTTTTGTTTATGAGGTTTTAGGCTAATATTCACCAACAATAATTGGTCTATGAGTACCCAAACAATGTGGGTTTAGGGTTCAAAGAATGTGAAATGACCAATAATCCTTTTTTAAAATATGAACGAAAGATGTTAATAAAAGTCATAACAATTAAGGCAACGACAGACTGGGGCTTGTAATTAGTCATGCTTTGGAATCGTTGCCTGAGGATGTAAGCCAATGACTTCTTATGATGACTCATGTAGCATGATTATGAGTTATTTGAAATAGTTGTAATCGAGAGGCTAATTTCCTTGACTTCTTATTATTACAACGATGAGCCTTCTTGATAACCCATTATTGCTGATAATAGGTCGTAACATAGGCCATCATTATAGGGATGAATTCTTGGGCCCTTACTATCGTGAGTCTTTACCATGACTCATTGTGACTTACAATGTAATATGGTTTCATAGAACTTTTGATGCTTAAAATGATAAGAATATCAAAGTTACTAAGGTCATTTTGTTAGATATGATGTGTTTTATGTTATGTTTTGCCGGAAATTAGGTTTTAGAACTATATTAAAGAAAAAAAGTGAAAATTTAAGTTATGGATCACTAAAGTGGGCACCTATAACCCATATATACAACATACGGGGCGTAGGCTCAATAGTATGTGTTAGATAGAGTAAGAAATATTGAATCAGAAGCAGCAAAGGTTGACTCTGCAACCTATAATGGGCACCTATGGTTCGTAAATTTCTTTATATTCCTTAGAAAATAAAATATAGAGAAGTATTCAGAAGATTTTTGATACGTGCGCCTACATAGGACCACCTACATCCATAAATGCTACCTACAGCCCATTGGTTGCCCAGTAAGTGGAAACCAACTCAGTTTTATTTCTTTGTATTGGAGTTGATTCCTAAAGTTTCTTGTAATCTATATAAGCAGTCCTTATATTTTTAGTTAGTTTACACACTTTCGATACTTACCAACATATATTTGATTTTAAGATTAAATTTTAATATTGTGATTCCTTTGTTCTTGATTTTGGTTTATAATTTGATTCAAACTCTATGTTTAATTAATTGATCATTGTGATAGTATTTAGTGAAATGAATCATGAATTGCATTGATTATTTCACATAATTGAGTGGCTAAAGCCCTTATCTAGGGTTGTGGGAACCCTGGCGCATTAACAAAGCAGTGGAAGTGCAAAGATATTTTTTATTAGTATTCTTGTGTGTATTGTAGTTATCATTAGTTTAATTGATTTCATAGAGATTGAAAATATTATGATCCAATCTAACATATTGATATTTACTTAACAAGAGGTGTAGATATTACGAAAATATAATTGCAACAGTAATTTTAAGATAAATTATAGATCAAGGCTAATCAACAACATCTATTTAAGTTAATTATCTTTAATGTACTAAATTATGACTCAAAACGTAATAGTTAACTGGTATCTAGGATAAGGGTTTGCAAGAAAACATCCTGATTCTAGAAAAATAAAGGGTGAAATCATTCAATGAGGCCTCAGGATAGTTTATGGTATGTAACTTATTAGATTCTGCAGGCAAGATATTGGGTTGGTTCAACAAATCATGATAAACCTACCAACTTGAGAATCCAGGGGGAACACAATCCCAGTGTTCATTTTTCATTGATTAGAACCAAAGTTGAGTTCTATCACTGTTGACTATTTACTTTTCAGTACTATATCTTGACTTTAATAGACTATAGAGTGATAATTCATTGGAATTCAACCCCAACATAAGTTTGGTTGCTATATTTTACATTGACCACTATAGCCTTATTTAGAGGCATATATTTGGGTAACAACTAAAATTTTGGCTCCGTTGCTAGGGAATACGGTGAGATTGTTAATTAAAGGTTGTTGAAGTTTTTGTATTTTTATTTTAATTTATTAGTTAGATGTACATTTGAGTATGATTAACACTGAGATTTTATGAACTCCCTTACTCCTATTACATCCTAATCCAGAGACAATTCTACAGCCAGATCATATGATGATAGAACACCTACGTGATGGCAAACTCAGAGGGGTTTGGGATGATCCTAATGTTGTGCCTCCTCTTTATGTAAAGGTTCAAAATATTATTGATCATAGAATTATGTATTTATTAGCAGAAGCTACTAACTAGAAGACGAAATCATATGATTAAGAGGTAGCGATAGCTAGGCAGAGACACAAAATAGATTATTGAGTAACACTTAGCTAGAATCGAGATAGAGCTTGAGATAGTAAAACTCATGTAATCCCAGCCTACTAGTATTTACCACTTTATGGTGATATAGAAGTAGATATGGGATTCATTGAGCCTACTGAGGAGGAGCTATTATTCATCCTGCTTTTCTACCAGGTGTTTAGTTCGACATTACTAGTGCTATGATACAACTCTGGAATCTAAAAGGTATGTTTGCGGGCATGGCTATAGATTATAAAATGGTGCATCTTGCTAACTTTATTGGTATTTTCACTTCATACACAATACCCGGGGTAGATCAAAAAGCTCTAAAACTAAGGTCGTTTCTTTTTTGTTAACTGGTGAAGCTTTATTATGGTTGGGTAAACTCTCTCGAGGATCAATTACTAGTTGGAGTAATTTGCGCATGAAGTTTTTCAGACTGTTTCATTTCTCTAACCAGAATATTGCAATTTAAATATGAGATATATAACTTTAGGTCAATACATTGTTAGTTAATAAACCAGGATGGTTTTGGTTTAAGAAAAAGGTTAGCATGGTTGATAATCATAGAATTTTAGGGTCTAGTTTACATAAGATATTTTATCGAGCCCATACTGTTAGTTCTAAAGATATGAAAGATATGATCCCTTCTGGAACATTCATATATCTATACTAGGAAGTAACATCGGATATTTAGACTAGATCTCTATCACCAACTGAGGATGGCTTAATTAGGAAGTGGAGAGGTGCTAACACTTATGCCATTTGGGCTTCAAGTAAGGCTAAAGTGGCGGATGATACTATCGGACTTGAAAATGCATAACTTTAAATGATCATTGGGATTTGTACAATTTAGAACTAATATTGGACTCCCAACAATGCAGTTAGAAATAATGAATTTTGAGAAAGTTAATATGTTAGGTTCATAGGGTAAAACCGGTAAATCTTATGATTCTAATTTAGAAGTAGAAGCAAAGTACCTAGATCACGAGTTGGCAGTTTTTTGAACCAACACACATTGATATAAAGGTTATAACTATTATAGATATAGGTACAGAGAATAGAGTAGGTAGTGTGATGGTGATTGGATAAGAGAGTATGACTACAAAAAGAAGGGAGAAAAGGCATATTCAAACAGGCAGTCCTGATACTTAATTAAGTATAGAGGCAATGTTGTCCAATTTTTTAAGGGTTAGGAAAGTTACGAAATGTTCCATATGGAGATTGGGGAAGATATCTAATGATTGACCCAAAAGGTGGAAAGGCATCCTGGTGCAATAAAGTAATTAGAGTAGCAGTTTTGGAAAAATATCTAAAAATTTTAATTAGAGGTAGTCGGGCACCCTTCCAAGCAAAACAATTAAAAATCATAAAAACGAAAATTGTTGTCTAGCGATCACAACTCAAAGTTGTAATTGTATTATTACCTTTGTCTACTTTTGATGTGACAAAGAATTATAGTGCTATGGTTGATGAGACACTTGAAGCTGATTCGTACAAGGCGACACGTCTTGGTGTTAATGCTGAGAAAGACAAATGTAAGGGCAGTGTAAATGAGCTTGTAAGGTTGAAAATTCCATAACCACCCGCACATTTTCCTCAGAGGATGAAACAAAAAAAGAAATAAGGGAAGTTCAACAAGTTCATTGGCATACTAAAATAGTTTAGCTTTAACATTCATCTTCTTAAGGCTTTGGAGAAAATGCTTTGGTATACCCAATTTATAAAAGAGTTGGTAACCAAGAAGAGAGTGGATAATTTTTAGGATGTTGGTGGGTTGTACCGTTGTATTACAATCACTTCTTTTTCTCTAGCACAAAATAAGGGTGATCCCGAATAATTATTGATCTCATTAACCATCAAGATATCCAGGTTTTTAGAGAACTATGTGAATTGGGATCTACCAATAATTTTATGTTACTGGATGTATTCAAAAATTGGATTTAGACCTCTAGAATCAATGACTATGTTGTGGTTCATGGTGATGTGCTATGGATTTATAGAACTTTTGACGATTAAAACTACTAAAATATGCATGTTTCATAGGTTGTTTTGTGTGAGATTATGTGTTTTGGGTATGTTTTCTTTTAGTTAATTGGTCTTTGGATGCTAAACAAAAGAAAAAGATAAAAAGTTAAATTTTTGGCTACTTAACATGGTAGTGATAGGCATATGTGATCAGAGTATGTCTTAGAACATGATGTCCAGAGGCTGAGAAGTATGAAAAAGAAGACTCTGTCACTTACTAAGGGCTCATATGGCTTGTATGTTATAGATATCGCCTCTACGTGATCAATGTGTGTTATAGAGGTCTAAATCAAAAGAGCTTTAAGAGCTGTGCCGGAGTTTTGGAACCTACAATGAGATGGGTTACCGGTACATTCAACTAGGTAGGCATAATCCTTAATCGATAATGAAAGTAATGCTTACCAAACTGGTGAAGGTGCAAGAGAGTATGGAGGATAGACTTAAGGAGATTAATACTAATATCTCAGGTTTAACACAGAAGGTTGACTCTCAAGTAGTAGCAATAGTTAGGGTAGATATCTACTAAGTTAAATTACAGGCAGTCGGGTACCTTTTCGAGTAACAACTCGGAGTGGTTTATCTAATATTTAACTCCCATTACCTATAATTGAGGTGACAAAGAATGATATCAATTTGATTTCTATGGCACCTGTCGTAAGGTCTAGCAAGGAAATAGGCGTTGATGCTAGGTGTGGTGAGGATACATGTAAAGCTAGGGTTGATAAAGCCGTAGTTAATCAAATTCCTCCACCACTACAAACTTTTTGTCAACAAATAAAATAGAAAAAAAAGGATGGGAAGTATAAAAGATTCATTGAGATGCTGAATGGTGAGAGTTTGAATATTCCTGTCCTTGATGCATTAGAGAAAATGCATTGATATGTAATTTCATAAAAGAATTGGTGATAAAGAAGCGAATGACTAGTTTTTAGGATATTGGTGGATTTCACCATTACATATCTATCACTTCTAAGTCTTTGGGCCAAAAAAAGAGTGATCCCAGTGCATTCACAATCCCATGCTTTATAAGGACATCCGGATTTTCCCAAGCGTTATATGACTTGAGAGCCAACATCAATTTGATGCCACTAGATATATTCAAAAAATTGGGATTTATCCCTCCAGAGCCAACTATGATGTTGTTATTAATGATTGACTGTACAGTAAAGAAACTCGTGGGCATTTTATTTTATGTGTTGGTAAAACTTGATAACTTAATCTTTTAGCTGATTTTGTTATGTTTTGTTATGAAGTTGACTTCGAGATGGCCATCATATTGGGGAGACCGTTCATTTCCTTGGGTAGAGTAATGGTTTATATTTGAAAGGGGGAGCTAAGGTTGAGAGTCAATAATAAAGATGCCACCTTCAATGTCCGGTGAACAATGAAGCAACCTACCGATAGGATTATTGTGTTGCTTAACCATTCATTTGATAATCCTGGAGGGTATTCCTTTGGGTGGTACAATGAATTTTAAGTAGCCAAGGAACCCGTGTCGTGGAACAACATAAATAAAGTGCTGCATGTGAGGCAACCAATGGACTTGTTGGTGAAACTTGAGTAACTAACATAGCCATGTTATGTCGCGACGTAAAATCAAATGTTTGTTGGGAGGCAATCGACTATTTTAGTATTCACGTTTGTTTTTATTTATTGTAGGTAAAATACAAAAGTAATTTCCTGGAATGAGAAAAAAAATTATCATATTATAAACTTCAAGGTAAAGGATTTAGTCACCAACTCCGCAAGGTTATAAGTCCCACGTGGGCTAGGCAAGTTGTGCAATAACTAAAATGATGGAATTTTGAGAATTTCTTGGGAAATTTCTAGACTTTATCCTATAAAATTACTTACAAGTTCATATTAACACTTACAATCTCGTAAGCACTAATTTAAGTATGACAATACAAAATACAAAGAGTAGGGAATTTGGCCAAAAGTTTAGGCTCAATACAAAGGGCATATACGAACAGTATGTACCACATACGTTGCTTCCATCAGTGGGAACATTTTGGGAAAAATTGGTGCTTAGTATTATGAGCCCACCTTAACCTATTTAAAATGTAAACTGACCCCTATATTATTTAAACCCTCAAAATCTATTTCAAACTTACAAATCCTAAAAATTCCCTCTTCCCTCTTAAAATTCAAGCTACCCCACTTTCCTATACTTGAGTAAAGGTTAAAAGTGTACTTACTACTTACATCAACTTGTTATAAATCTATAAATATGCATTAAAGCTTTGGTTTTACTCCACTTATCCATGGTTCACTTCCGGTTCTCCAATGATAAGGTAATATTCCTGGATCATAATTGTAGTATCTTGTTCTAACTTAAAATAAGCAGGTTGGTGTGTATATTCTCATGTAAAATATATAGAAACCATCATGCTTGCATTTAGCATCCATGATTACCCTAAATATCTTAATATAGGGCATTTTTTCTAATTAAACCTTTAAATCCTGCCCTAAACTACAGTTGAAGTGAAAAAGATGGAAGAATTTAAATGCTAGTTTGTATTGATAAATTGATTCTATGTTAGTATGTGCATATGGAACTTGTTGCGATGAGTATAAGTTATAGGGATCCCAAAATTGTGCATAAATTTGATGTTTTCGAATTTTGATTTTTTCTTTAAGTTTTGCTCACTGTTTGTACCTTTCAGATGCTAACACTTGGATTTTCAGGTACATATGGAACCTAAGAAGAAGGATGCACCTTATACAGGATGAGATGGCTCTTCCAAGAACAGTAGCTTGGAGGAAAAGTTCTTTCTTGCCCAATCTAGAGCATTCCCATCACAATTGACAAAGTCAATGACTAAGGGGTGGAATTATGTTATATCTGAGGCTATCATTATGGAAAATTAAGTGTATGGATTGAAAATAAATAATCATTGGCCAAATGGCTGACTTTTACTCCGCCTAAGACCCAGGCTGAGGATATCCAGTTTGTATCTAGGATGAGGATGAAGACGGCAAGGAGATCACCACCACACTTAACCTAGATTATTGGGGGAGGTGATGGTGATTATGATGAGGAGGAAGAAAAGTCTAAGTCACCTTCTCAAGTAGATACATAGTACTCCTAGTTTAAGGAGGGGTCCCACACGTGTCTGACGTAGTAGGTGAGGAGCAATCATCAGTTGGACCTCAATCTTAGAAGGATACAGGACAGGCTACATAGTATTTAAAACCACCAGATATAAAGGCCACAACTAGGCATGATAGACCTCTGACCTGACATATATCTCGGAGGAGCCTATAGATAAAGTAAGCATGAGATGTTGAGTCGAGCGACTTTGGAATATTTTTTAGTAGGGCAGCCATATTTTTTAGATTGGCCAATAAAAGAGGGATAATTTTAAGGAGGGTAGGATAGAGTTTTTGAGGTTTAGTAGAGCACCATAGATTCAGCAACGCTTTGAGCATTATCAATTGTAGTTTATGACCAGAACCCTCAGTTCATATTGCTTGGCCTTGGTGCAGGAAATTCTATGCATCATTTTATGTCACAATTGCCTTGTCTACACATAGAGGTAGGGTTATTCTAAGGTATGTTGAGTAGCCCTAGTTTGAGAAGACTTTTGTGAGAAGTGTTATGGAAGACATTTCTGTGTTGTCCATCCACCAAGTTCTCTATGAGTCAAGATTATGTTGCAACGACATAAAAAACTGAATGTGATTATATATTGAGTGTTGTACATGATAGAAACATTATACCCGATGTTAAGCAATAGAGTGAGATAGTTGAGATGGCGATATAGATCGCTCGCTATATTTCACATCATTGTGATGATACTTCACAGATCGAGGGGCATGGTATGATTAAGAAGGTTGTTCTGACATTTACCACAAAGTTTTTTTGAAACTTGTTCAATATAGATTGTGTTTGACTGTTGTAGGCAATGTATTGACTTAGGATAGAGCTGCACTGACTGCTAGTGTGATGGATGGATTTGATTTACTTTGCAACTATTTTCTGGTATAGTTTTATAAGAGTTCTTTTGGTAAGATGATGACTTTTCTATTCCCATGTTAGACTAGAGAATATATGAGTTGATGAGAGAGTACACGTAATGAACAAGACATAAACTAAGAAAGCGAAGAACCTAACATATTTAGACCTTCCCAAAAGACCCCGTGTGCCTAAAATAGTGCCTTTAATCCTAGTTGAGGGACCATCAGTTCCTATAGAAAAATAGGTAGGTAACATGGGAGTTAGTATGGAAATTAAATAGGGGAGTAGAATGAGGCATCTGAGATGAAGTACACAGGGTGAAAGAACCCCAGTTATATCTACATCAACATTGACTTCTACTTTAGAGTAGGTGGGTACATCTTCACTTCCCCCTTGCCCATCAAATTTAACTACTCCTTCTGGTATGATGTTAGTTTACTATGAGTTTTTATGTAACTTAGTGGATAGTCAAAGAGTTATCCATAATTGTCTATAGAATATTGAGGCTGAGGTGGCGAGTTTATACCGGTAGATCCTGCCATCGATCAAGACTTTATTAAAGATGGATGAGACTTGGTTGGATTCTACAAACTAGGTTGCTATTTCAGAGCTATGGGCTTAGTTTCATACATGGATAGTCTCTTTTAAAGTTTGGGTATGCTAAGTTCAGCAATATTGAAATAACGAATAAAGGTTATATTCGGAGAGAGGTAGATCTACTTAAACCAAAGGTGCACTCTCTGGCTGAGAGCTATATGTCATCCATCTCTCCAGTTGTTCCCAATTTTGTTCAGTAGGAACCTCTTTCTAGGACCAGCCGATTTGACTTTTTTTATAGAGGATGATGAGGTTCTCCCCATAGTTGGGAAAAAGATAGGCTGAGGAGGGGACATGTTGGATCCCAATATTCTATTTGACTAGACCTTAAAATGGGCCAGCAATTATTCATAGAAGACTGTAGTGATTTATAGGCAGAGGTATGTCGAGATAGCTGTGGGTACATAATCTTATAATGCACCACAACCACCATCACCTCTACCACTCTAGGTACTCTTACATGAGGGTGATCATGAACCATACATGTAGTTCATCCCAGGTATATCCTCATTTCCTTTCATTTTCTTATTTGCATGCACTAGGGATATCACACAAATTTTAGTTGGTATGGGGTATACCAAAGCCTCCATGGGTTGTTGTTGTCATGCTTTTTTTCTTTTTGGTCCCAGTATGCTTGTAGAACCAGTAAGTCTAGATTAAAATTTATGTCATGTTATGTTTTATTCTCTATTGTGTTTGTTTTTATGTTATTAGGATATTTTTTAGCATTTAGGGTAGTTGTCATGTTTTTTTATTGATTTTGAGAAAAATGATATCTCTCCAAAATTTATGTTTTTAGAACTTTGTGATATTTATATATATGTGACTATTGTGGATCTTATTATATCATTAGATTAGAGACGTGATAATAACAGCTAACTTGTGCATAATCTAGATAGGTATTAGCTTGTGATGTGACTGTGTCCCTAGTGTGTCTGAAATGCTACCTAGTTCCCTTTGTGTGTTTAATCGAGAACTTGCCCGGTTACTCTTTCCTAGTTTGTAGGATAGTTTGTTACGAAATGATCATAGGACATTGTTGATGTTAGTCCACTTTTATCCTAAATTACCTTTTTAATGTGAAATAGTATCCATTAATCCCATATTTGATCCTTGTTGCATATTTCATTGTTTTTACCTTTAACCATCCCAAGTGTATTACAATAAACCTGTTTTGGTCCGATCCTCTTTGGACATCGTACACCTCAACTTAGGCAAATCACCACCTCAACAGGTGGAACCCCACAAAGATGGTCAAATGTCACAACCCTAACTTGGGTCCTAACTCGAAAAGTTGGACAAGCTTCATTCATAGGGCCCTCAAAAGTGTTTGCCTGTGTCTCACATCTCCTTGAAGGCATGATATGAAATATTACAAATAGAAATTGAAGAAATCCTAGCCCTTAGACTATATAGTTTGAGATTGAAACACACGAAAGGGAAATATTTTTCTAAAATATCTAATAGCTTATCTTTTATAAGTATGGCATACTTTACACCCATATAAGAGACTCTACTCAACACAGTATTATGGATACCCAACTCACCATGAACCTAGTCTCTAATACCAATTTGTGATGCCCGAAAACAAAACCATGTCTTATGGGCACCTAAAGCCCACATGAACAAGAGTTTGCCCCGATAACCCATCATAATCATCACACAAACTACAAGGGTAGAGTGAACCCCGACCATATAATAAGATAGAAAAACCATACTACAAGTCATAACTTAAACAAGGTCTATCTTTTTCATAAATATCAACACACTAGCTGATATAGCTAAGTCCACAGTCATCCATAATACCTCTAGAAAAATTGATATTTAGAAATGTATATGTCAAGAAAGCCCACCGGCAATATCCAACCAAGTCAAAATAAGATGAATTCTATGGAAAGGGGACAAAGAACTAATGTCTTTTGAAATAAGGATACTCACCACTCTATAGTCAATACACGAACCACTTTGATCACCTAATCACTGCCCAGGAAGACAAGATGATGCTCTGGCCCCTATGTTGCATGGGGAAATTGGGTTCGGAGATGGTTAATGGTTCAAACACATATAACTAAAGGATAAGGACAAGATAGCATCATCATTCAACAACAAGACAATACATATCATATTTAATCATATTCATTACGTTATCCATATATATAGTCATATCAAACGCTAACCAAGAGGACAGGTCTCATCAATACTTAGGAAACAATCATTTATTATATATTAAATGGAAGACTCTAACCTTCCACACTAATAAATTCAAGTAGGGACCCCAACCACACACACATCTATTTGAGTGAGGAACTCCAACAACATACATATCCATTCAAGTGAAGGAATCAAAACACTCACACATATTCATTCAATAAAATGACTCTAACCACATGCTCACACATTTTACAAGGGACACTTACCCCTTGCCATATTAGATAGGGGACTCTAACCCCATGAAAATTTATTTGGTGAGGCACTTTTACCTCGTGAGGTCTCATGATGCAAGGGAATTTAACTACAAGCCATAACACTCTCATCATTCGATATTGGTACTCCCATCTATTGTCTATGCATCCATAAATATTCAATTCTACACATAAGGACTTTAACCCGTTTAGCAAATTCAATACCATACTTGACCACATGGACTTCGCATAATCCTTCATTTCTCAACCATTTAAATATGTCAATGCCTTAACCCAATTCATAAAAAAATTTAATTTTTGGTCCTCATGACCCTTAAAAACATATTCACCTTTCATTAGCAATTCTATACCATAATTTAGATCAAAACATAATTCTAGTTCAATTTCATGCTATGGACTTTAACCCTATTTTTATTCAACAAACCATCAAGGTCATCAATTACACAATACGTGGCACATTTTAGCTTCAAAATATCATTTATCAAGAATTCATATATATTGGTTCATTGCCCTAGTTCAAAGCATCATCATCAAGTTACTAGACATCTAATATATTTTAACAAATTTCTTGTATACCTTTCTTTACCAAGGCCAATTTCATGGTAGAAATCATCAACACTAGGATTAATCAATACCCCATATTATACCATATACAAAACGATTTTACCTATGCAAACTACCATCATAACATGTATAAATATAAGTCTAAGCAAGAATTATCATTATGCATCTTTTTTCAATAAAATACTATTTATTTTGTTTTAAAACCACCATGTACACTTATTAATCCAAGTGTGAAATACATGGGTTAAAGTTATTTATCAAGGATAGGAGGTACAAATCTTAAACGTGATGAATTGCCAAAAAAATTGACTCACCTTGGCCTCTTGAAGACCACTATTAAAATGGTTACATCTAATTCTTCAAAGATGAGTTTGAAAGAGTGTTTAGGGTGTTTGATCCATCAAAATAGATGTGTAGGAGTCTAAAAGCACTTATATAGTCAGAAGGCTTAGGGTTTTTGTCACGATAAATGACCATAAGGCCCTTATATTAAAGATGGAAATTGGACCCATCCAGTAGTATGACTACCTTAAGGGACTCATACCCTAGGTTTATACTAGGTCAGAAACACTTTTAAGGGTATGACTATAAATTTTTGAGTTTTATCCAAAAGGTACAACTCACCCCAAATGCATACACATCTCCTGTACAAAAAATAGTCCACTTCTGATTAAGGAATCACTATATATTATTTGTCTTAGTACAACTCATACCTTCAGGTACTATTGGTTAGTGCCTCACTCATACCTATGATAGTGAGTGACCTTACCGCACTACCTATGGTGTGATGGGGGTCAAAAACTCATATCCAAAGGGTATAAGTGGTACTCTTAGTCGTACCAAGTCCAGAGGCACCAAATGAGGGAATTTTTCAATAGTTCAAAGTTTAGGTGTTTCATTTTTGATTTATAGCATTTCCTTACGTGATATAGGCCCTTTTGACATTTTATAGTTAGGTTATCCACTCTTAACACTTACAAACTTATATTTGATTCAAATTTTTAGATTTTGATCTTGGAATTACTTTATTCTTGAATTTGGTGTATAATTTCGTTGTTGGCTTTGGATTTTACTTTTTTATCATTGTAATATCTTTAATTTCAATAAGAATTTTTTGATCATTTCAAAAGCATGAGTGGTTAAATCACTTAGCTAAGGTTGTGGGAACCCTGAAATATTAACGAAGTAGGGCAAGCGATAAATTATTCTAAACTAGTATATTTCCATGCATTGTATTATCTTAGATTTCATAAATGTCTTAGCGGCTCCAAATTGGAAGATCCAGACTAGAATATCAGTTCGTACTCAAGAAGATGAGTTGTGATAAGGAAAAGATAACTACAATAGTAATTTGATGTTTAACAATCGATCTAGGCTAATCAGTATCATCTATGTAAGATGGTTATCTATTATCTAGTATCTTGTAATGCAAAAGATAATAGTAAACTAGAATCTAAGATAAAGGTTATTAATGTGACATTATAAGACACAGAAGGTAAAGGATAAAATCCAATAATCCATACCCAAGATAGTTAATAGTACATAAATTATCAGATTCTGTATGCAAGGTACTAAGTTAGGCTAATAAATCATATAAGCCTACTGAGTTGAGAAACAAGGAGAATATAATCCTAGTATTTGTCACTGATTTATTACAACTAAAATTAAGATTGGCTACTTTTTGGAGATTACAATAACAATCCCTATTTACTTTCTGTTCAACCTATTGAGTTCCACAAACTAGAGATACAAATTCATATCTTTCCTGTGGGTTCAAACCCAACCTAGTTGGATTATTATACTTAAAAATGACATATTTATCCTCATGTGGAGGTTTAGTTCGTGCATTTATCAGATGGAAGACAACAGAGGAAATAAATCCATAGGAATATTGTTTGATGCTTTGGTAAAAGAGAATACTATTATTTTTCTGATTGACTTTGAGATGTACAGTATATTGGGCAGAACATTCGTATAAACGGGTGGAGCGATAATTTATTTGAATTAGGGAGAGCTTAAGTTAAGAGTTTATGATACGGCATTCATATTCAACATCAACTGTCGTATAAAGCAGTGAACCGATATGAGGGTGGTGTTTGTTATTTTTTGTGCTAATAACCCACATCATTTTTCAATATTAGATCAAGAACTCAATGGAAGAAACCTAAATCTTATTGGTGAAGTCTGAGTAACCGACATAGCTACGTCATGCCAAGATGTTAAATAAAGTATAAGTTGGGTGGCAAACCATTATTTTAGTTTTCACAATGTGTTTTTATGGTGCAATAGCATGAGGAACTACCTAGAATATTGTAATATATTTATTAATTCAGAATATTACTGGTAAGGGGACTTTGTGACAAACTCATGTTGGTCATAAGTCCCACTCTGGCTAGGTAAGTTGTGCATTAGATGGTAAAATGAAATTGAGGGGATTTTTTTGAAATCTCTAGACATTTACATGTGAACATACTTATTAAGTCATAAATACCACTTATGTCCTTATAAATATAAAAGTATCACAATGAAAAGTCCAGAGAACAAAAATAGCGGCTAAGTAATTTTTTCTACCTATGAAGAGTACTTGTTAAAGTAGCTCCCACCTACGACTTATAAGTGGAGGCGTAAGGGAAAAAATTTTGGGCTCATGTTTTTAAAAAATTAGGCCTAACCCTACCCTAATTGATCTAAAACTAGCCCAACTGGGATATTAAAGACTCACACCCTATCATAAACCCCATAAATTTCACAATTTCTAAACTCCTTATAAAATTTAAACCACCTCAATTCCCCCACAGATTATATAAGGCAAGAACATTATTAATGTCCAAAAAGAAGCTGTCCATATTAAACCTATTTCATGTCAATGTTAGAGTATCTTCATCTTTTCAATCTTCACTTCTATTTCTTGATACAAATGGTAAATTTCTTAGTTCCTAATAATAGTAAATTAGCCTAAGCTTTAAATAAGTGAGTTGGTGTGTAGGAGCCTAGAATTAGCCTAAAATATTAAAATAGTCGATTTTCATTTATAAATACTAGATTATCATGCCCCAAATAAAAGTATAAATTGAAATAGTCGAAAAACCATAAGAGTTTTTAATTCCATAATTGAGTCTAGATATTTTGTCATAACTAAATGTTCAAAAAATGGACTTGTTCGGACTCAGTACATGTTCTTGGAATATAGAGTCAAGGAAAAATTTGAAGCTTCACAATTTTGAGTTTTTCTTCAAATTTTCTTGTCCCTTATTTTCCTTGGAGTAGTAAAACTTGGTTTTTTAGATATATATGAGCTCAAAGGCATTAAAAAAAAGACAGGACTAGTGAGGCAACAAGACAAATACTCTGAGCGTAGTGGCTTGGTAGAGGAGTACCCAATTACTCCGACTAGAGCACCACCACTATAGACTAGGGCTCATGAAAAGGTTGTGGTTAAGATAATTATTAGTGATACTCTGGGCATCCAGATCCCAGTAGTGTCATAGTAGGGTATCCAAACTACTTCTTTTCGGCCTAGCGCTCAGCCAAAAACAAAAATACCAGTACAAGGGTTGAGGATGATATCGATAAGTATTTTACCAGTATAGTCTCCCTAACCTGATGATGGAGAGGATGAGGGTGTGAATTCTAAGCCACTTCTAGAGATAGTTATACTAGAACACTGTCTGAGGAGGGGTTCTAGGATGAGTCGGTAACACTAGTTCCCAAACCATTATCTGCAGTACCCTAATTTTAGGAGGGTACAACACAAACATCCTATCAGGAGAGACCATTATATAAATCCTAGGTTTTTGACCCTACTAACATCTCGACTGAGCCTATTAATAAGGTTAACCTTAATTTGTGTGTTGTGGGTGTACAAACTATTTATAAGAGAGACAACTTTGTCACTAGGACCGGTCAACCCAAGAGGACTATTTTTTTATGAGAAATGGATTTACTTATTTATATTTTCTGGAATACCACTTTTCTAGGCTGCATTTGATAGGTATCATCTAGGGTGGATGACTAGATCCTAAGGTTCATATATCCCGGCATTTGTGGGTAAGTTTTATGCTTCCTATGATGCAATAATATGATTGACCACTCCCACGGTTGCCCAAACTAGGGAAAACGCTGGTGATAAGGGTCATGGTTGATATTTCAATAGTAGACACATGTCGAGTTCTAATAGGACCAAACTATATAGCACTTTTGTCAACAGTAGAGTATGATGATCAATTTAGATTAGTGAGTGATAGACGCGTTATACGAGATACTGAGCATTAGCATGAGAGGATATTTTTGGAAAGATGGATTGCTAGTTATATTTTGCCGCATTGTGTCGATGCCCTGCGGATTGAGTTGGAAGGTGATATTTAAAAGGTGACACTAAATTTTTCTGTATAAATTGGTGGTTGGTTGTGTGTTATCATTTATCTCTGACTGTAATAGATAAATTTTATAGGATGGTGCAACACTAATTGCGAGCATATTGGCTAGTTATGATATTGTTCTTGCAACTATTATTCGATATAAGGTTCATGTGTGGGTATTTAGAAATATGATAACACTTTCATTTTAGTGTCTTGTACAGTTGTTGTGTGATGAGGATGATGTGCCTAAAATTCCCATAGTTAACAATTCTGTTAAGGCAATGGGTGTGTCCTAGGCTAATATGATTAAGGATACAACAAACCAGGTCCTTGCCCAGAGACCCCGTGTGCCTTTGATAGTAATTCTGGCCTGGTCTGAAAGCCCATTATTTTCTGTGGTACTGAGTGATAGACAAATTAGACATGTTGATGAAGTTATGAATTTTAAGCTAGAGGAATAGAAAGAGGGCCACAATATAAGCACTCAAAATGAGAGGACCCCAGCTACATGAACTTTAGTCTAGCTTTCATTTCAAAGCCAGTTGGGACATCTTCAGTGCCCCTCCCCCCCTACTATAGTTGGTGCCATAGGTATGGTATTAGTATACCAAGTTTTTTTTACATAGCTTAGCAGATATTTTGTGTTCTACTACCACTCGGCTAGAGAATGTTGAGGACTAGGTGGCATGGTTGTATAGGTAGATTTGGCGTTGAGTCTGAATGGAACTAGAGGTGGCATAGGCTAGATTACAGGCTGTACATAGGCCTAAAATGTCAGTGTTTTGAGCTATGGTGCTTACTTATAAGGATATTTTTTAGGGTTGAGTTTCATCCCATTTTAGTGATATTAATTTACCTGATCTTGGTGAGATTAAGGAGGAGGTGTCCACAATACGGGTAGAGATACGCTCTCTCACTAAGAGCAACATTCTGCCATCCCTGCAGTTATACCTCTAATTGCTTTGCGTGCACCTTCGAGTAGAACTAGACATTAGGATTTAATAATGAAGGATGAGGAGATTATCCCTATAGTTGGGACCAAGAGAGGCAAAGAAGAGGTTCTGCAAGATCCTGACTTGCCATTTGACCAGGCCCTAAAATGGGCCACAAATAATTTGAGGGAGACTGCCTTTCTTTATAGGTACGTGTTGAGCTTGTTGTGGGTACATCCTTTATTAGTGTACTGCCACCACCACTACCTTTTTTAGTCGAGATACCTTCATATAAGAATGAGTATGACATGGACGACTTGTGCATTAATAGCGTTGAAGTGCACACGCAGGTGTACTTGATCTTATCAAGTAGTAAAGTGACTTCAAGGAAGTCTAAGTCTCGATATCTCAAGGACTTGCATTCGCCACCTATCTAATTCTATTTTAACCAATTGAGGAGAGTAGCAAATAGAGTTTTAGAGTTCTAAATTTAAACTAGACTAGATGAATGCAATAAAATAATAACTTAGGACAATCTAGGAATAGTATCCTAGGGTTAAGGATTGCGTACAATCATTTTATGTTGTTGAACTTCATTCGTTAATTTGCTTATCTTGGTTGTTGATTCGTAGGGTTAATTGCATGATCATGGTTTGTAAAGCTCTAATTGTCTACCTAAGTTAAACCTTACAACTACATCCTTCAAAAGGGATGTAATAGTTCACTTATTTTCTTTACAAATATCATCCTACATATGATTCAAGTAAGGCTTATAGGTATATCCCTATCCTATATGTTGTAATCCCCATATGTTTCCAAGCTAGAAAATGAATAAGTTCTCCTACGTATGAAACCTCATATCCTGTGATTCATATTTGAGTACATGATCTAAAATGAGTATCCTAGAGATAATATAGCTTATGATGTGTTAAGCATGCTCATGTGAGTCACTCAGAGTAAGGCAAGCTAATAGCTTTTTGATCCATCAAGTTTTAGTGTGTGATTCTACAAGAGTGACCCTTAAATGAGGATAACATGATTTATATGTGACATTTTCGTATGTTTAGACCCACAAAATTATAGAGAATCGAATTATCTTTCGAACGATTCCAATTTTATAAAAATCCAATTGCCAAGCAAGAAGTTATCTCCTTGCAAAGTAGGAGTATGACGCATAAACAATCGCATATGGCTGCTGGAACAAGTGTGCGACAGGTTGTGTGGCACACAGCCTCAAGTTTCCAATAGCATCTGTGACGCATACCTTAGCTTATGCGATAGGATGTGCGGCGCACACCTTAGCATGTGCGATGCACACTTATCAGTTAGGCCACGAAAAACACTTAGTTTTGGAGTTATTTTAAGGATAATTAAGTCTTTTAACACTCCTTACACGTCCCAATACTTAACCTTACAAAATTTATAGCTTCTAATGACATTACAACCCTATTAACATCTTAAGTTCATTATCCAAGATCATAAAAAGGAGAAAAACTACTAGGGTTGCATAATTAAGCCTGCAGGTCCAATCTTTAAACAATTTCATCGCCACTAAGGCCTGCGTAGTGTTCATCCATGGATTCTTTTCTTTCGTGGAGTTCAAGAATCAATCTTTGATTAAAAAATCATGAATGTTTTGAGGTGATATGGTAGTATTCATGTTGTTGTTTGTGGTTTGTGTTATAGAGTGGGAATTTGAGAAACTTCCAGGAAGATTGTTATCATATAGTTGGAACCCATGAATTTGGGTGGATTAAAGTGGTTTAAGTTTGTGAATACACCTATACCTTAAACAGTGCATGTATGGTGTTTGATAAAATACCTAAGAGTCTAGAAATCATGAATTATAGCTAAATTGTGACTAAGTGAAGGATTCATAATAGGCCTCTATGATTTAATGTCATCCATGTTAATAATATGTCTTCTAAACACTACTGGATTACTCTTGAACTAGTCTTATCGATTTTACTATGCTTACTTGCAAAACCCACTCATGTACAAGATGTAGAATACCCATGTACTTCTTGAAATTCCGCAAGTTATGATATTATGGATTATGGTTGTAATATGTAATGCGCATGATATTGAAAGATATGCAACTATATACATGTTGTATAAAATTTCTTTCCATGAAATAGATTGTTGAGAACCATGCTTAGTATGAAATCCCTTATTTATGATATTTTAGATTATGAACTCTACTCTTATGATCAAGTCAGTCATATGTGTCACTTTACTTCCATCGAGTCCTGGGGGTACTTGTACCCAAAAAATATAGTTGTGTGCCTAGAGCCATGTCATGTTTTCATGATACTCTCAGTCAAGCAATGATCTATAGAAATCAGTCAGTCATATGACTCAGGGAAACTCAGTAATCTCAGTAGTTCAGTATTCTCAGTAATCTCTATTCTCAGCAACCTCAGTAATCAAAGTAAATCTTAATAACTTCAGTACTCTTAATCAGTCCTCAGAACTCATTATATTCCATCCATCATTGGTATCCTGCAAACTCAATTTTTGCTCCACTAAACAATACCACTAGTATCAGTTCAGTTAATCAGTATCAGTTTAGCAAATAAGTTCAGTTAAGTTATTTAGTTCACCCCAATTATTCAGTTTAGTTTCTTTCAGATGGGAGTAGGATTAAGCACCTAGTGAGCTTAGGGATGGGGGCTAACCTGCAAGAATAGGACTGAGATCCCTAGAAGAAATCCCTAAGTTCCAAAACTATGTTACCAGTGTAGGTACAAGATGTCACCATTAGATAGGATTGACATACTCAGGGGTCACCCGTTAGCACATTTATATGTATAGGACTGATCCTAGAAGTCACCCGCTAGATTAGGACTAACTCCACAACAGTCGTCTTTACTGGTGGCACGGTACTGACTCCCTTCCAGTTAGGGCTGAGATTGGACCCTAGTCAGCTTAGCTTGGGGCATGTCGGTTAGATGAACACATCCCACAGTTTTAGTTACAGAATTAGGACTTTTAGACACAGTCAACTTAGCTTAGTAGTACAGATTCAGTACTATTAGATACAGTAAATGCTTATCATTATAAATAGACTTCAAGATCACCAATTAGCTAGTACTGGTCTCAAATATGATTAATCAGTATCAGAATCATTAGATTTAAAGATCACCCACTAGATAAGAATAATCTGAAACTATGTCAAATCGTTCTTATTATCAGTATACTCATGATCACCCGCTAGATAGGACTGATCTTAGATTTAGTTACTCCAAGTAGAATGGAACTCAGATAGTTTCTGCAGAACTTAGACTGTCATATATCGTCGCTTAGTATCGGCTATATCGATTAGTCGAATCGTTATAGTTATATCAATTATATTAGTTGTCATAGTTGACGTTACCAGTATTCAGTTTTAGGACTGTTAGACACAGTCATTCAAACCAGTTCTTCATAATTTGAACTGTCAGAAATAGTCAATAATCTATTCAGTACCTTAATAACAGTAATGTCATATCATCAGCATTAAGACTCAGTAGTCAGCATCATCACGAGTTTAGTTATAGTTGTTTATGCATGTATGTAGTCTTACATTTATATTAGTAAGTAGTGTTCATGCATATAACCCTTTGCATTTAGCCTACCTCACTCATTTACTCAGTACATTCAGACGTACTGACACTTTTGCTATGGTGATTTCTCTTATTTTACACCATATGTTTTGATGCACGAGCTCCAGATCAGTAGTAGCATTCTAGTGTTCAGAGTTTGCAGTGAGTCCTTCTCATTCGAGAAAGATATGATTATTGCTACATTTACTATTCAGTTGCTAGATGGAATTAGTTGGAGACATGTTCCTTCTACTTCTTATTCAGTTAGTTAGAGGCTTTTAAACTAGATATCAAATTAGATATTAAGATCTTATTATTTTTCGTATTTGTGACTTATTTTGGTATTGTTATACCTTTTTCAGACATTTTGTTATCAGTCGTTTATACAGTTCGAATATTATGGCCTTTCATGTTCATTTTTCCATATTTTAAGATATATTATGCAGTATACAGGTACAGATATCAGTCATGGGTTAGCCTGTGCTCCTTTGGCTTCATGAGCACCGTGTAGCATTCTGGTTCAGAAAATCGGGGTGTTACAGATGCTAATTTTAAATCCTTACTTTATAAAAAACTACAAACCTTAAATTGCTTATTACTATATTTTATTGCCCTATTCCCTCTCTTAAGTTCAAAAGGTTTACAATTGATGTATTATAAGGGTACTTAACCTTAAAATAGTTAAAACAAGAGGAAAAAAATAACCAAAATCATAGGCAAATCAGCAAACTTAATTCAAAATAAAAATAGTTATGATCTTGGCCTTAACCCCGAAAAAGGAGTTTTAGCCTTTAATAGAGATATTCATCATCCAGTCCCTTGGATTGATTATAAAATCTATGAAAGAAACTAAATTAAACAGATATAAATCCTAAAAAGAAGTTGTGGTAGCCTCTTCAATCTTCCAAGACATCAAAAGTATGTAAAAATGTGATACAACATGTATTTATAACATAAGGATAAACCAAATCCCAATAGAAGTCGAATTAGCTTGAAAACACCCAGGTTTGAAGTGGAGCATGCATCACATGCTCCATTTCTATAGAATAGAGGATACGTCGCGTGCTAATCACATACACTATCTGCAAGTTGTCTTCCAAAATTTTTCTAAGGCAAGGGATTACCAAAATGAGCATATGTCGCATGCGGATAACCTTTAAGCTGAATAAATCTGAGGAAGACTGTTACTTTAAGCTGAGTTTTAGTTTATGCAGAAGAGGTAAAGATAATTGGTCCGCATGTGTTCTTCTGCTACCCAAGTAGCTCCCTCAACGAACTAATTTCGTCAAAGAACCTTGACCAAGGGAATTTCTTTGTTCCTCATCCTGCAAATATGACGTTCATGAATTTCAACTGGGACCTCATCGAAAGAGAGATCATTCTGAATTTTTATGCTTTTTAAGGGGATTATTACTACTACGTCACCAATGTATTTCTTCAGCAAAGAGACGTGAAATACTTGGTGCACTGAAACTAGATTTGAGTGCGACTCAAGTTCAAAAGCTACATTTTTGAAATGACTGAGAATTCTTTAAGGGCTGGTATATCAGGGATTGCACCTTCCCTTCTTGCCGAACAACTTTATTCCTTTCATGGGATAGATCTTTAGGTAAACAAAGTCACCAACCTGAAACTCTAGGTCTTTTCTCCTCACATTTGCATAAGTCACCTATTGGTTGATTATTTAGTCCTCTTCTTAATCCATTGGTATTTTGTACACGCCCATTCTCCAATCCTACAGTCCACACGCACCCAAATCATTGTAGGGCTCCAAAAGTGCATCAATCTACATATTGTGCCTTCGTTGAGCAATTCTGAGACTTTTTGAGTTGTTCACACTTGATTTGAAAAATGTATATCCTTAAAAATTCATCATAATACATTAAAAATGCATGCTATAGCATTAAACTCAACAATTTAAAGCTCTAAAATATACCAAATCCAACACGACGAACTGGAAACATGAGCTAAGCATAGGCTAATTTCACTTTGATCTTTAACTCATGGTTTTGAACCACGGCTTGATCCAATTTATTGAGTATTATCATGAAGTTTTTTCACATATAATTACACATAAAAACTATTTGGAACACTTTAAACACAATAGAATCCACCAAAATCAACTAGACAAGCACCTATCTCAAGCTAGTAACACTAGTTTTTCGAATTGAACTCTAAATGAATCTTTTAAGTACAAACTTGTTTGAAACTAACTTGGAACCTTATAAACACATGTTTTAAAATATTTATCTCTTTATCAACCATTATATCTTAGAATTATTCACAAGACAAGGATAAAAAGGATAGAATTGGCACGCAAGAATGCTTAAATACTACCAACATCACCACCCCACCCATAAAACCTTGGTCGTCCTCGAACAACTCTTAACTACAATCATCATCCTCTAAGAAGACTCTACCCTTCTACTAAATGCAAGACACTCAAGCTAGTACCATCATGATTACACAAAATGGAAGTTACCTCAATAATCATATTATTTGCACAATTGAAAGCTCATGAACACTACTCTAAGGCATCTTAGCCTTAAGAATTGACTCACCTATAGGCAAACTCATTCATTTTGCTAAATGAAAGACATCATACAAATCATCCGCATACATTCAATATGTTCCCTCACAATAAGAGAGTTACCCATACTCACTCATAATTAGGCAATTTAGAACATAATAGGTAAAATAATCAAATTACGCTCACTCTTAAAAAGAATTCACAAGTTACACATAATGAACCGTAGGTTTTTCCATAGTATAATAGTTCACTAATAGTCAAATGTAAATCATAGGATCAATTAGGACTTTTTTGTGTTGTAATGTAGGCTAAGAGATGGGTAGGAACTATATGAGAATAGTGAATAACTTCTCTATGAACTTTAATACACGACATTAAACATTTAGAACCATTCTCCAACAACCATATTAAACCTTTTCATCCACCCATATCTTTTATTTGGTTCAATTTCTTTTAAGCTTTTGCATAAACACATGATGGGTATATTGCTTATTCATTCATGATTCAATTTTTTTAATTCTCTATAATCGTTGGAATATATTTAACATCATTTTTATCAATCTCAACAACCATACAACAAATATAAATACCAATAATAATTTTCTTGGGATCAATTTCAACTTTTTCTTCAATTTTGCAAACTCATTTCTCAATTATCATAATTTTTTATTAAAGAACTTAGGGCTTTTTGGATAAAATTATGGTCTAACAAAGAAGAAAATTAGGCTACATATAAAGTTACCAAAGGAAAAGCTGAAGGCTCAATGGGGGTTAACTAAGATAATGCACAAGTGTAAGACAAATAAAAGAGGTAAAAACAAGGCTATCAAAGAAATGCCTATATCATCTCCTAAATCCACACTTTTTATTTCAATTTACACACACACCGAGTAAGTTCTAGATATCTCATGCAACAAGGAATATTCAAAATTCTCCCACGCATATGATACAAGCTTAAATTATACAGGATAATCATAGACTCCCAACCAAACAGTAGCATGAATTCCAGATTAAGCCAATAAGTGCAAGAGTCATAAAAATGAGCCTTAAGAATCTTAAAAAGTAGCATTCTCAGAATTCACCTTCTTTCATCAAAAAAACCCACTTGAATCATATAAAAAAAATAGCAGCAACTCAAATATGTCACTTATTCCCTACCTAAAAAAATGGAGCCAAAATTTAGGAATTTCCTTACCCCACACATAAATATCTACTTTGTCCCCAAAGTAAATTTATATCTAAGAGATAGAAATACTCCCTAAGGCCTCTAGGAAAGGCTAGTAGCATCGTCACACATAAAGGAGATCCATGGGACACCACACTCAGTCCTTACCATGCTTCAAGCTCAAGTTTATGTTACTCAGACTTTCCATTAATCTGTGACAAAACTAAAAATAAAAAATATGTGAAATAAAAACTAAAAACTAAAAATAAAACATACCTTAGCTTGAGTTGTCTCCCAAGAATCTCCTAATTTACTATCGTGGAATGACCCAATCAACTTTTTCCTCCACCTTGAAGATATGAATTTCTTCCCCAACATTGCATAAATCTTTTTGCCTCGATAATATGGAGGTGGTACAAATATTAAGGAATCAAGTAATGTAAAGTGCATGGTAAACAACTCGACCTTGAAGTGAGGTGTGTTTTTATGTTGATTAACCAGTGCAAAATCAAGAATATAGAATTCTTGTTCCTTATTTTCACACTCTTCCACAATTTTAAATGATTCCACAGACAGGATATCATCTAAACATAATGTAGAAAAGTTATTCAAGTGAGGCCCAACAAATCCTAATTAAAAATTTACACTATCTACTATACACTCACTTTTATTCACCTTAAATTCAATCTCAAGATAAAGATGAAAATCCAGTGGCTGTGATTCCAGTGCTTGCTCCATAATTTGGATAATATCCTCATCATATTTTTCTTTGCTTAGCCAATGTAGACATAGTGTAAGTGGTATCTCCTCAACCTGTTCAACAATTTTAGTTTAGAGTACTCAAACTTCCTTGAATTATCTGCAACTTCATCTATAATAGGTTTGGAAATCAACTCTGCATCAACCTCCATTTATTATCTAATTACTCTGTAGTCTCCCGATAGTGCTTTATGTATGCCAAGAACTGTACTTGAAATGCTAAACTTTGTTTTAGCATCTCTTTTATTTTACTTGTTTGAGTTATTGCCTGCATGTTTAGTTGTTGTTGCTGAAACTGCTATTGGTTGGTCCATGATTGAATTTGTTACTAATTCAGCCCCGTTCAATTGTAGCAGTTTATATAATTTTGCCTATCAGCATAGCCTATAAACAATTCTTAATCGACATTCATAATCGACATAGCTGCTGTATGACCACTTTGACCACAAACCAAACCCCAAGCTATAATCTGCTCCACAGATAGAACAATATTCGGTTCACATAGTGGAGATCCCATCCATGCACTTCCATCAAAATCTTGACAATAAGCTAATTGATGTGGTCCCTCACAAATACAACAAAAATCATCATTACTTGAAAACCATCTATCCCCGACGGACATATCAAGAAGTGTGATAAAAAGAGAAATAAAAGAATAGAAAAAGAGACTAATAAAACATAAACTATTTAAAACTCAATATAGAAAAACTAAAAATAAGATAGTTTCCTAATTACAAGTCCTCGACAATGACGCCAAAAACTTGATAGCTCCTAAGCACACATGCAAGTGTACGGGGTCTTATCAAGTAGTAAAGTGGCTTCAAGAAAGAAAAAGTATCGATCTCTCAAGGAATTTTGCTCTCCGCCTATCAAATTTTAGTTTAACCAATTAAGGAGAGTAATAAATAGTGTTTTAAAGTTGTAAATTAAAACTAAACTAAACTAACGCAAAAAAGTAATGACTTAGGATAGTCTATGGATAGTAGCCCAGGGTTAAGGATTAGGAACAATCATAATATGTTGTTGAACTTCATTCATTAACTTGATTATCTTGGTTGTTGATTTGTAGGGTTAATTGCATGATCATGGTTTCCCAACCTTTAATTGTTTTCCTAAGTTAAACCTTGCAACTACATCATTGAGCGGGGATGTATTAGTTCAATTAAGTTCTTTACAAATATCATCCTACATAAGATTCACATAAGGATTCTAGGTACATCACTATCCTAGATGCTAATTTGAAATCCTTATTTTATAAAACATTACGAACCTAACCTTGTTTATTCCCCTATTCTATTGCTCTATTCCCTCTCCTAAGTTCACAAGGCTTGTAATTGATGTATTCTAAGGGTAGCTAATCCTTAAAATAGTTAAAATAAGAATAAAAAAACAACCATAATAATATGAAAATCAGAAAACTTAATTCAGAATGAAAGTACTCATAATTTTGACCTTAACCCCGAAAAAGGAGTTTTACCATTTAATGGACATATTAACCATCCAATCAGTTGGATTGATGATATAAACCATGAAAAAAACTAAATTAATGAGATATAAACCCTAAAAAGAAGTTGTAGTAGCGTCATGAATCTTCCAAGTTGTCCAAAAGTATGTAATAACATGATACAACATGTATTTATAGAAACAGGGTAAAGCAAAACCCAATAGAAGTCGAATTAGCTTGAAAATGCCTAGGCGCAGAGTGGAGCATGTGCCGCATGCTCCATAGATATAGAATAGAGCTTGCGTCCAATGTTAATCGCGTGCACTCTTTGGAAGTTTTCCTCAAAAATTTTTGTAAGGCAAGAGAGCACCGAAATGAGCATGCATCGCATGTGAATAGCCTTTAGGGCCACCATGAACCTATTGGTTGATTATTTGGGCCTCTTATGAATAAAGTAGGATTTTTCACACTCCCGTTGGCTATTCTCACAATCAATATGCGCCCAAATTATTCCAAGGGTCCAAAACTGCGTCAATCTGCATATTATGTCTTCATTGAGCCATTCTGAGCCATTGAGTTCTTACCACTTTATTTGAAGCTTGTATATCCTTCATAATTACTTATAATCCATTAACCAAATATTTTTGGATAAGTTACCAATGTATTTATTACCTTCTCTCCTTATTGGCTTTTCCTATTGAGCATGATGGATTTACCATTTATTGTCATGGATTTGGTAATGGTTTGGGTTATGTAGTAAGGTTGAGTTATTGCTAATGTGTTATGGAAGCTGAAGGTGTATGAGCACAACTACTCTACTCATGATTTGGAGTAGGCGACTATAGTTGTCATGCTTAAAATTTTGAGTCATTATCTATATGAAATGCATTGTGATATCTATAGGTTCATCATAGTGTTTAGCATCTTATGTCCCAGAGAGAGCTTAACTCTATGTAGCATATATGTATGGAGTGGCTTACGGAATGTGACATCTCAATTTTATATCATCTAGTTAAGGGGAATATGTAGTAGATTCTTTTAGACAGAAGGTGGTGAGTATGGGTAGTTTGGCTTCTATCTTAGTTTCTTAGAGTCCATTGCCCATGGAAATCTAGTCCTTAGCCAATTTGATTATGCGAAAGAGAACTAGGTAGATTCCTCACACATAAATGGTACTGGGTTATGTTATTACCTACTACCTTTCTAGTTCACGAATTGATAAGCTTTGCTAATTTTATTCCTAATACTAATGCCATTATGAGATTCAAACAATGGTCACACATATATTTGTGCACGCGGTTTACAAAACTTTTTGAGGGGTATCATCTTTTCAATCACGTAAAACACAATAAAAACAAGTCAATTTCACATAGGTTCCTAATGTTTCTTATAATTAAAAAAAACACAAAACGTATACTATGATACAATTAATACCTAAACATGTCGTCTCTACTATGATAGCACAACCTAGGAAAAAGAGACACGACAATAAAAACCCAGGGTGGTTGGTAAACCCGAACCCTTAACATAAAGATAATTAATTGCCCCTAATTCATACTAGAAAATAAAAAACAAAATGGTATAGGGACATGTCATGGTGCTCTAGTAACCAAAAGTGGTCTTGCATACAACTAGGGAATTATATGTCTCATCGCCAGGAGGTGGTGGTGGTACGTTACTAGAAGAGGCACCCAATTCTATCTCGATATGCCTCCGCTCATCAATACTATTGTGCATCAAAGAATATATAGTGGCCTTCATCAAGGCCTGCCTGACCTCCTCATTAGTGTGATCCTACTCGTTCCGCTCATGACCTTATTTGGCTCCAGTATTCTAGGCCTCATCATCACTAACCAATAAATCAAAGACTAGTGGTGAAGAACTGGGAATAAGCTATGTGAAATAATGAATCATGATAAGGATGATTGGAATGTGTCTCTCTGCTAAAAACCAGTCCTGAGATCTCAATGTAAATGCCTCCACGAAAAGGATATATAAGTAAGGCGCCTGAGCCTCGCAATGTCATGCTCTTTTCTGAGCCTAACACTATCAATAAACTCATGTAACTCAATCATGAACCACATGGTTTCCATAATGTTACTCGCAACTCTCGCCTCCGAAGACTCCAAAGTAATTTAGATCCTTGGCCTAATCTGACCAAATTATATGGCATACTAGGTCTCAGTATTTTTTTGGCGATCAACCAACTCCTTTTGTTGATCCACCTCCTATTGTAGGAATTTCCGTGACATAATAACCAATATTAAAATAAGGGAGGGAGTAAAGTAGAGGATAAAGAAGGAGCTAAAGTGCCCGTTGCCACCTTACTTCTAGCAGTAGTAATTACCTCTAGCCACTGACTGTATGTATTAATATAAGTAATTGATATAGGTCTTTCAATATGCTCGACCAATATAGAAATCCCCTAATAGGGGATCACACCTGAAGATGTAGGCGTTTGTGCTCTATGTAGTGCAATAGGGTAGGCGCTATCGTTAATCAAACCAATGACAACCATGTAGGTGACTTCTACCCTCTAATCAACCTCTAGAATACCTGGTACCCCTTACATAGCATGAAATCTTGTATAAAGCATAGGAAGGGGATAGAAATGAACTCTCAAAATTCCTTCTCGCGATCTATGTTTAGATCTACGAAGAAAATAATTTTTATAGATATCTATGAGGCTGAAAATTAGTACAACTATATCACAAGTGTGCACATTATTTGTAGATGTTGAAATAAAATTGTGTCTCACAATATTCCACAACAACCTCATTGAAAAGAGAAGTGAATCCTTCTTAATCTCATCTTTAACTTCAACCTATGGGTCATTAGTATCCAACTCAGCTATCTACTCGAATACCTATCTTGACAAGTCTCTCCACTGTTCACTCTGCTCGGCATCTATCATGGTATGCCTAGTTATCACAAGCCTCATCCTACAGTCAAACTTTGTGTTGTGGTAAACCACACAAACTTCATCCCAAAGAAGAAGCGACAAATAGTCTACCCAGATACCTCAACCCGAACCCATTTGACTAGTGTATGGGTTGGTGATGAATAGTCTTGTTGTCTCTCCTCAACTGGGGTTATCATATATACTAATGCTAAATACAAGGCATAAAAGTTCCAAATAATCCCTTTACCGTAAGATCCTACAGGATGAGCTGTACACCAAAGTGGATATTTATCAAAAGTTTCCTGCAAGTCTAGAGCACCTACCAAATTGGCCAGCTTAAATTAGGTCTGACTATAATATTTCGTTAGGGTCTACACTTCTAAGTAACTGTAATATCTATATTATGAATTCTCTACATGCCCTTTACACACCATCTCAAGAGAGAGATTGAGCAAGTGGTATTGTAAGGACATATGTTGATTCTTAGTCGATAGAAGCTAAAGTAACTCCATCTTGAGTACATCTATCATTAGATCATCTGAATCGGATATATACTTTGACTCCTCCTAAAACATGGAGCCAGCTTAATTCTTCTCCTTACTGGAACTAGAACTAGATTCATCCTCTCCCATATAAGATTAGGTATAAAAAGGAGAGTGTAGTGGTGATGTTATTGCTTACTTCATCTAGGGCAAAGTCCGGATAACACGAGTTGGTGAAATCTGGGGCCTTGACTATGGTGCCTGTGGTGGCGGGGGCTGAGAGCCCGGCTGAAGAGAAGGTGGTATGGCCTGAGAGCCTTACTTAATAGCTACCCAAGTTGTAACCTGCCTTTATGCCTATCACCTAGTCTGATGTGGATCCCAGGGTGCATTTTTCTCTTTCACATGGTAGTCCTCCATTGAACCACCCCATTTGGGAAACGCATCTCTCAACCTTGACTATACTAGCTTCTTCGATGTAGTGTTGACTTCCATAGTACCTTCAAAAAGAGTTGTCAATGATTTAAACACAAGCATAGAACTCGAAACAGATGATAATTGAAATGCCAAATGAAAAGCTACATATGACACCTACCTATCTGTAGTAGTTAGTACCTATAGGGTTGTAGTTAGTACCTACGGAGAGCTTTAGGTAACGTCTTAGCTTGCAGACCAAGCCCTAAACATTAAGGGATTCAAATCTAACATCTACATTGCCTTCTATAGGCTCGTTAGTACAACCTATGTAATCGTAGGTATGTTTTGTGGGTTCAAACTAAGGGTATGACAAATTGATCAAAAAAAAACCATCCAATATGTGTTACTTCAATTTTCGTAAGTAAGTTCAACATTTCTCAATTCAATTTGATTCAACTATACTTTTAATGTGAATACATGATTTCTAAATCAATAATAATACATTAATTGAATTTTCACAAGTTTTAGGATCCATATACTACACGAAATATGAGAATTAAGTAAGTTCAAGTTTGTTGTAAGTGCAATGTCATGTTCATTGTTCGGGAACAACTCTTTACAAAAATTAGAACAAATACAACTTTAACTTTAAGAAGGTATGTAGAAGAAGATGATGAAATAGTTATACTGCACTAACTTCTCAGAGAAATACGCGAGAATAAGGAATATAGTATAGGATTTTGCCTTTTAAACATTTAATGGGAGATAAAGAGTTTGAATTTCAGTAAGAGTGTTGAAACTAAGGAGTTAGACGTTGAAAAGGTTTGATATAGGGTCTTATTTTAGGGGCTTGCCAAATTGGGTTGAGTTGCATGGGCTCGACCAATATTTTTTTTAAAACAAAATTGCTCACTGTTATTATCAAACCTACAACCCTACTTATGGGCCGTAGGTAGTACCTACACCTACATAGGTAGGTGTCATGCTAAGGACTATAGCTTTGTCTAACTCTGGTTCTTATGACCCCACCTATGGGATCGTAGGTTTTACCTAGAAGGCCATAGGTAGGGGTCATAAGTTGAAGTTCAGAGGCCCAAAAGTTTCTTCTAATTCCCATGACTCACCTTACATGTCGTGGCTTTGACATACAACCTAATAACTAGGGTCATAGATCATCTTACCTGGACTTTTTTTGAAATTTTTAAATTTTCACCATTCACCAGATGGTTCTCCATTCCTTTAGCCTATAAAATAAAACAAATTTTGTTAACACTAAAACATAGGGTTGTTTCTCAAGCAACACATAATTTAACATTGCAACACGACGTGGCTTTGTTGGTCCTCACATTTAATCAATAATCCCATGGGTTACCTCCCATGAAGTGCCTAATTTAACATTGCGACATGACGTTGTTCCATTGGCTACTCAGACTTTGCTAAGGCTAAGATTGTCCACACTTTCAACTCCTCTATGCTTCCTATGTAATGCTTAATACGATGCTCATTCACCTTGAATAGGGCTTCTTCATCTCTCTTTTTATCAATTGTACCACGTTGAAATACTTTAAAAAAGGGGAGTCGTCCAGACAACATAGACTTCAACTTTCAAGGAAACAAGCAAAAAGCCTCAAACTATAGAACAAGACCACATCACTGGGTTGGAATGCCTTCTTCTAAATCTTCTTATCATGTTAAAACACCTTCTTTTACAAATAAAAGGATGAACTTTCATAAGAACGGAGGCAGTACCTGTCTAACCCATTTATCTTATCCATTCTTAACTATGCTTTATCAATCCACCACAAATTCAGCTTCTTCAACGCAAATAGTGCCTTATCCTTATGTTCAACCAGTAAGTTACATACCTTTCCGTACACAAGTTGAGAAGGAGAGGCACCTATTGTAGACTTGTAAGCTGTCTTGTAGTCCTAAAGTGAATAAACTAAATTTCCTAACTAATCAGTCCGGATGGCATTCACATTCTTTGCGGAAATGGACTTGATCTCACAATTGGAGACCTCAACTTTCCCAGTTGTCTATGGATTGTAAGGTGTTTCCATGTTATGTTTCACACCAAATTTCTCAACTAGGGCCTTGAATAGATTATTGGAAAAATCGAACCCACCATTATTGGTAACAACTCATAGTGTGCTTGGAATGACCCGAACAAGTGCCTAGTCATGTCGGATTCCTCAAGGCTAACCTAGATAGGAGACCACCACTACTACCCCACCATTTCCTCCCTACAACCATATCAAATCAGTTCCATAAATAAGTATATATATGTAATCCAAAACAAAATGGAACAACCATCAATCAAATTTATTTAGCCAATGTTAGCCCAATACCAATGACAATGACAAGGATGACACCAGTACAGATACCGCTCATACTAACCCATAGTAGTCCTACTAAGCCTCTATCCAAAGGAAAAAGATACAGTCGGTACATGCCCTCGGTCGTAGCCAAAACCATAATCAATAAAACAACCACGTATGTAAAGAAGTCCATGATATGTAGTGGAGCCTTATGGAGTATGGAAGATCACCACATCAATCCAACACAAGTTGGTCCCAAATCTGATCACTGAGTTGGAGGAGTAGAATAGACGGTTCCTTCATCTTGTGGGGATATAACGGCCAAAGATGGGTTAGCAGGTGAATGCTTGCATGTAATAAAAAGAAGGATAACGTAATACCAACCTTTAAAACCTAATAAACAACCATCTCCAGACACATCCATACATATAAATAAGTATATATATACCATTCTAGGTAAGGAAACTGGGTTTACCATGCCTTTAAAGACATTAACCGAGGTATATGTAGCTTAACCATCCTAGAACGACCCATGTGCTATATAGGTCCAGTGTTATAGCCTAAACGGGCTCCGATATGTGTATTGACATGAACCATAGATACCATAGGAGTTGGGGATTCTCGTGTACCCTTCCCTCTCCATGATACATATATACAATTGTAACTTAGGGGATTCCTATGTATCATACAGGTAAATGGTTTTCATTACCAATCCCCATGTCTTCAAACATGAGTTTCTAGTGTCTATCCATTTGAATCACACTTTGACAGTTTGGTATCACACCCCATAATTATTGCCCAATTAAAACTATTAACAAGAAACCAAATCACCATACCATTTTTTATTAACCAAGGCTATGAAAAGTGGTATCGCCATACGGACTATAGCTAGCAAACAATGTCCTTATCCAACCCTTTTAAAGAAGTTGGGATTCTAATGTACCCATAAATTATATAATTAAGTTTGCTTGGGAAATTCCCATATACCCTGCAAAGGCTTTCAATACACCAAATGAAGACCACCATGACCTTATCATTGAACCATTTAAGAACATAAAAATCAATTAGGGTACTATTACCAAGTTATACCTTGCAATAACTTCATTAAATATCTAATTATGTAACAAAGCATTCTCATAGGAATTTTAACAAACACAAAGGGTGCATATAGTTTTCAAAGTAAAATCAAAGTACCAACTAACAATTCCTATGCTACCACATGTTCAAACCACCACTATAATATGAAAACCACATGTAAAAAATTGGGAAAAACATAACCAACCATTATAATCGAAAGACAAAAACAATATTTAAAAATCCCAATATTATCACTATTTATGCCATAAAAACAATTAATAAAATACTCTAATAATTGGGACAAACAATAAGGAAGGAGTAACATGCCTTAGATAGTGAAGAAGATGAGGAGAGACCACCTCTGCAAGCCCCAAATTTATCCTATTGTTGAAACCCTAGCCTTCTTTTACCAAAAAACTGTGAGATAGATTGGAGAGAAAGTTTTATTGGTTAAAAATAGGTTAATGAAGCCCCAAAAATATGTTTTATGTTATGGGGTCCCAACAAGTTATATGGGGAAATGTCCATAACACCCCCAACTTAAATTGTATAATTTTCCCGTAGAAAGGTAGGACCAACCTCCCCTCTCCAATCATACCCTATGGTATGAGTGGTACCCACTACTAGTACCCTAGGCATCCCTTGGACCCCTAACACTGACAAAGATATAACCACCATGGTCCACTCATAAACAAGCATACGACCTGTACCCTTAAACCATACCTACCACAGGATAAAATCAATGGGGAATTGGTAGACTATTCAATATACGAGTAAATGGAATGATTCGTAAGCTACCTTAAGGCTTATGGTGAGTCAGTCATACTCAGATATAAGTTAAGTTACCAAGTTTCTAATAAAGTGATGGAAGAACCCAACTAAATAGCTCGCCACCTGCCATGGGACTCATACCCACCAAGTTGTACCCACACCAGAAACTAAACCACCCAACATAAGACAAACTATGATTTGGGTCACCTGCCCATACCCTAGAATACAACTGGTATACTCTAGTTATATGATGTCCACTGAGTTCAAATGCCTAGAAATTTCTAACAACCAAAATCTGGGGTGTTTCACTTGTCCCCCACTAGGATCATTTATCCCTAAATGATAGAGTAAGGCAATACAAGCATGATTTACACCACAACACCTCCATTCTGACCTTTAACTAAGTTAGAAAACAAAGATTCAAGGAATTAATCTTTTCTTTAACAATCTTTGAAAACAAAATTAGGATAAAGAACACATACCCCGCATAATAATATTTGGAGAAGAAAACAACTATGGATAATTGACTTCATGCCCTCTTTCGTTGTCCATATAGCCTGTTCCACCTTGTGGTTCTTCCATAGATCCTTAACCAAAGCTATATTCCTTGGTCCATAACTGACAAACTTGACGATAAAAAATCTTAACCTTGACCTCCTCATAAGATAAGGAATCCAAAATACTCAATCATTCCAAAGAAATAATAAATGAATGATTACCTATGGATTTCCTCAACATAAAGACGTGAAACACTTGATGAATGGAACTCAAACTAGAAGGAAACTCCAGTTGATACGCAATATTACAAACCCTTCACAAAATTAAATAAGGACAGACATACTAGGGACTGAGCTTTCTTTTCTTCTAAAACCACATTGCTTTCTTTATGGGAGACAACTTTAGCAATACCCTACGCCCAAACTCAAATTACAAGTCCTTTCTCCTTACATCCGCATAGGACTTTTTGCTACTTTGGATAGCCTTAAGACTATATCAAAATCTTCACTTTCTCTGTTGCTTGGTAAACCAAATATGGGTCAAACATATCCACCTCACCTATCTCAAATAATCTAACCCGACCGAGGGCCTTGCCATAATGGGAATCCCAAGTTCAACTAGGACTAGGGATCCCTCCAGGTTACCCAACCCAACCACCTATATTCAACCTTATATCGACTGAATTTCAAGTATTTAACAAGATAGCATAAATGCTTTCATAAAGATTTTGGGATAGGGTAAGACCTATGGTCAACCCAACCGAGCATAAATATAACACCCCAACCGCCCAACCATACCGACCAAAACCATAGGTCGTAAACTAGGCCATAACCAAAGAGAATATCAAAACATAATATGATAATTAATCCCAAGATGTAATATGATAGAACAACCAACAATATTGTACAAGGGTGTAAGTGCCAACACCAATAGTAATGCCAAGATAAACACCAATACCTATCATGCCCATACAACCCCGTAGAAGTAGCATAAAGCCTATAACCAATAGAGTAAATAAATCTTGTTAGGACATGCCCCCAACCATGGCGAAAACTAATATCTAAAATAAAGTAAAAATGTCTACCAATATCCATAACATTAAATGATCCCTTCTGAAAGGATGGAAGTTCATCAGTTCAGTCCAAACATTTTCCCAGAGTCAATTACTAGTAAGAGGAGTCGAATAGTCAGGTACTAAATATAATGGGTATATAGCCAACAGTAGACTAGTTAGCAAGTGACTACTGGAATAAATCTTAGGATAAGGATAACATAATGGAAGCTAAAAACACAAGTAAAACTATTCAATACACACAACCATATATATATAAATATATAACATTGTTGGGAAAGGGAATTTGGGTTTAGCATAACTTTAAATCCTTTACCTGGGCTATGTAGCTTCGATATCCTAAATGGGCTATATGGGTTTAGCTCCCTCGGCTTAAAGGGCCCAGTGCGTGTTGCCGAACTACTATGGATGTATCCCATAGGATGACTAGTACATCCATCAATAGTGTGACATCATGAACACGATCCACTAAGATCAATCCTCATATCACCAAATACGAGTTTCAAGTTTTGGTCACCCCGGGATCACCACCTTGCACAACATCGCTACACACCCCACCATTAATTCACGATTGAATTTGTTTGGAAATAACCAACCAATCCATTTACCATTTTATTAACCAAGGCCAATATTAGCGTAATTGTCATACCGCCCCTTAATTGCAAGTAATATCCATAGTCAAACCATTTAGGTTAACAGGACTTTCAAGTGCACTTCCATAGACCACATTAAACCACTTCGGAGACTTCCATGTTCCCCACAAGCATAACTTTTTATACTTTAGCCTTTTCAAACCATTTAAACAATGCATAATTTCTTTACCAAGTTTAAAACATGCAAGAGTTCCATTAAACGAAGTCAATAAAATGAACATATCTTTATAAGTATTTTATCAAATACATTAGGGGCATAATATAACAAAAATTAGTTCCAAAGACCATTAAATAATTACCATGCAATCTATTTTTCTAAATCCATCATTAATACATATAAAAGCATAATTAAAACCATAGGAAAACATAACCAAGCATTTAATATTGAAACCCTAATGAATAGTTGAAAACCCTAATCATGAAAAAGTAAAACCATGATATGAATCATACAAACCATACCTTTAGTTATAATTACAATAAGGGAAGAGAATCTTGCCTTAAACCAAAGAATTGGTGGAAAAATAACCAAAGAAAGCCAAAATTTATTCCTCAAGATGAAACCCTAACATTCTTGCACCAAAGGTCTTTAGAGAATTATGAAGTATTTTGGATTAGTTTCTAAGTGTTACTGGATAGAATAATAAGGAAAATAACCCCTTAAGTTTATTAGAAGTCGTGAGTGCTAATTAGGGTAATCAGGTAAATGTCCAGAATACCCCTATTTAAGTTACACAAATTCCCATCAAAGGGATACGACTGACCAATACAAGTCATACCCTTCCAATACGATTGGTGCCACCACTCGTATACAACCCTCAACTCTTCGATCAAATATTGTCGAGCATATGACTCATCCAACCAAGTCTTAACCACAACAGACAATCCGTATCCATGACTAGTATCCCTAGCAAAATGAAATACAAGGAGATCAAACACTTTCCACCATACAAATCCCTAAAATGAAGCATACCTAGCGTTACAACTCATAACCCTAAGTCTCACCCATTTCAACGACTTAAACCACCCCCCAACAAACACTGGTCAGAATATGCTAGGACCATACCACTCATACCTTAAAATACAACTCGTACTCATGAGTCATATTGGGTTTGGAGAACAAAAATTCCAGGAAATTTTCTAAGGGTCAAAACCTAGGATGTTTCAGTCTCCCCCACTAGGAACATTCTAGCCCGAATGACAAAAAAGGTTGGGGTAACAACACATATAGTTATTTGCATTATCAAACATCTTTTTAACAAAGTTTGAAAACAAATAGGCAAAGTTGTTAACATTTTCTTCAACAAATTCAGAAAATAAAGAGGTGTTGAAGACACATAACATCCGTACGAATCCCGAGAGCAGAAAATAGATGCAGATACTTGGACTTAATGTCCTTTTCTGCTTCCCAAGTCGCTTCTTCCACCTTATGGTTCCCCATAGAACCCTAACCGAATCAACATCCTTGGTTTGCAACAGATGAACTTGAATATCTATGATCTCAACTAGGGCTTCTTCATAAGACAAAGAATCCAAAATACCCAATCCTTCAAAAGGAACAACAGAAGAAGCATCACCAATGCACTTCCTCAATGTAGAAATATGAAAAATTGGATGAACAAAACTCAAACTAGATTGCAACTCCAACTCATAAGCAATATTTCAAATTCTCTACGTAATCTAATGAGGATAAAACCAAGGACCAAGTTTCCCCTTTTCTCCAAACTACACCAGTCCCTTCATAGGAAAACCCTTATGGAACACCTTATCCCTGACCTCAAACTCTAAGTCTCTATGCCTAATATACGTATATGACTTTTGGTGACTTTTGGAAGCTTTAAGGCTATCCCGAAGCATATTGACCTTTTTTATCACATGATAAACCAAATCCGATCCAAACATTTTTGCCACCCTAAGCTCAAACCAACAAATTAGAGATCTACACCTTCTTCCATACAATGCCTTGAAAAGATCCATACAAATACTAGAATGTTTACTATTATTGAAAGAAAACACCCCCAAAGATAGATTCTCATCCCAATTTCCACCATAGTGAATTGAAAACGCCTAAAGCATATTCTCTAATGTCTGAATACTTCTCTTTGCTTGCCCATCTGACTACGGATGAAAATCAGTACTCAGAAAAACATAGTCCCCAACCCTTTCTGGAAAGATCGCCAAAAGTGAGACATAAGCTGCATACCATGATCATAAATAATCAAAACAAGCACCACATATAGCTTCACAATCCCCTGAATATACAACTTTGCATAATTGTCTGCCAAAAAGGTAGTCCATACTGGCAATAAGGGAGATGACTTAGTCATCCTACCCATAATAACACAAAATAAATCATTACTATTCTGATACTAAGGAATACTAGTAATAAAGTCAATATTGATCACTTCTCACTTCCATTTTTCATAATCAATTTCTTGATGCAGCCTGCTTGGCCTCATGTTCTCAACCTTTTACTTGTTGACACACCATACACTTTGCCATAAAATTTGCCACATCTCTTTTCATGCAATTCTACCTAAAGATCACCATGTGATCATTATGCATCTTAGTCAAGCTGGGATGAACAACATAGAATGACTAATGCACTTTAGCCAAAACATTTTGATGCAACTCGTTGACATCAGGAACACACCACCTCCCTTGGTACCACAAAGTACCATCACCACTAATATCAAACACCACCAGCTATTACGCAATGATGTAACTTTTGATTTTCCTAAAGACATGATCCATCACTTGGTTTTCCTTAATCTCCGCACTAAGAGAGAATCGAACCACTTTTTTCTCTATCAGACCACCATCCTTAGAGTCCAAGAGATGAACTCCAAGATTAGCCAAGTTGTGAATATCCTTCATCGATTCTCGCCTTACCTCTTATAAATGAGCCAAACTCCCTATAGATGACCTACTAAGATCATCAGCAACCACATTAGCCTAACCTGGGTGGTAACTATGACTATTATCATAATCGTTGAGAAGCCAATCCATCTCCTCAGCCTGAGCTTAAGAACTTTCTAAGTAAACACATACTAAAGACTCTTGTGATAAAAAAAGATATCCACGTGAACACCATACAAATAATGCAGCCATATTTTTAAAGCAAACACAACTCCAAATCACGAGTATGAAAATTCTTCTAATGTACCTTCAACTGCCTGAAAGCATAGGCAATAAATTTCTCATGTTTCATCAAACCACAAAAAGACCTACCCGAGATGTATCACAATAAAACACAAACCCATCATTGCCCTTTTGCAAATGCAGGATTGGAGATGAAGTCAACTTACTCTTTAACTTCTAAAACCTCCCTATATAAGCATTCGACTAAGAAAACTTGACCATTTTCTGAGTTAACTTAGTCAAAGGAGAAGCTATCAAAGAAAACCATAGACAAACTGTCTATAATACCTGATTAAACCCAAGAAGCTCTGAATATAGGATGAAGTCGTAGGTCTAGGACACCTCATCACCACAACAATAATCTATGGATCTACCATGATCTCTTTACTAAAAATTATATGACAAAAGAAAGTCACAGCATTCAACCAAAACCCACACTTATAGAACTTGACATACAACTATTGTTCTATTAAGGTGTGCAACACCATACAAAGTAATTAGCATTATCTACGTCAGTCTTCAAATAAACTTGAAAGTCATCGATAAACACCATGATAAAGCGATACAAATATTGCATGAACACTGTGTTCATCATATCAATAAATACTTACAAAGCATTGGTCAACCCAAATGACATCACCAAGAACTCAAAATACCTATACCGAGTACGAAAAGTCATCTTATTAATATCCTCCTCGCTAATCTTTAGGTCATGGTACCTCGATTGAATAACTAACTTAGAAAAGAACTTGGCACCATATAACTGATCAAATAGATCATCTAACCTTAGGAGAGGATACTTGTTCTGTACTGTTACCTTATTCGACTTCCTGTAGTTAATCCACATCCAAAGGGAACCATCCTTCTTTCACAAAAATAACACTGGTACACTCCAAAGAGAAATACTAGTATGAATATACCCCTTGTTTAGAAGATCCTTAAGTTGCTCCTTGAGTTCCTTCAACTCAGTCGAAGACATTCTATATGGAGGTATAGAAATTTGATGAGTGTCCCAAAGAAAATCAATACCAAATTTTATTTCTCTATATGGAGGAACACCAGAAAGATCATCCGAGAAGACCTCTAGAAACTCATTAACAACAACGACCAAAGACAAAGAAGGACCTTCCAAGTTAGTATATTTAACCTAGATCAAATAATAAATAAAACATTTGGAGATTAACCCTTGAGCTCTAAGATAAGAAATAAACCTCCCACTAGGAGCTAAGGAACTACCTTTCTATTCTATAACCAACTCACTAGCGAACTCAAATATAACCTTACGGGTCCGACAATCCAAAGATGCAAAATAAGAATGCAACAACTCCATACCTAAAATTAAATCCAAATCTATCATACCAAACTCAAATAAATCCTCAAAGGTCTTCTTTCTATCAACAGATATAACAACCCCCATATAATCTCTTTGCAATAACTGAGTCACCTACTGGAGTAGAAATACAAAAAGTATCTGAAATAACATCTGAATTAAAACCATAAGAGATAGATGCATATGGAGTTACATAAGAAAAAGTGGACCCAGATCAAGCAAAAAATACGTATCATAAGAGAAAAGTTGTAACGTACCAGTAAGGACACCAGGTGATGCTTCAAATTCCTGGCAGATGCTAAAACATACAATCTATTCCAACAAATACTAGAATTAAGAGCGGTAATAGAAACTGATGCCACACCACCAGGTGTAGGAGTAGAAGATAAATACACATGAATTTTATTCTCCTCCTTAGCAACCTTATTGACCGGACAATCCTTAAGCCGATGGCCTGCCTGACCACACTTGAAGCATTTTTCCCTTTCTTCTTCACAATAACCCCAATGAGGACGACTGTGGAATCAACAAAGAGTACACAAAAAAACTAAATGACCTTCGCTATTCTTAGATTAGGCAATCTTTGCCCGAGAAATATCACTACCTTGATAACGTATGTCTCTCAACTGGAAAGGAACACTAGCAGAAAAGAAGCTAGAACTGCCCCTCATCTTTTTCTACCACTTGCCAGCATCTCTACCATTTTGAAATGAGCACCTACCTGATCAGAAAATGTACTACTCTTTCCCTACCTATCCCAAAACTCTACCAACCTCCTCTTCTCATCCTCAACCCATTGGTTATGAATATTCAACCTTGAGATATCCATTTCTTTAATCAATAAGGTTGTCTTTTTATCTAGATAAAATCTCTATTCAACCAAAAAAAAACTTCCTCATATAAGTTATTCAGTTCGGAGCATACCTTGATATCTGATGGAACTTCAAAGCATATTTTTTTACAAACATCCTCCTCATCTTAAGGTTCAGGTACTCTTCTATCTTAGATTCCCTCAACTCTTGAAGAAAGAACCAATCTAAGAATACCTTAGAAAAGGCCTCCCACAACCTTTCCTCTTCCATATCACCTCTATCCCTGTCCCACTCACCATACCACTGATAAGCAACATGCTTGAGCTGATAAGCTACTAGGTTAAACTCCTCTATATTAATATCCTGCATCACCCAAAAAATATTTTCCAACTCATCCAAGAACCCATGTGAATCTTCCTCCACCTTATCTTATGTAAAAGTTGGAGGACCCTTCTTTATAAATTAATCAACCCTTGTGGCCTCAGCAGACAAAGCACCAGCCCCACCCTACTCATCGTGAGTAGCAACCAGTTGGGCAATAACATAAATTGACTGATGAAATTCTACATTCATCACATTTCCCTGAGGGACTTGAGGAGAATTAGATGGAATAATAAAAACTCTAGAACCATCAGGAATAGAACCATGAGAACAAAGATGTACTCCAGACATAGGACATCCTGTTTTAGCATTATGCCTAACTAGGATGAAAAAATTTACTTGTGTTCCAGATCTAGTAGGCGTGATATGAAAAAGGTGCGAACAAGGATTATAGAAGTCTTCCAGGATTGAGAACTCAAGATTGAATATAGAATACAAAGAAAGGGAAGCATTCCATAATTTTTTGTCGCCTCTCTCTTATGAGTGTGGCACGCTTCACAACACTAAAATATACTCTACGCAATACCACTTTGTGGACTGCCAAGTTACTATGAAACCAGGCTCTGATACCAACATGATATGACCCAACACTGGGCTTTGTCATAATGGGCTTCCCAAGTCCAACCATGATTGGGACCGCCCTTATTACGAAACCCAGCCTATATCCAGCCTTACATGGACTAAATTTTTAGCATATAACAAAATAACATGAATGGTCTAAAGAAGACTCTAGGGTAGGGTCACAATCATGATCGACTTAATTGAATCCAAATGTACCCACCCAATAAGGCAACCATACCGAGTAAAATATAGGCCATAACCAACAAGAAGGCTAAAATATAATGTGAAAATCAATCAAACAATGTAATATGATGGAAAAATAAACAATATCATCCAAAGATGTAAGCCCCAATACTAATACCAATGTCAAGGAAAACACTAATATATATCCCCCCCCATACCAACACCAATAAGTACCACAAAGCCTCTATCCAAAAGAGTAAATATAACCAATTGGGACATGGACCCAACCATGGCCAAAACAAATATCCAAAGTAATGTTAAAATTTCTAACAATATCTGTAACATTAAATGATGCTTTTCAGGAGGAAGGACGCTCACCACTTAAGTCCAAATGTTGTCCTTGAGTCAATTAGTATATAGGAGGAGTTAAACGGTTGGTTCCTACATAGCGCGGGTATACAACCGCCAGTAGATGGGCTAGCGAGTGACCACTAGCAAGAATCTCAAGATAAGAATAACATAATGCCAGTTATAAAACCATGTAAAACTATACAATGCACACAACCATCTATACATATATATAACTATGTTAGGAAAGGGAATCTGTGTTTAGCAAGCCGTTAAAACTATTACCTCGGCTGTGTATCTTAGCTATCCCAAATATCCCATGGACTATATAGGTTCAACCCCCAGCAAAAAGTGCCACAATTTATGTAGCCGCACAACCAGGGAAGTATCCTATTGGATCACTAGTATATTCCCAAATAGAATGACCATACAGATGGTCCACCTAGACTAATCATAATATCGGCAAATATGAGATAAGAGTTTTTTCCCCCTAGAACCGCCAACTTCTACAGCTTTGCTATACACCTCACCATTAATTCCCAATTCAAACTATTTTTAAATAAACTAACAATCAATTTACCATTTTATTAAACAAGACCAATATTAGTTGTATCATCATACTACCCCTTACTAGCCAGTAATATCCATAGCCAAACCATTTATGTTAAGGGGACTTTCAAGTGCCCTTCTATATACCATATTAAACCTTTTGGGAGACTTCAATGTTCCCCACAATAATAACCATTTATCCTTTAACCTTTTCAAACTATTTGAACAATGCATAATTCTTTTACAAAGTTTAAAACATCCCTGAGTTCTATTAAAAGAACTCAATGCAATGAACAAATCTTTATATGCATTTTATCAAACACATTGGGGGCATAATATAACTGAAATCAATTCCAATGACCATTAAACTATTATCATTCAATCCTACTATCCAAATCCATAATTAATGCATATAAAAGCATAATTATAAGCATAGGAAACCATATCTAAGCCTTTAATATCAAAACCCCAAAATACTAGTAGGAAACCATAATTATTAAATATTAAAACCATGAAATCAATTATTAAACCATGACTTTAGTTGAAATTACAAAGAGAGGAGAGAATCATGTCTTAAACCAAAGAATTGATGGAAAGAAATCACAAAAAAAAGACCAAAATTGGTCCTCACGATGAAACCATGGCTTTCTTTCCCGAAAGCTCTTGATTGAATTTTTGAGTGTTTTGGAATAGGTTCTAAGTGTTAATTAATAGAATAAAAGGGTAAATAACCTCCTAAGTTAATTACAAGTCGTTGGTCCTAATTAGGGTAAGTAGGAAAATATCTAAAATACCCCCACTTAAGTTGCACACAATACCTTCACAGGGATACGACTGACATATACGAGTCATACCCTAACAATACGATCTGTACCCAACACTCGTATACAAGCCTCAACCCATGGATCAAACATAATCTAGTATATGCCTCATCAAACCAAATCGTAATATTATCATACGATTAGTATCCATGATCCAACTCCCTATTAGAATGAAATACCAGAACGATGAAACACAATCCACCATAGGAGTCTCTAATATAACTCATTCCAAGACCTATGACTCATACCCCTAAACCTACCCATTCAGGTGACCAAAACCATCCGACCCAGTAATACTGGTCAGCATACGATAGGACCATAATACTCGTACATCAACATACTTCTCATACCCATGAGTCCTATTAGATTTGGATAATAAAAATTTGAGGAAATTTTCTAAGGGTCAAAATCCAGGATGTTTCATCAATCCACCCAATACAAGATGTACATATTTTACGATATAGTGACTCAAAATGGTCCATACCCATACTATAATGATAACTATTATTGTATGCAAACTCTACAAGAGGTAGATGCTCTACCCAGCTATAACTCTAGTCAATCACACATGTACGAAGCATATCATCCAGCATCTGAATAGTCCTTTCTATTTTCCTATTCCTTTATGTGTGAAATGTAGTACCTAGACAAACTTTATTCCCTAACCCTTTCTGAAATTATCTCCAAAAGTGAGCTAAAACCTGTGTACCACGGTCAAAAATAATAGAAGCAAGTGCCCCATGTATCTTCACAATCTCATTAAGATACAATCTTAGATAATCCTTAGCTGAAATGGTAGTCCTTAGTAGCAAAAAATGACTTTACTTTATCATCCTATCGATGATGACCAAAACTAAATCAAACTAGTTCTGAGAACGAGAAGGCTGATAATGAAATCCATGTTTATCACTTCCCAGTTATATTTAGGAAAATCAATTTCATGATACAATCCTCTAGTATCATTTGCTCAACTTAAACTTGTTGACACACCATGCACTAGGCCACAAAATCAGCTACATCCTTCTTCATACCATTCAACCAATACATCTTCTTGAGGTAATGATACATTTTCATCAATCCTGGATGAACAACATAGCATGACTCATGCACCTCAACTAGTATCATTTCAAAAAAACCATCAACGTCAGGAACACACACCGTTTTTGGTATCGCAAGTTACCATCACTATTCATCTCAAATACCTCACCTTTTACTCACTAACATCACCCATATATTTCATCAAAATAGGGTTTAACATTTGCCTCTCCTTGATATTAATACCAAGATATGACTGTACCATTTTCTGCACCAACACATCACCATCCGAAGAGTCAAAGAAGCTGACTCCAAGGTTAGCCAAAGGGTGAATATCCTTAACGAAGTCACACTTCTATTTGTCCACTGACCTAAACTTCTTATGGATAATGTGCCAAGAGCATCAAAAACTACATTAACTTTAACTAAATATTAGTGAAGCCTTATGTCATAGTCTTTGAGAATCTCAAGCAATCTTCTCTGTCTTAGGATAAGCTCTTTCTGAGTAAACACATATTATAGGATTTTTGATTAGGGAAGATATTCACACGCACCTAATACAAATAGTGCCACTATATTTACAATGCAAACACCATGGCTAAATGCTTTAAATCATGAGTAGGATAATTCCTCACATATAACTTTAACTACCTAGAAGTATAGGTTATCACCATAACATATTGTATTAAGACATAACCAAGTCCCATCAGGGATGCATCATAGTAAACCACAAACCCATAAATGCCTTCAGGCAAAGTGAAAATTAGAGCAAAGGTAGACTTATCTTTCAGCTTCTCAAAACTACCCTCACATGCATCCAATGATGAGAACTATACTTTCTTATGGGTCAACTTAGTCAATAAAGTAGCTATAGTTGAAAAAATTTCCACAAACCTTCTATAATAATCGTCAAAATCCAAGAAGCTCCAAATGTTGGTAGGAGTCATGGTTCTAGGTTACCTCTTAACCGCCGCAAATTTTTGTGGGTCCACCATGATCCCCTCACTAGATATAATATGACTTAGAAAAGTGACAACGTTAAACCAATACTCATATTTTGAGAATACGATATACAACTACTGGTCTTTTAAGGTTTGCGATACCACATAGAGGTAATTGAAATGATTCACCTCACTAATAAAATACACCAAGATGTCATGTATGATTACACTAACAAACAGATCTAGAAACTAATGGAAAAGCCATTCACAAAATCTAGAAAAATTGCCAAAGTGTTGATCAAACCATAAGATATAACTAGGAAATTAAAGTGGCCATACCCAGTTCTAAATAATGTCTTAAGTTTATCTATCTTCTTAATCTTAAGTTGATGATACCCAGACCTAAGATCAATCTTAGAAAGGAATTTGGTACCTTACAACTGATCAAATAAGTCATCTATCCTTGGAAGAGGATACTTGTTCTTAACTATTAGCTTATTCAACTATCAATAGTCAATACATATCCGAATGGAACAATCTTTCTCATGAATTAGAAAAATTGGTGCACCCCATAGGGAGACACTCGAACAGATGAAACCCTTATCTAGAAATCCCTTAAGTTAATCCTTAAGATCCTTCAACTCAGCTGGAGCCATTATATAAGGCAAAATAGAAATTAGATAAGTGTCAAGAACTAGATCAATCCTAAACATAATTTTCCATTTAGGAGAAACACTAGGAAGGTTATCAGGAAATACCTTAAGAAATTTAATCACCACAAAATAGAATAGAAAGAAGGACCATCCAAGTTAGAATCTTTAACCTTCAAAAAGTGATAGAGACACCCCTTGGAGATTGATCTACGATCTCTAAGATATGATATAAACCTCCCCTTTACATCTAAAGAACCACCCTCTCTCTCAATAACTAATTCATTAGTAGTCTTAATGACAACCATATGGATTAGAAAGTCTAAGGACGCAGAGAATGAGTGAAACCAATCCATTCCTAGAATAACACAACAATCCACTATATCTAGTTCATACAAATCCATAAGAGTCTTCTTACTTCCAAAATATACGACACATCCCTTATAGGCTCTTCTAGAAATTACAAAGACACCTACCGAGGTAAAAATAGAAAAATGATTTAAAATAACCTTAAGACTTAAACAAAAATACACAGCCACAAATGGGATCATATTAGAGAGAGTAAACCCCGGATCAAGTAAAAAAACATCATGAGAAAAGAGTTGTAACATAGCAGTGACAACATTAGGTGTTTCCTCAGACTCCTATCGAGACACAAGACCATCTAACTAATTCCATTCTATGCTAGTAGAAAAAGAAGAAAAAGATGTAGAAGTAATGCCCTTTGGTATAGGAATAGATAATAAGGCAACAAAAATCTTGTTTGCTCTCAATAAAACCTCAGCTACTTGATAATTTATAAACATGTGGCCTGGTTGACCATACTTGAAACACTTGTCCCTTCACTCATACAAACAACCATAATGTAATTGACCACAGAACGTACATTGAGGACATGAAAAAGATGAATATGCCCCACTAGCCTGGAATTTGGCATCCTATCCGCTAAAGTTGTCACCACCCTGCGGACGCCTATCACCCAATGACTTCAGGTATGGAGTACTAGCTGTGGAGAAAAATAAGAATCCCCTACTTTTTTTGGCAACTTACCATAATCTTTACCACTTAGCTATAAGCCACCACCCTTCTTAGAGAACCTAAACTTCTTACCCTACCTTTTCCTTATCTTATCTTTTTTTTTCTTTTCCTCTACCACCTATTGCATATGAGCAAAAAATCTAGAAATATTCATATCCTTGATAAGGAAGGCAATCTTGCTTTCTAGGATCAACTCATGAGATAGTCCTGAAATGAACTTTCTTATCCTGGCCCTCATATCATATACTATCTCCAGTTCATACCAAGATAAAATAGTGAAATTTCAAGTCATACTCCTTGATCGATATCTTTCCGCATTTAAAATTAACAAATTCCTCTTCTTTTTCTTTTCTCAGCTCCTAAGAAAAGAAGCGAACCAAAAATTCATTAGAGAAAGTCTTTCACAAAAATGATTCATCAACATCGCCTCTTTCCCTATTTAATTCCTCTCACCTTTTCTAAGCCATATCCTTAGTTGGTATGTAGCAAACTCTACCCCTTCCATATTAGTGGCAGGCATAATCATTAAAATAATTTCTGTCTCATCAAGAAAACCTTGAGGATCATCCTCCTCCTTAACACAAGTGCAAGTTAGAAAACTCAATTTTATGAACTGGCCAACCCTTGTTCCCTCAAAAGAAGGAATAACAAATACACCACGCAAAAACTTAGAACCAACTAACTTAGAAATAATTGGAATCGACTAACAAAACTCTGTATTTGTCATGACTTCTTGAGGATCCTGAGAAGGACTAGAGCGAATTAGTCAAACTCCAAAAGATTAGGGATAAGACCCCTTGACCGAGTATGGATCCCATGAATAAAGCATGTCCCATCACCATTATCCCCAGTTGTGACATATGAGTTATCATGTGCTTTAGATCATCGATGCATGATCTTAAAAGTAAACAAACAGGAATTATAGAGGATTTTAGGACTTAGACTCTATAACATAAATTCAAAACACTAGAAAGAGAAATATTCCAAAATTTATTACAACCATTCTCTTATGAGTGAGGTGCACTACATACCTTTAAAAGATACTTTACTCAACACGTCTCTGTGGACTCCGAATTAACCATGAACCTAAAGTTCTAATAATAATCTGATATGATCCAAACTAGGTCCCAGTCATATTGGGTGCCTCAAGCCCATCCTAGACTGGAGACCACCCCATAATAACTCACCATTTTTGTCCTACATCACATATAAAATGAGTTCCAAATATATATAGGTAATCCAAAACAAAATTAAACAATCATAAATAAAATTTAGCTGGCCGGTGTCAGCCCCAATACAAATACAAATGCTAAGGTTGACACGAATGTCAAAAACCCTCATACTAACCAACAATAGCCCCATAAAGCCTCTAACTAAAAGAAACAAAATTCGGTCGGGACATGCCCCTGACTGTGGCCAAAACTATAGTTTTTAAAATGACTAAAGTATGTAAAGAAGTCAATGATATGAAATGGAGCCTTCCGCAACATGAAAGCTCGCCAATTAAATCAAACCCAAGTTGATCTCAAATTCGATCACTAAGAAGGAGGAGTAGAATAGCTTATTTCTGCATCTCATCGTGATACAACACCCGAAGATGGTTTAGAGGTGAATGCTAGCATATACTCAAGATAAAGATAAAATAAAGCCAACCTTTAAATCCACGTAAACAATAATATATACTTATATCCATACATATAAATATATATGCATACACCATGCTGTGAAAAGGAACCAAGTTTAGCATGCCTTTAAAACTATTACCCTAGAAGTGTGTAGCTTAACCATCCTAAAATAACCTATGTGATATATGGGTCCTGTGTTACCCCCTGAACAGGCCCCGATGGGTTCAGATGTACAAATCAGAGATACAATCGGAGTATATGATTCCCATATACCCTTCGCTATCCATGATACATATAAAAAAGTGTAAGTTAGGGGATTTTTATTTACCCTGCAGTATATGGTCGCCATGACCAATCATCATGTCGGCAAACATAAGTTTCCAGTATCCATCCATTGAACTCGCACCTTCACGATTACGCATCATACACTGCTATTATAGCCTAATTAAAACCTTATCACATAATCAAACATACATACCATTTATTACTAATCAAGTCTATGATAAATGGTATAGTCATACCGACTTTTTCTTGCATGTAATGTCCTTAGCCAACCCTTTTAAAGAATATAGGGTTCCCATTTACCCAAAGAATGCATTATTATGTATCCTTGGGCGATTCCTATGTACCCCATAAGGCATTCAATTACAACAAACCATGACTACCAAAACCTCATCATTTTACCATTTAAAACCATCCAAACCAATTATGGTCCCATTACCATGTCATACCATGCAATAATTTCATTAAAAATCCAATTATGTAACAATGAATTCTCATATGTCTTTTATCAAACATATTGGGGGCATATAGTTTTCAATGCCAAATCTAAGTACCAATTAACCATTCCCATGCATCCACATGTTCCAACTGCCATTATAACATAAAAATAATAAGTAAAAGACATGGAAAAAGCATAGATAACATTTAAAACCAAAACCCCCAAAGTATATTTCCAAATCCTAACATTATCATAATTTATACCAAGAAAACAATTAATAAAACATGCATTTAGTTTGAACAAACAATGCGGGAGGAATAACATTTCTTAGATATTAAAGAAGATAAAGAAAAAACAACCTTGCAAGGCCCAAATTAATCCTATTGATGAAGCCCTAGCTTTTCTCAACTAAAGAGTCCTGACTGAGATTTAAGAGAGTTTAGAGTGCTTCATTGAGTGCAAATAAGTTAATGAATCCCCAAATATGTGTTTTATGTAAAGACATCCCAAGTAGTTATATGGGTAAATGGGCAAAATACCCTCTACTTAGACTGTATAAGTTTCCCTCTAGAAGGTACGACTAACCCCCATCAATCATACCCTACCATAAGATGGTACCCACCACTCGTACCCTATGAATTCTTTGAACCCCTAACTCTAACAAATATACAACCATGAAGGTCTACTCGTACCCAATCATACAACTTATACCCTTAAACTATACCCACCACTTAATAGAATCAAAGGGGGGTTTGTACACTATCCAACATATATGTAAATGGAATGACTCATAACATACCTTAGGGATCATGATAAGCTACTCGTACTCAAAACCAAGTTATGTTACCAAGTTTTAGATTAAGTAAAGGAAACACCCAACCCAATGACCTTTCACTGACCATATGACATGTACCCACTAATTTATACATAAAATAAAAACTCATCCACCCAACAATGGACAACTTATTATTTGGGTCACCTGACCCATACCCTAGCATATGACTAGTAAGCTTTAGTCGTAGGATGTCCAGTGAGTTCAAAACATCAAATTTCTAAGGACTAGAACCTTTGGGAGTTTTAGTACAAAACTGTGATAAAATGTTTTCTTATAAAAGGTTGTGACACTTTGAACTTCATTATTAGTAATTGCAACTACTTCTATCCACTTTGAAACATAGTCAACCTTTACCAAAATGCAATCATGCCATGTGAATTCAAATATGGTCACATGAAATTGATACCCCACACATCAAATAGCTTAAGTTCCATAATAGGTGTAATAGGGAGCTCATGTTTCCTTTAGATATTGTCTCTTCATTAGTATTGGTCACAGGTTCGAACATAGTCATGCGCATAATTATAAAATGTTAGCCAATAGTAACAACATTAGAAAATCTTGTGCATTATATGAGTACCTCTAAGGTAACCCCAAAATAGAGACAAATGATTGGCCACTAGAATGCTCATTATCTAAAATTTTGGAATACAGATCCAATCATACTATTCGGACAAATCCAAAATAATTAAGGCTCATCCTAGAAGAACTTTCATACCTCATGAATAAATTATTTTTGCTGTTAAAACATATATCTTCTAGGATAAGGTCACTTGCCAAATAATTAGGAAAGTTAGCAACATTGGGGATTAATGTCCTGAGATCCTGCTAAGATGTGCTCATCTAGAAAACTATCATCAATCACAATATAATCCCCTAGTATAAGCATCGCCTTCTCTTCACGGTGGGATAGATGGTCTACAACCTAACTTTCTATGTCTCTCCAATCCTTAACCTTAAAGTCATAATCTTGAAACAATAGTACTTATCGAATCAATCTAGGCTTAGCATACTTCTTTGAAATAAGCTACCTAAAAGCTACATGGTCAGTATTCATAATGAATTGGGTGTGAATTAAATAGGACAAGAATTTCTCAAAAGCAAACACCACTACTAGAAACTCCTGTTCAGTAATCATGTAATTTGTTTGTACAGGGTTGAGCTCTTTGCTGGCATAATACATGGGGTAAAGCATATGCTTACATGTTTAGACTTAGATAGCTCAGAGAGCAATACCATTAGTGTAATACATCATATCAATGGAAGGGTACAGTCTGGGGAAACAATGATAGTAGCAAAAATCAACCACTATGTTAGGCACTCAAAGGTTTTGAGACATGATCATCAAACACAAACATCACCTCCTTGTCTAATAACTCAAATAATTGATTTTCAATCTTGATAAGTCCTTGATGAATCACCTATAAATCATAAATGACACATAAAACTCCAAATTTATTTACCAAAAAATTAGTGGAGGCTATTTTTCCATCTCCTCAAATTTAGTCATGTTAACCTTTATCCCCTTCCATAAAGTCTACTTCCTAACAACCATCTTCTTTTTAACCATGAAGTGATACTTCTACCAATTAAGAACTATGTTGCATTCCTCACATCTCTAAAGCACAATAGCAAAGTTAGCCAAATAGTCATCAAATGTTTCATTCATAATAAATAAATTATCTATGAAGACCTTATAGTATCCTCTATCATATCAGAAAAATAGAATCATAGAATGCAAAATGGTTGTGGAAGAATTAGAAACACGGAACGACATCCTTTTAAAGGTAAATGTACCATAGGTACAAGTGAAAGTTATTTTCACTTGGTCCTCAGGGGAAAATTTATCATGACTCGATTTACTAATCGTGATGGCACCTACTAAGTCCCAGCAGTAAGTGAGCCATACCATATACCAGAGATTACACAATAGGTTAAGTTTGTAGATAATGCCCAACACATGTTACAACAGTGACAAAACATATAATTACACAAAGGATCTTGATAGATAAAAGATCCATACAACATACTATCCCATGACCTAGTACATCCAGTACAAATGCATCTAGTAATAATAAATATAATCCAACTACCTAGAATAGTCAATAAATCTATGTTGAAACAACAGACATAATAATAGAGAGAGAGAGCTAAATGTGCAACTAAAATTAAAAGACTTCACCCTATCTCATGAAATCAATTACCATACGAACTCGATCAATGATGACAACTAGTACTCAGATCTGCACCAAAAAGGTACAGAAGTATTGTATGAGTACCAAAATAATGGGTACTTAGTAGGCATCACCAGTTCACAAAGCTAATTCATGATATAAGTAAGATAAAATTCAAGACAACATAAAAAGTCAAGGTACAAAAAATTAACCTGAATAATCTATAATTTCACTGAGTATAATATGTAATTTACTAGAATAATAACATAACGTAACATAACATTAATCAAGAAATCACTAACTACAAAATTGGCAACCATACACTAATAGGTGTATAAAACTAAAGAACTCAGCACAATTTCCCATAATACTAAAGAGTACACCCAAGTTAAGATTAAAGAAATCAACCCACATTAGGACTAATATTCATGGTCATTTAACCATCATTCAACAATATTCCTACATTCCATAATGTTACCATCATTGAATAACCTTATCACCATTATTTACTAATCATCTTTTATTAGAAAAATATAACTCAATAACCAATCCATTCAATTACAAGAGCCCATTTATGTCATACCACATTTTAACAAGCTCCTTAATTTCT
>JAPEIP010000012.1:179302185-179313704 GCA_026120095.1 Capsicum chinense
TCAACTACTTAAGTTCTGTAGGGCCCATACGATAAGGTCGAATAGAAATGGGTTGAGTATTGGGAAGAGGATTAATTCCAAACTCTATCTCACTATTAGGAGGTATCCCTGGGAGAATATCCGAAAAGACATCAGAAAACTCATTGACGATGTTAATAGACTGGAGAGTTTAAGTCTCAAACTTAGTGTGTTTAACTCTAATCAATTAGTAAATACACCCCTTAGAAATAAGCTTTCTATCTTTGAGGTAAGAGATAAAATGACTCTTGGGTGACAAAGAATTCCCAGACCACTCAAACACGGAGGCACCCGAAAACTAAAATTTGACAACTCAGGTTCGACAATCAATAGAGGCATAAGAGAAATACAGCCAATTAATACCAAAAATCACATCAAAATCTACCATGTCTAACTAAATCAGACCAGCTAACAACACTCTATGAAGGATTGTAACAGGACACTTTTTATACACTTTCTGGGCAACGATCGAATCATCCATTATTGTAGAAACTAGGATAGGCTCAGCAATAATCTCAGGACTCATTTAAAAATTCACAGCAATCAAAGGTGTAACATACGAAAAACTGGATCAAGGATCCAACAAAGCATACACATCAAACTAAACTATATGAAGCGTACCAGTAATAACATCGAGAGAGTCCTCCTATTACTAGAGGGATGGTAAAGTGTAAAATTTATTCTGGTGCTGCCCATGAGCCTTTCTAGAAGAGATACCCTGAGCTAGGGCTGGGCGAGTGACTGGAACTGGAGCACTAACAGTCTGAGTCTGGGTCTGAGGGCGATAGTCGCGATGCCCTTGTCAGTCCTGTGGACAATCTCTAACTCTGTGACCCATGTAACTACACTAGAAATAGCCCCTCTTATCACCCCAACACTTACCAAAATGACCCCTATCACGCATAGGACATAGGGGATGATTTGGCTTACTGCCAGCACTGTATAGGGACCTGGATGCATATGACCTGCTACCTTGCTCCTGCCTACCTCTAGGAATGGGTGAACTAGCAGATAACGGTGCTCGTATAGACGAACGATCCTGATACTGAGGGCGACTACCTACTTGCGATCTATTCTGACCCTATCTGTGCTGCTCGAACCTAGCTCTCTTATTCTCTCTCATTTTATCTCTCTCCTTAATCTTGTCTACCTCAATCTGTTGGGCATGAGTCATCAGCCTAGAAAAATTCATCTCACTATTTAGCATAGCAGACCTACACTCCTTAACTACATAACTTGATACTCCAGCCACAAACTTACTCATCCTAGCCCGATTATCAACCACTAAGTTAGGAGCATACTTGGCCAACTGATTAAATGTTAGACAGTACTCCTTAACAGTGATAGAGCCCTGTCGCAGGTAAATAAAATCTTTCTCCTTCGTCTTCCTCATCTCTGAAGGGAAAAACTTATCCAAGAATGCATCCTGGAACTCTTACGAAGTTGTACGGACAACTCCCTCACCTCCATATTTCCTCCAAGCAACAACCCAGTGATAAGCAAGGTCTTTCAACCTATATGCAGCCAACTCCACACTATGTTAGCCAACTCCACACTATGTTCCTCAGATACATGCATCACCTGAGTAATTTCCGCACCTCCTCTAAAAACAATCGTGGATCCTCATCAAACTTGGACCCGTAGAATTTCGGCGGATTCATCCGCATGAAGTCACGGATCCTAGAAGTAGCTGAATCACCTTGCTACTATTGTGGAGCCGAGGTCGGGTTGGCTTTAACATTTTCAGTAACAGCTTATGCTAGCGCCTAAAATACTGCCCAAAATTCAGCATGAGACATGTTTTTATTCAATGGGTCAGCAGGTTGAGGTTGCTGACCATCATTATTTCTTCTCGCTCGATGTGGAGGAATATTTTTTAAAGAGAAGAACACGAATCAATAGCAGAGAGAGACACTTTAAGCAAGATAGACGTCTGAAAGAAGAATCATACTTTTTCTTAAAACGTCTTGCAGCCTCTTGCTCATAGATGTGATGCGCTACACACTAATGATCAAGACTCTACTTAACACGGCTTGTCAGACTCCCTAGGACACCTTAAAACCTTAGGCTCTGATAGCAAGTTTGTAATGCCTCGGAAAATAGGTCTCGGAGCATCATACGGTGCTTGAGGCTACGAGTAGCCCCAAGCTAACCCTTTGAGCCATTTTTATTTAGTTCAACACAAATCAATGGGGTTTCCATAATAACCCTTAAATATCAACATAGTAATCATCATCCAAGAATAAAAGAATTTCAGAAAGATAACAAAACAACACTTATTAGTCAACTCCCAACATATATATTAGTTTGACAAGTCTCTATGAAAGTTAATAAAACCAGCAACCCATTGAGATATGCCCCAACTGACTCATACTCAGTTATCAAATGTAAATAATTTTGTGAAATCAACATCAGACATCACGTCCTCAAAACATGAGGACTCACCACAACAGAGGATGTAGAACAGCGTGCATGAAGAATCGTTGTCGAACCTGGAACTAAGCACCTAAACCTACATTCTGACAAAATACAGCCCACATCCGAAGATGTTGGTTAGTACCATGAAAAGAAACCGAGTATATGGGAGTGTATGTAGTTGTATGAAAATCATCATCATAAATATTTATAAGAATTATACAGGATGTATAAAAGACTGACATAGCCTGAAGAAAATCATCATAATCATAAGAGGATGAAATAAGTACAATAACACATGTGAGTCATCATATAATTTGTCAATCACTTTCATTTCATCAAGAATATCAATTCTCATAAGGTAAATATCATTTAAATCTTTCGAAAGAATAACTTTCACAATTCTACTTTCAAATCACTTCACCATTCACCATAGACACAAGGAAACAACTACACACTGGGAGATCCTATAAGCGACATAAACCATATGAGCTACATGGAGTCCAACGTACAACCCATGTTGGGGAGAGCCGTCCTAACCTTTCCATCGGAGCAGGACTATTGATATCAAATCCACACAAAGTACTGATCACAATATAAATCAGCCTCAGGCTCACTCCTACGGGGGCACATAGTTGTAGGGAAAGAAGGTCACTTTATACCTCCCACTCGGCGCTAAAGATTTCTCCCGAACATAGCTCAGATCATTTCAAATACAATCCATATCAAAATAATTTAAGCAATATATAAATATACATTAGGAGCCATCATGCTTCTGATTTATCAAAATCAACCACATTGTGGATTTCTTTCACACTCGAGTTTAAAACAACTTCAATAAGACCAAAAGGTCAAATCATTCAAAATATCTCAAATATTCAACATCAACGTGCTTATAACACACACTTTCTCAGAAAACACTACTTTTAATGCGGATTCACGACCCAAATATCAAAATCATGATAAATATCGTACAAGATTCATGCTTTATAACTCCACACATGTAAATTCATCTTTCTAAATCATAAATATCAAGATTTCATAATAATCATCATAAGATATGGGTTCATGCTTCAAGTTCATAAAAATCAAATAAAAATCATGCCTTTGTAAAGAAAATTACTTTTGGACACAAGAACGAAAGAGAGTTCATGATGAAAAACCCCACATGCCTTGAATGTTGAACTTTAGATCGATACTCATTTTTGAGATATTAATCGTGCCTTTGAATAATGGTTCTTGGAGTTCTTGAACTAGGAACTTGGAATCTTGAATAAATTTGAAGAATTAATGGTTAACTTTTGAGGTTCTTGAAGTTGGATGTAGGAGCTTAGGATTTTCTTTTTGAGTGAGTTTGATGAAATATAACATATAATGCTTTTAATAAGCGTTAATATAGGGTTTGGATGGATTTTGGGTGAGGGGGAATGGCCAAAAGGCTCCTAAAAATCAAATAATTCTCTAATCTATCCTTTGGTGTACTGTTTTGATAGTCTAAAGTAGATCAACCATAACATTTTACTCCGATATCCAAATTGGATGAAACCAATTTAATTAGAAAGAGGACTCGCAGAGCTTTCCGTTGATATATAGTAGATCACCCAGATCATTATGTACAAGGAGTTATTATTGTTTAAAGTTCGAGTAAAAATATGCTCGGCCTCAGTACTTTTTCCTGCACGTTTTACTGTTCACTACTATTCACAATTCGATCGGAATGTTCATAACTCGTTGCTCGGGTGTCCGTTTTGGATAATCCACATATCATTGAAAAGCTTATTCGATACTCTACGGAATGGTGGGTCTTAATCTCAGACTTTCCGCACGAAAAATTTATAATTCATTCTAGAAGATAGAACCCAACACATTTACACACAAATTTCATTGAAAAAATTCTCAGGGTATTACACTAGGCCATCTTGGGACTATAACTACGTTTGGGGTCCACAGTTAACAAATTTATTTATATCCTCACCCTTATTTCTTCCTTTTTTTATATTAAGGCACATTTAGTTTGGGTATGGTTTCTATTATTCATTTTTTTACCCTTTTTCACACTTTTCTTTTTCATTTCTTTTCATTTTACTTTTTTTTTGCTACCATATTCAGCCCTACTTTTTTTATATTTTATTCCACCATTCTCATACCCACTTTACATTATGTACCCCTATTATATCAACCCTCAACTTAAGCAATTTTCCTGACTTGAGGTGCACATTGTCCAAGGAGAAATTAGGCCAAAAAAAGTTCATTGTAACTTGAATGAGAAGTTGAAAAATGAAAACAATAAAATAGACTATACAACTCAAATTAGGGATCCAGGGATACCAATTTCAACAAGGAAGGTGATTTAGGATAAAATTTGAAAAAAATAAAAAACAACCTATGATCCTTTCCTAACAGACTATCCTACGACATAGACCAGAATAATCGAGCAAGTTATGGATTTAACACACAGAGGGAACTAAGTAGTATCCCATACATACATTGGCAAAGAGTTATGTCACAAGATACTACCTATCCGGTTCATGAACAAGTTAGCTCTGATTATTATGTCTCTAATATTAATGCCATAGTAAGATTAATACTAGTCATGTATATACAAGCATAATAGACATTTCTAAAATACGTTATTGAATGGATATAATTTTCAACCCATTATATAAACTATCTTAGATACTTTTGTTCTCCTGGTTTAATGACACAATACGGAATAAAAGATTATATGCCAAAACATTTCATCTCTACTAGGAACAAGGCTTCGGGGAAAAGAGGCACGGTAACCAAAAACTCCAAGAGGACCTCAAAACACATAGATAGCCCTACCTTTAACTTAAAATCATGCACTATTCCCAATTCATCAAACTTCTACAAAACAAGAGAGTTAGAAATTTACTTGTGGCATCATAGGTGTAAATATTTAACATCAATCACAATAACAAAAAATGATAAAATACCATTGGTTGCTACCCAAGCAGCACCAGATTTTTGTCATGACATGACAAGGCTATGTCTGTTACTTCGACTTCACCAACAAGCCCATGGAAACCTTCATTAGTAAAACTTCAACAAGGTAGCCTAAGATTTGGGATTCAAATTTCTATTTCCACTTTAAACTTATGAATTTAACCATTAATGTTTTTTCTTATATCCCATTATGCTCATGGGGCAAATATAGAAATATAAAGGACCCAAGAAATAGACGTGACATGCTATACTTCTTGGACCTTACATAAGAAAGGTAGTTATTTGGTTCTGGCTCAGTAAATTCAAGAATATAGGTATGTCTTCAGTCCTCATTACACTCTTCCTTAAGCTCAGATGTATTGATCAGGATCTGACTATCTAAGCACAATGTTTAAATATACCTCGAACGAGATCCAATATCCCCAACTCAGGAATTATATCCATCTTTACATCCCTATATAACTCCAGTATGCTCTCCTTAAGCATGAAACTATCCATAAGAGTATGAGCTATTTTTGACTCCTTCTATTTTAACTTCTCGAATTGGCTTTTAAGAATTTTTTCTATCTAAAACCAACCATAACTAGGTTACTGGGTGTTACACACAATAACTTTTGCGTTGAATTCTACTTGTAAGTTGAAGATATCTAAGCCAAACCTATCAACATTCTGTGTAATCTCATAATTATTGGGGACAAGCTATTTTACTATTTCCAATAGGCTATCCTTGTTATCACACACTATATTTGCCACACTCTTGCAATAATACACCATATAAAAAGCAAAAGGATCAACAAATAATTAGTCATCATCACTCCACACTTCATCTTGCCATGTTTTCATATCAAGAAGAGGAACACGAGAACAAATAAAATAAAAAATAAAATCCGACAACTCCAACAAATTCAATCAACACTCTACATTCGTTTTCCCTAGCAATGGCGCAAAAATTTAATAATTCCAAAACTACCCCTCCATAGGATGATAAAATAGTCGCATTGAAAATATATACACAACTAGGTTGGGGTCGATCTCATAGGAAATTGTCTGTAAATCTTTCTCAAACTTATTGAAATCACTAAGTAGTGCAAAAATGTTAAAAGGAGGGATTTGTAGTAACTAGATAAACTTAAAAAATCCTTGTTTATTTTGGTTATTAACAATCTAAGATGAACACTAGACTTGGGTTACCCTTGTCTTCTCAACTCTGCTTATTTATCATGCATTATCGAACTATTTTGTTACCTTGCATTCAGAATCTAACACGTTTTATATCACCAACCGCCTCTTATTACCATTTGGTGAATTTCACTTATCTCCTCTCGGTCTTGTAGTGTCTCATTACTAGCACATGCCTTAGACCCTTGTTTCAACTATGTCCTCTCGGTATCAAGTTGATAAAATGGGATTTAACTGGGTTAAGAAGATAATACAAGTAGGCTTGTATCAATAATTAACCCCAAATCACTATTGTGATTACCTTTTCCCAATCTCTACTTTCCTCTCAAGTTTATAGTGAATACAGGTAGTATCCTAACATTTGCAATCATTAAGACAACAATCGAAGCAAAGAAAATCACAATACATGCAAGAATAACTATCTAGAATGACATGGAAATTCCTCTACTTTATTTATCCGCCAGGGTTCCCATAACCCTAGTTAAAGGAATTAGCCGCTTATAGCTGAGTTCCCACAACCCTAGTTAATGGAATTAGTTGTTCATAGCTATAAAATCATTTGTGGGATTCAAACACAAAATAATAGATTTAATATTACAATAATCAAAGAAGGTTAGTTTGCTCCAAAGGGCCTTTCTCTGAATATACGAATGTCCTTATAAATACAAAGCCTAAAAGGGTTTTTATAGATTACAAGAATCCCTAGGAATCAAATCATAATTGAAATAGAAAAAATTAATTGACCGTACATAATAAGACTTAAAAACGCCATAGGAGTGTAATTGGGATACTTGGAAACCCTAGGAATGATTTTGAAATCATCCAAAAAAGTTGAGGTTGGTGACCACTTACTTGGGCCATATGTAGTCTTCATGTGCCCAATGTCGTCTTCATGTGCATCCAGTTAAGTGCCAAAAACTATTAATGCATTATCCACTCTCTGGATTTTGGACTTCTGGTACTTACCTTACACACTTATGGTCTACAAGTACTATATTTGGTTCACAATTAGACATAGGTAAGTGCAAAAGTTCCCATCATATGAAAGACAATTGATTTGGGTTTCCAGCAATACCAATTTTACCTTAATCTAATATCGGGGTAAAGGATTGTGGCCAAATTAATAAAGCATTGTTAGAGCTGCCAATGACCACAACCACTTCTTTCTTCTTTTTTTCTGAGCCTCTAGACTTTGACTTATAATATGTACATAGGTCACCTACATCCTGTAAGTGCCACATATGCCCAACAATTAACAAGTAAGGGGAAAAAAACAGCAGTTTTCATCTTTTTTGTTGAATTTAGATCAAAAACCTAATTTTCTGCAAAACACTTCAAAAACACATCAAACCTAACAAAATAGCCTTAAGTACATATATATTCTTATAGGTTTAATCATCAAAAGTTTTATAAATTCATAGCACATCATAGCATGTGTCTTGGCCATCTACAAAATAGCAAAGTCAAGGGAATACTTCTACAGACCAACTCAACTTTTAGCACAATATGAGTTAAAGAAGAAAAGAACTCCTATAGATGTCCCATAGCCTCCCAATGATAGGACAAATAATACCAATGTAACCTAGGCTTTACTAGACACTTTCTCTTGTACCAATAATACTGATGTAACATAGGCTCTGATACCAATTTGTCACGACCTAATTTATGAGTCATGATGACACCTAAAATATCTTGCTTGTTGGTACACCAAACTATAACCTAGAGCAAACACAATGGGTTAATTCGATAAAAAATTCCCAACACATGCGACATAAAGGAACATAACTTATAATTACACAAAAGTTCTAGATAAATATGCAATTTATAAAAGATACCTTCCCTGGCCTGAATGAGCCAGTATAAGAGCGTCTAGTAAATATAGAATAAAACCTAAGTACTTAGAATAGTGAATACATCTATCTTGAAACAAAAGACAAAATAATAATAAAGAGAGGGAAATAGGCAACTCGAACTCCAAAAGATAACCCTATTACAAAAATTCATTCACCACAAAAATAGCAATTAACTGCGATAATTAGTACTCAGATCTACACCAAAAAGATACAAAAGTGTAGTATTAGTACCAAAATAATGGTACACGGTAGGCATCATCAGTCGACTGAGTTATATCATGATATAAATATGATAAAATGCAAGATAGCACAACAAAGTAAAGGTACAGAAAATGAACCTGAATCATCTAAAATAACGCCACACATAAAACATAATTAAGATGAAATACAACATAACATAATATAACCCAAGAAATCACAAATTACAAAATTGGCACCTATATGCCAATTGGTGAAGAAAATTATAGAACATCGTAACCTCCCATACAACAAAAGATCACACCCAAGAGAAGGTTGAACCAAGAAACCAACTTTGGGACTAACCTTTATTGTCATTTAACCATCATTCTACAATTTTCCCATATTTCATAATTTTAACATCGTTTATAACCTTATCACTGTTGCACACTAATCATCTTTTATTAGCAAATAATCACTAGTTAACCAATCTATTCAATTACGAGAACCCATTTTTGCAATAACATATTTTAACCTTATCCTTATTTTCTGACTTAGCCAAAATTCTACTTTCAATCCCATAACCCAACATCCTCAATCATAAAAAGTATATTATTATATTAAAATATGCATATCCATAGTTTAACCAATTAATAATATCAATATTCAAATCAAATTAGTAAATAAAATCATTAGCTGGAATACAATTTGTAGATATAATCAATAGATGGACTGAACCGAAATATAATCAATAATCAAACTCTATCTGTTAAATATAATCAATTGTGACAAAATCATCCACTGAACTCAAACTGGGTAAATATCCTCCAGACTCAAATCTAATATATGTATATAATCCATATCAAAAATATTATCATTAATATGAATAAGTAATAGCATAAACAATAGGCGTCAACCCATACATTTACCAGCATAGCTATCAAATCTCAAGATTTCTCAATGTTACCTCAATACACTTTTCCAAGAATCTACTATCCATGAAAGGTCATACCAAAGCTAAGATATGTTAAGCCTAAAGTGGGTTAAGAATTCACTTCTAATCCTAAAGTTCCATTTTAAGAAAATTCTACTCGAACTAGACTTAAGGTATCTAAATAAACTTTTAAATATATAGCATATCACAATTAGTCCTAAGGTAGAGCTTTCCTCCAAAAACCCTAGCTAAATTAAATGGTCTAAGGCATCCTTAATTAGTGTAAGAAACTAAGGGTAAAGTTACGGTAAACATGAGTATCTAAAGAATTTTTTTAATCTAACTTGGGTGATATAAGGCATTCTAAAGTGAACATAGGAAATAAAGCCTAATTAACCTAAAGTATAACGATCAAGCGATGTATTTCATGCTTATGGTGTAAAGTAGACTAAACGGCTCAACCAAATGCAAGTTAAACATTAAATAAATCGGAGACCTAAAACCCATCTTAATATAACAAGTTATCATAAATTTACAATGAGTTAGCTGAATCTAACAAGGTATAGACCCAACCTACCTCATCACCAAAGAAATCTTAACGAACCACTAAACCTTAGGTTTCCTCTTCCAAGAAGCCTCCTTAAGATGCCAAGCTATGAAAAATACATTTAATTATTAATACGAGCATAATGATAGCCAAATTTTATCCTTGTGCTTCAGGTAAAAAAATGACATCAAAACACCATGTGGGTTCCTCTTGTGGAAAATGCATTTCAAAACCAACCAAACATTTATTCAAGCTCAAAGAATCGTTACCTTTAAAATGGGTTAAAACAAAGCTAAATTGGGGCTAAAACCAAGCCCTAAAGTGTTTTGGGTTTTTATCAACTAATCAAGTAATTTAAAAATGAAAATTGTGATATTTTACCTTAAATAGGATGATAAACACAAAAATAGATATTACTCTGGCTTCCCAAGCTCCCATAAGCTTCAATTTTGAGTTCCCACAGTTCATCTATTAAGTGGAAATATGAAAATTTTCCAAAATTGTTAAAATTGCCTCTATTCACACAAAGTTCAAGTTCTCTGGAGTCTCTATAATGACCCCAAGGTGTTCGATCGCACTTACCTAATTACTTCACCATTAGTCGAGATTGCAACCCCTACTGTAAGATTACAACATTGTGATCATGACCCAAGTAAGTTAATCACAGTTGCATCAGTTGATAACTGAAGACGTGGAAATCTTCCAAGTCTTTGCCAAATCCTTGAGATTCATTCAAAATCCCGTATATGGAAATGAACTATCTAACCATACAAATTTTGATGTTCTAGATGCGATAGTGGAATCAAATTTTCTATCTGGGATTGTTTTGATAAAATATGGGTCCCACACCTATATTTCAATTTTTTTACCTTTCTGACCAATAGGTCAAAATGAGCTCGGGCACCTCGGAACCCAAACCAAAGGTCTACCTAGCCTAAAATTTAGATTCCAGAGTTGTTGGCATAGTTAAAAATTGCTTATGGGATTTTTTACTAAAGTTTTCATCTGGTATCCATTTCGAACCTGTCAAGACTTCAAAATAGGGAATTATCTCTTAAAACAAAACAAATTACCAGTTGATTAAATTGCCAGTCCTAGAAAGTTATAAATCCATGAGGCATATATGGAAAGGCTCTAACTGGAAAAATAAGAAAAATTATGTAAAATCACCTAAAGGATCAGTGCAAATTTAGATAGTCTAACATCTTATTCATGAATTCAATATGAAAGTGATCCTTCTGTGTCCAACTATTCAAATTCTGATAACACATAAAGGATGTCATCCCATAACTGGTCTTATGGGAACTAACCAATTCTTCTCATAAGGGACCACAGTGATCCCACCCTTCTTTGGCCGATAATGAATTAGGCCCACCCACTTATTGTAAGTTATAAGGTAAATCACACCTTTATTTAAAAACTTAATAAT
>JAPEIP010000012.1:179316387-179342115 GCA_026120095.1 Capsicum chinense
CATCAGAGATCTTATGTCTCATTTGGCCCAAGGACTAGGAGATCCTTCCACCAGCTATCATTTATATGTCACATGCCGATTATGAGAAGTAAAAGGATGACCAAAAGAAGAAAGTGTCTAAAATTTCTAAGATTGAAAAGGCCTACTCCTTTTTGGCTGATTCACAATAAGACATCCTGATTGAATATGAAAAAATGTTTACAAGAGAGAAGAAGAGTGACGAGTTCTTTTTCAAGATGTGGGAGGGTGTTAAGGGTCTACGAAAGATCCTAAAACCCTGAGATAGACTTCCTTTCTCTTGGGTGGAGAGTGATAATGAGGCCCCAGCCGAGTATACTAATCTTTAAGAAAATGGTGATGATGCAAAATCCAAAAGTGAAAGAAGCCCTTGATACGGTTAGATGGAGCACCCTTATGTCTTTTGTCCTTGATTATTTATGTAGTAGGGACACTTCTATCCTTCCAGTTGGTGGTGTGTCCTTATTCATTTAATTTGGGCTTGTATTATTGATATTTTTTTATACTCTTCTGCTATTTTTGATGATTTTTAGATTTATTTGGGTTGTAATATTTATGAACTTTGATGGTGACTACATTTGCAAGAATTAGTTACTTTGTTCTTTGTTTTATACTTTTGTTTAGTTTTAATAGACAAGACTTTCCATCATGATTGGGTTTCTAACCATTGGTGCAGGGGAAGTGTAATTACCCATGGCATCGAGTCCATAAAATGTAAACGAAGTGTAAATACATGTAACATGGATGATTTAGGATAATATTCATATCCATTGGAGAAGTCGGAGTACCCAAATGAGGGGGTGCCCTCAATACAGTTCGCTAAGACTAAAGCTTAGGTTGGTTCCATGATGAGCAAATTACGCGTGGTGCGGATACAAAAGAAAAACAACACCCTCTATTTGAAAATTTTGCAAAATTTAAAGGCATGGAAGTGAGAAACTTTGTGATGAAATTTTCCCTCTCCCTATGACTCCAATAATCGACTTTAGAAACATAGTGAGTACTATATATTTGTCTCAAGTGGGTTGACCAATTGATCCTCCTTGACGAGATTTGCATGTTGTGTGTGAGAGTTTAATTGTCTACATCTTATGTGTAATTGAACTATTAAAAACTTTCCCATTTAGTATTTTAAAGATAAATTTTGATTGTTCTTGGTTGGTGAAATAATCATAGGCCATCTTGTATCTTTTTAAGCCAACTTTAGCCTAAAAATAAGTTACAAATACATTGCAATTTCCCCTAGAAACCCTCTTTGTGTCTTTGGACTTTTCTTTGTCAAACACTTTACAAGTTATGACCTTTCTATTCATCCCCTCTTTAATCGTATCCTCCTTTAACTTGAGAATACAAATTGAGGCTAGAAGCCTAAGTTGTGTGAGGTGGAAAGAGAAAGAACTATAGTTGAGCCACAGAGTCATAAGAAAGTGACTAAAAGCTTAAGCAACTAAGCATTTTTATTTAAAGCAAGACAATATCTAACAAAGGAAAGAAAGGCATTATCTATGACCAAAAAAAGAGTGGGAAAATCAAGAAAAGGTAAAATAGCAAAAGAAAAAGAAGTGACCCAATAGAAAAAACAAGAAGAAATCATAATGTAGAAGTTCAAGGACGATTTAGCCTTATTGTACTAAGTTGATATCCAACCCTACCCTAAACCTACATTACAAGGTCAGAAAGCCCTTTGTGATTCCTAAGCAAGTGTAGTCATTATAGTGGTGATTGAAAATACGGATAAGCCTACAACATGGTACTTGTTAACATGGAGAATTTCTTGATAGGGGGAGTGTTTAAACATTAAATTCCTTGTTGCATCATTAGTAACTAGGTGTGTGAACTTTTCCTTTCCCGTGGGAAGTATGTGAGCTAGATGAGGTGGGTGATTTTGTCATCTTTCACACAATAATATAAATAGAACTATAACATATTTTTAGTCAACATGGTAGTCATTTTTATAGTGTTAGTAGTTGTTACATTGTTTCTCCTCGAAGTCTACTGCATCCTTCACATTTTTATTTTAGGATGAAAGGAGTCGTTAAAACCTTTTTCCCCATGTGTGAAAAGATTTTTCGGTTAGAAATCAAGTTTAAGTCATCATGATCATTTTGTGATAGAATGAGGGCATACATATGAAATTGACTCATAGAAAGGGGTGGTGTTGCATAAGGACAAGCAAGGTCTTATGTAGGGGATATTGATGAGTGGTGATGTTACCACCTATTCTTATAAACATTCATGCACGCTACCTTGTTTTGAATTAATAAATAAGAAATATTTGTTAGTAAATTCTCTAATATCCACTCATTCCATGAATCAAGTTTAAGAGACCCAAAGATGTGAAATGTATCTTAAAATGATAAAAAACGAGCAATGAAGAGTGCAGCTAAAGACCTAGGCCACATCAGCATCAGTTACCACGACCGCTATCCTCAATACTTTCGTGGACAGTCAAGACGGTAAGCATAACATAGTCACAAAACACAACTGTGGCCACCTAGCTAGGGTCGCGGACAAACTTGCACAATCTCGGCTCAGCGGGAATATGCCCCAGGGATGTTTTGTAACACCACATGGACGAATCCCAAATCATATATTGGAAAAAACCCTTTCTTATTTGGGTAATTCTTACCTCATAGACATTTTTTGAATTAAGATGAAGAAACCCTAAGTGGGCAAATGTGTAACTAATCTTCAAACCAAAACTCTTACTTTTTTAAGCTTTTAGGCACTTTCTTACGACTTTGTGGCTCAACTACACTTTGTTCTCTTTCCACCACACCCAACATGGGCTTTTAGCCTCGATTTGTATTATCAAGTTCAATGAGGATAGGGTTCAAGAGAGGATGAGTAGAAGGGTCATAGATTGTAATGAATTTGCCAAAGAAAAGTCCAAAAGATTAAAGAGGTTGACTAGGGGAAACTCCTATGTATTGGTAGGCTTTTTTTAGGGAAAATTAGGCTTCCAATGTTACAAGATGGCCAATGATCATTTTACCAACCAAGCACACTAAAAATTTAGATTTGAAAAACTAAAAGGGCAAGTTCTAGATGGTATAAGTACACATGAGATGTAGACAATTAAGCTCACACACACGACATATGAATATCATCAAGAAGGTTCAATTATTCCACCCGCTAGAGACAAAGATAGAGTATTCACTGTTTTTTCAAAGTCAATTTTCTGAGTCATAGGAAGAAGGAAAATTTTGTCATAAAGTTGCTCACGACCATTTATTCAAATTTATTAAAATTTTCCAACGTAGAGGGTTCTTTTCTTTTCTATCCGCACTACGCATAATTTTGTTATCATGGAAACAACCCAAGCTTTATTCCCACATTGTAAACTATAGTACAGGCAAACCACCCATATGGTGACTCAGACTTCACCAACAGATACGAATGTTAACCCAAATCATTAATGCTATAGGTACTTAAACTTCTTTTGTATTTTATGGCCTTGATACCAAGGGCGCTCAGACTTCAAATATACAGCACGGTTAGTCAAGACAGTCAGAATAACACGGTCGTGAAAAATAACTAGGATGACATAGCCGAGGTTGCGGATAGACTTGCATGATTGCAGTTCTACAGGATTATGCCCTAGGGTAGTTTGATAAAACCACATGAACAAATCCCAAGTCATATAGAGGCAAATACCCTTTACTTTTTGGGCATTACTTACCTCATAGAAATTTTTTGGATAAATAAGAAGAAACCCTAAATGGAAAAGTGTGTAACTACTCTTAAAATCAAAATGCTTACTTGTTTAAGATTTTAGGCACTTTCTTACGACTTCATGGTTTAAATTCACTTCTTTTTATTTCCACAACCCTAAAATTACATTTTTTTGCATCAATTTTTATTTACAAGTTCAAGGATGATAGGGTTCAAGTGTGGATAAGTCAAAGGGTCACGACTTATAATGAGTTTCCCAAAGAAAAGTCCAAAGACTCAGAAAGGGTGACGAGGGGCAACACCAATGTATTGGTAGGATTTTATTTGGCTAAAGTAGGAATCCAATGTTACAATATGGCTATGTTCATTTTACCAATCAGGCACATTAAGAATTTAGCCTTGAAAGACTAAAAGGGCAAGTTTTAGACGGTACAAGTACACATAAGATGTAGACAATTAAGCTCACACACAGAGCATGCGAATATCGTCATGAAGCATAAATTGTTCTACTCGCTTGAGACAAGGATAAAGTATTCACTATTTTTCTAAAGTCAATTTTTGGAGTCATAGAAAGAGGGAAAATTTAATCACAAACTTGCTCATATCCATGCCTTCAAATTTTGAAAAATTTTCAGACGGGGGAGTTGTTTTTCTTTTGTAATTACAATGCGCATAATTTTCTAATCATGGCAACAACCCAAGCTTTATTATCATATTTCAAACAATAGTGCGAGTGAACCAACCATATGATTACTTAGACTTCACCAATGGATATGAATGCGAACCCAAATCATTAATGCTACAGGTACTCAGACTTCCCTTACATTTAATGGCCTCGATGCCACGGCTTCTCAAACTGCAGGTCCGCGGTTAGGGCTAGTCAAGATGGTCAGCATCACGCGGTTGTGCCACATAACCACGGTCGCATACCCATGATCATGATTAAACTTGTCCGATCATGGTTCAGTGGGATTATGCCCAGGGCAGCTTCGTAAACCCACATGGATGAATCCCAAATCATATAAAGAAAAGGACCTTTCTGCTTTAGGCATTGCTTACCTCATAGACATTATTTAAATTAAGATGAAGAAACCCTAATTAGGAAAGTGTCTAACTACTCTTGAAAGATTAATTTCTTAGTGATTTTATGATAGTGAATGTTTTGGATAATCCTTGTGATATATTTCTCCTTAGTTTCTTCATGAGTAGCTAAGTAATTTAGTCTTGGGATTATGTTAAACTAAAGTACGTTTGTGTGTGGGTATTGCTCTATTTGCATGATTCTTAGTTGTTGATTATGGATTCCACCATTGCTTGAGCTTGATAATTTGAATTTGTGGGTGAAAACCCCAAAATATCCAAATGGGTTTGATGGGTGAAAACTCCAAACTCTCCAAACCCTTCATTATCCTTGAAAGAGGGATGAAGATAACTATCATGTAATCCATAACATCCTTGAAAGAGGGTTATAGGGGGACAAGGCAATGGTGGACAATTAATTCTATGGTTTACTACCTTTTAAATCATAGAAATAAGTATAATTGAAGTGTAAATCATGTCAAAAGCCTGATACTAAAAATAGAAATGCTTGATTGAGGGTTTGGGTGAATTTGATCTATAAACTTTTAGGTGTTTAAAAGAGCTGATGGGTGAAATTGTTGTGGCTGGATTAAAAGATTGGCCATTGTGACTGTAAACCTATCCTATCCTATAGTTAACAACTAAATTTAATGTTAAATTATCATAACCCCCCCACCCACCCATTCCCATGCTTGCACTTTTAGGTAGACATAATCTTAAGATTTCCTAAAATATTTATTTTAAAACAAAAGGTTATATTCGTGCATTGTTAGTTGACAAACTATCCCCAACTCAAATCCCTCTATTTTATTTTACCTGTCTTGTTTATTATAATTCCCAGTGAACTTTTAGTAGCTAGAGCACCCATAAGATTTGAAGCTATAATTCGCTTCTTGTGGATTCGACCCCAACTCTAGTTGGGTTATTTGATAATGACTGCCTCACCACTTAATCATGGGAGTGAGTTGAGAGTTATCAACTACTCTTACAAGCATTTGACCGCAACAATTTCACCTTCTTCTAAGTCAACATAGTTAATTAGGCAGCAATAGAAGAAAACTTTTCACAAGCTTGCTATAATAACAAGCTAAATCCAAGATGCTCTGAAATTTGGTTATAGTCGTGGGTCTAGGCCACTTCTTAAACACCACATCCTTTGGTGGATTTACCATTATCCCTTCACTGGAAACAACATCTCCCGAATAAGTCACAATATTTAACTACAACACACACTTTGAGAATGTCGCATACAGTAGCTGATCCTTCAAGCTTTACAACATAAGTCGGAGGTGATTACTATGATCTGCCTTACTCTTTGAATACACCAAAAAATTATAAATAAAAAAAATTAAGAGAAAACCAAGAACAGACAAAAAATCTGATTCATAAGATCCATTAATGTTGTTTGGGCATTTGTCACACCATAAGACATAACAAAAAACTCAAAATGACCATACCGAGTTTGAAAAATAGTCTTAGTGTTATCCACCTCCCTTATCTTCAACTAATAATAACTCGACGAATGGTCAATCTAAGAAAAGAACATATCACCGTGAAGTTGATCGAACAAATCATCAATCCTGAGAAGGGGATACTTATTCCTAACGGTCAACATATTCAACTAGCGGTAATGAAACACATCAGAAGCAAGCCATCATTCTTATGCATGAATAAAATAGGAGTGCCCCACGGACATACAATAGGCAAATAAAACCCTTATCCAAAAGATCTTTCAACTAATCATTGAGTTCTTTTAACTCACGTGGAGCTATTTTATAAGGATGAATAGAAATAGGATTAGTGTATGGAAAAATTTCAATCCCAAAATCAATTTCCCTATGGGTAGGAATACCAGGAAGATAATCGGGAAACACCTTGAGAAATTCACAAATCATAGGGACAGTCTGCAAAGAAGGACCTTTAGATCAAGAATCCTTAACATGTACTAAATGATAGGGGCACCCTTTAGAAATCAAATTTTCAGTCTCTAAGAGACGCATAGAAAAAATACGACCAATACATCCCCAAAATCTAACATATCCAACTCTTTTAGGTCTGCCAAGGTCTCCTTACAATAGACATATATCACATAACCCCTATAAAACCGTCTGGACACAATGGAGTCACCGACTATAATAGACAGAGAAAAGGGGTTCGAAATACTCAGGGTTAAAATAAAAATAGATAGCCACATAAGGGGTCAAAAAAGAGAAGGTAGACCTTGGATTAAGTAGACCATATTCATAACAAGAGAAAAGAATGAGCATACAAATAACAATATCATTGGATTCTTCATAATCCTCGTAGGTGGCAAGAGCATAAAGACGTTTCCAACCAGTGCCAGAGCCAGAAGTAGAAGTAGCAGCCTTTGGTGCAGGAGTTCATAAAGTAGAAATAGGCATCTTATTTTCCCTAGAAGTAGACTTAGAAGGGAAATCCTTTTGTACATAACCAATCTGACCATATTTAAAACATTTTTTCTTCCATCTCTACAAATACCATTATGCTCCAAACAACCAAATCTACAAGGGGGATATAATTGAGTTTACTGAGCCCCATTAGAAAGAGGCTGGGTTGCTAGTGCTCTAAACCCACTACCATACTATGAACAACAATCATTTAATGGCTTTAGATAAGGAGCACTAAAATTAGAGTAGGAACAAAAATTTCCCCACTTCTTCTTAGACCCCTTTCCATATTCTCTACCTCTTTGTTGTTAGCCTCTACCCTAATCCAAATATCAAAACCTCTTACTCTATCTTTCACTCATCTTGGCTCGCTACTTCATTTCCTCTTCCACTTGTTTCATATAAACTATAACTTTATAGAGGTCCATATCCTTGTTCAACAAAGTAACCTTGCTCTAAAAGATAAACTTATAGGAAAACCCATACGCAATCTCTCTCATTCTAGCCCTTACACTTGAAAACAACTCAGGAGCATAATGCAATAGTTGATGACACTTCAAGGAATACTTTTTTACTGTCATCTTACATTTCTTAAAATTCTAGAATTTCTCAACCTTCACCTCCCTTAACTCATGAGTAAAGTAGCAATCATTAAAAGTACTAGATAAGTCATCACACAGTAGACTCGACATCATTGCACCTAAGTTTATCCCACTTTTCATACCATATGTATGTGACATTTTTCAACTATTGATATGAACTCTACGCCATGCATATCACTATCATACATTACACGAAAGATCTTTTCCATCTCATAAATGAAATATTTAGGATGTTTCTTAAGTTTAGAGCCAATAAAAATAGGAGGACTCAACCACATAAATTGGCCAAATCTTGTGTCCTCGAAGAATGGAGAAATAGAAGTACCAAACTCAGTCTTAGAGGCCACCAATAATGAATCAATTTGAGAAACTTTGCCTTAGTCACGAAAGCTTGAGATGCTTAATGAAGGGAAGAGGGAACCAGTGGAACTCAAATAGGACAATAAAAAATAGCAACCCTAGGTCGGGTCTGAACTCTTAGAGTAAGATAAGCTCCAACCACATTATCCTCGAATGGGATAGAAGACTTTCCATAAACATCTGATCTTTTAGGAGGCATGCTCTGAAGAGCAAACATACGAGGGATAGAGGAGATTTAAGACCTTAGACTGTATAGCTTGAAATAGAAATTCAAGAAATGGAAATATTCCTAAATGCCTCAATACCTCTCCCATATGTGTGGCGTGCTACATACCTATAAAAGAGAAAATACTTAAAACTGCTTTGTTGGATACCCAATAACAACAAATATAAGCTCTGACACAATCTTTTTTATGACCCTAACTAATGCATGGCCGTGATGGGCATATTATGTCCCACATGGATTAGAGACCACCCCATGCACCTAACCAATTGAACACAACATCTGCAAACATCAAATGAATTTTAAACAAATAACAAGATAGCTCAAGGTAAGACTAAGAAATAAAAGATAAGTCTATGACCAATAACAAGTAATCAGCCAAAACATCTGACCAACATCGCGCAAATAAAATATAATACAACAAAAGAATCAAAACATAGTCTTGGTCAGGATATGTCCCCTACTCTTATATATTACAATGAAAATAATAATGTTAATGAAAATAAAAACTATTAATTCTAATCGAGAATAATGACTGATTAAATTTACTAGTCTTTTGATTAATGGAAGCTTACCACGTCACCATAATGATCTAACGAAATGAGATGATCCACATAAGTTTGTGCAGAAGAAGTAGAGGTATCTTCAATACACGTATAAGATGGGGATATAGCATTGAAAAATAGTTAGTGGGGTGAACATTAGCATGTAACTCAGCGATAAGGATAATATAATGTCATGATCAACAATCCAAAAATATTTAAAACCAATGTGTAGGATCAAATACAAATACATATACATATATATCACATGCCAGGATAAGGAAACAAAGCTTAACATTCACTTTAAAATATTATCCAAGATTGTAAAGCTTAACCATCATCACATAAGAAGGAACCCAAGAGCTAGCTATATGATCCCAACTCTCTCCCAATATGTAGGGCCCTAGTACGTGTGGCCACATAAAGCAGAGGGTATACATATGCACTATGGGGAAATTGAACCTCTTGACATATTAAGGTGACACAAATACACAATCATGTGATATAGTATGGGGGACTCTAACAGCCTGGTTATACAGCCCTCACATCAACTGTGATTTCTAGTATTGGTCTCTTAGGACCTAACTTTCACGACCTAGCTATAAGACCCTCATTGAAGCCTAATTAAATCATTTATAAAACATTCTTATTCACTAAATAACATTACGCATTAATCCATACATTGTTTGTATCATTATACCAACTATACTTGTAAGGAAATATGAACATGCCACACTAAATTACCATCACTTCGGGGAAATCACAATCTCTTTTGGTTTAATTATACATTTGCTTAGGGAATTACATAACTCCATAAGGTTTAATTTAAAGTAATTATGCTTCATTAACCATTCACTTTATGCAATATTTCAAGAGTAGTTCAATAAGTATATTTTTCATATTCAAAGGTTATTCCACAGTTGGGCATTGAGGTCAGGTCATAATCACATGAAAAGTCACAAGTTTGGGGATATCATAATCCCATAATTTATTCATCATTCCAAAGCATCACTTTGATTTTTAAACAACTATTAAACATTAGCCATGCAGGGACCAACATGAAACATCTTATAAATAAGTGTTATTCAAAACTCTCAACCATTGTTTTCAAAACCAACATCAATACTGTATGAACAACATTTTAAAATTTATACATTTACCAAATTAAAATTTAGGGAAAGAGTAAATACAAAATTTCATGGAAATAATTTCATCCTTGAGCCCTTAGATGACATACTTCTTGGAAACCCTAAGTATGGATGCGTGAGAGACTTGAGAGAGCTCTAGAAGAGTTAGAGTGTGTTATGAATGACAAATAACATATCATAATTTACTTGTAAATATGGTGTTTTAATTGGGTAAGGAGGGAATTTTCCAAAGTTCCATCAGTTTAAAAACTGAAATTCAATCATTAGTTATTACGGGTCAGTATATGACTCATACGAACTCACTATAACTCATCACCATCAGTCATAGCCAAGAAAATATCTAGGACACTCCTAATTTATTAACCCTATAACTCAAGTAATATGACTCATAATAACGTTATACTAATATGGTCCAATAAAAGTCAACAAGAACATATTTAGGTTAAACACTAGACATCCTATGAATTGTATCCAATAACTCATAATGAGTCTTTATGGCTTGAAGTGAGCCACTCGTACTCAACAAAAAACTTAGTTATATAATTACTGATTTTTTTACATTTGTGTTATTATAACCTGTCAAGACCCCCTAAGACTTGCAGGGGAAGTCTTAGTTAAGATAGAGCGGATAAAATTTCAAAAAGTCTCAAGGACTGAAAACTTAGGGTGTTACATATTTAGCCTTCTATAATACTGAAATCAAGAACTCAACCTATGTATCTACTAAATCTACAACACTAATAACCAACAAAGTATTATTTCCTCCCAAGAACTCATAATGCAAATGAGAGGAAATGGCTTCCAAAACCAATAATGGTGGCTCCTTAATAGTTAGACGACCTAGTGGGAATTCTCTATTATTCTAATTATGATCTAACTACTTGGAGCATGGGAATAAAAATCTATGATATGAGTGTTCTCACCATATCATCTTACTTATTAATTTTGCATTGCTGCTAAGTCCTAGACACAAAGCATCTCCTTAATTTGTGAACTTAGTAAATCTTTATCTATAGTATCTATCACAGACATCGGCCGCATATATTTCAACTACCTCATTGAAATGACCCTTCATATCATTTTCTATAATCCCACTTATTTTTGTAGTTAGATCTTCTCTGTAGCTACCCCAATTTATTTATGTCTTACTTGAACTGATAGTTTGATTACTGGCCAATTCATTTGGTTTTGACAACTAATTCTGTATTTTAATGTCTTTGTTTGTTGCAATTTTCCATCAGGCAACATCTTTAGTCAAAAAACCTTGAATGAAATTTCAAACTTTTCCAGCAAATCTAGAATACTGGTTTTAGGCTAGTTGGACTCTTGATTCTTGTCCTAAGACACCTAAACACATTTTGACTTATTAGTCAAAATGGTAAGAAAATAGAAATTTGGTGTGGGACCCACTTTTGTTAAATGATCTCGAATCAAATTATTAATGCACCATTGAGTTTAAAGTGTCTAATTTGATAGGGTTACACAGTCTATTTACATATACAGGATTTCAAAAGATGTAACACGTGGAATCTAGTACCCAAAATGCTATACGGTGCTCATGACCATGTAGAACCACAAGCTAACCCATGACTGATATTTGTACCTGTATACTGCATAATATACTATATGATTATGGAAACATGAACCGAAAGGCCATAACGTTCAAGACTTTAACATAACTGATAAAGATATAACATCTGAATGGGCTATGAAACACCCAAAATAAAACTAAAATAACATAATAGTCTGAACATGATATTCTTGAAAGCCTCAAACTGACGAAACTGCCGGAATGAGGAGATTTACTACTAACTCTGACTATGGAGATTGGAATAATATTGATGCTCTGGAGCTTATACGTCTGAACATATGGTATGAAACACCATAGCACAAATGTGTCAGTACTTTAAATCTACTGGTATACATGTGAGGTAGGATGCATGCATGGGGTTCATATGTATGAGCAATACTAGCTAACCAACTAATATGAACGTGAGAATACATGCATGAATATATAGTAACTATATCTGAGATCGTGATAACATGAATTTACTGATAACTAACATAACTGATAATTGAGTTTTGATGGCTGATATAACTGATAACATGAGTGACAATATCTGACAGTCCAGAATCTGATGGAACTAGCTGAGTTCCGTACTATTCGGAGTTGACTGTATCAGACAGTCCAAAACTCTGTTGAACTATCTGAGTTCTAATACTGAGACTGATTGATTGTATCTGATAGACCTGATTCTTTAACTAAAACTTTGGGAAGTAGTTATCTAACCAAGATGCCCCAAATAATGAATTATAGTTGAGTTAGGGTCTAATCTGTAACCCTAATTAGAAGGGAGTCAATATCGCACTACCGGCAAGGATAAGCTATGAGTGACCCTCATTCGATAGTGTCCCTAAAAAGAAAAGATAGGGCCCTCATATGAAAGTGATTATCCACCTCATCAACCCTTATCTGACAGTGTTGATGTCAAAACTATGTTGGCTATATAGTTCTACAACACAAGGATGACTTCTAAGAATCACACCCTCATCTGACAATGTGTGTTCCCATCCTTGGGTTCACTGGGTACTTATTCCTACTCCCATCTAATTAAAAACTGATCATGGATTACTAAACTAAACTGGACTGAATGAACTAAGTTCCCTTGACTGACAAAGTAGTACTAAGATTGCTGTAGTACTGTGCTTTCCCGAGTCACATAACTAACTGAGTTCTATGGATCATGGCTAAACTAAGGAAATTATGAAAATATAACACACACTCTAGTCACACAACTATTCTTTTCGGGTACAAGTACTCCCAGGATTTGATAGGAGGAAATTGACAAGGCATGATATTCTTGAATATATGACTAAAATCAACAAATCATAATACAATAATTGAAGATATTTAATGGGTATTTGATTATCATAGCTTGGTACGTGAATAAGAGAGCATGTATACATAGCATAATTTCGTATTGATAACATATGAGAAATCCAAAAAACAATTTCAATACATAAGAATAACATGGAAGTCATTTTGGATCACAATTAAGGTACAATGCATAATTTCTATCCTCCTAGGCATTTTATCAAACACCTTGAATGCACCCTTAGGGGATAGGCCTAATCATCAAATTGACACATTATAAATAATTCAATTTATGGATTTCACTAACTTGATAATGTAGTTTCATGAAAAACACAAAAATATTACAACTTATGAATCATGTACAATGATAAACATGGTTACAACCAACCCACAAAATAAATATCTTGATTCGTAATTTAAAATAGGGTTGTTGAGCTTTATGGATGAAAAGAATCAATAAATCAACACAACTCCTACCTTAGTTCTTGATTTAGTGAAGATTGACAGAGAGACTTTCTAAAAATTGAATCCTTAATTGAAACCCTAGTTAGTTCTTGAGAGAAAATTAAGAGAAACTAGTATAGTTTGGGTTCTAATTAGCTGAATCTCATGTTAAAGTGCTTAAATAGGGGTGGTAAATTGACCCTTTTAACCTCGAACACATCTTTTAATTTTAGTGAAATTTTCTCAAATTGTACCATTGGTGCGACGCGGCGCTATCGCACCGTGTCACTGGAATTTGACAATTAAGAAATTGAGGGATGTCGGGACGCAAAACCATCACATTGCCACTTCATTTTCTACCTGGAAATTTGGCGTGACACGCCACTATGATGGTCCCCTACTACAATTTGACAATTGGCATTTTCTCCTATGGCGTGGTGTGCCACTGTCTAACATGGCGTTGTTTTACGATGGAAACTTGAAATAGTCAAAACTTCTTACCCGATTATCGAAATATGGCAAATTTCATATCGATGGAAAGCTTATTGAATCTTCCATATGACAAAAATTAAAAATCTTGAAAATTTCATATGGAATAAACATCATTAAATTTAAAAGATAATATTTGACATTCTTGAGATAAAATTATTTAGGAAACTTAGGAGTATTACAATATCTCCCCCTTAGGAATATTCATCCTTGAATGAGACTGACTGAGAGGGGAGAAATGATAAGCCGAAGTACATAATGAACATGAACACTAAAACATGACTACATAACTAGTATTTATGATATTCATACAGAACGTGAATATCTGATGCTTGATTTCATGAGTGAGAGTACTAATTAGCTAATCACATATATCTAATGCATGAATACATGACAGAACTAATTACATGACTAAGATTTCTAAAGACTGAATCTTCTCACAAGAACTGATGCATGAACGTATAATTGGATAGGCAATGACACTAGTACCAAGCTTAAAAAAATAGAATCCTGAACATGAGGATGATACCAAGTCATAACTTAAATCTGGACATGAAGAGTGAGAAGCTTAAAGAGAACTGTTACCTTAAGCTTGATCTGAGTTAGCGGAGAAAAGGTGAGGGTACTTGGTATGCATATCTGCTTCTGCTTCCCAAGTAGCTCCCTCAACGGACTAATTCCGCCGATAAACTTTGACTAGAGGGACTTTTTTGCTCCTTAGTCTACGAGTCATGTAGTCTAGAATTTTGACTGGAATATCCTTATAAGAGAGGTTGTTCTGAACATGGATCCTCATAATAGGGACTACAATTGTTGGTCACCTATAAATTTCATGAGCAAATAGACAAGGAAGACTAGATGAACTGAGGCTAGATCTAAAGGCAATTCGAGATCATAAGCTATCTTGCTGACACAACTGAGAATTTTGAGGGGACAAATATATCGGGGACTGAGCTTTACCTTCTCACCAAAGCTCTTTACTCCATTCATGGTAGAGATCTTTAGACAGACATAGTCACCAATCTCGAAATCAAGATCCTTTTTACTCACATCTACATAAGACTTTTGTCGGCTCTAAGTAGCCCAAAGTCTTTCTCTGATCAACTAGACTTTCCCTAAGGCATCAAATACTCAGTCACTCCCTATAACTGAGGTCTTATTAACTTTGAACCAACCAATTGGAGATCTGCATCTCCTACCATAGAGAGCTTCAAATGGGGCCATCCGAATATTAGAATAGTTACCATTGTTGTGTGCAAACTCAATTAAAGACAAATGGTCGTCCCAACAACCCTTAAAATCAATTACACACACCCTTAGCATATCTTCTAGGGTATGAATGGTCCTTTCATATTGACCATCTATCTAAGGATGAAAGGTTGTACTATGATGAATTTTGGTACCAAGACTCTTTTGGAATGCTTTCCATAAATAAGAGGTGCACTGGGTACCTCTGTCTGAGATAATAGATAACGAAACACCATGCATTCTAACCAACTCTAAGATGTAGATTTTGGTATAATCCTCGGCTGAATAAGAGGTATGAACTGGGAGAAAATAAGCTGACTTGGTCATTCTATCTACAATGACCCAAACTAAATCATGCTGGCGACGAGTACGAGGCAAACCCATCACAAAGTCCATGTTCACTTCTTCCCACTTGTAAGTAGGAATATTTAACTCTTGTATGGACCCACTAGACTTTTGATGCTTTATCTTAACCTGCTTACATATAGAGCACTAAGCCACAAAATCTATAATATCTCTCTTCACCCTACTCCACCAATAGATCACCCACTAGTCGCGGTATATCTTTGTGGCCCCTAGATGAATAGAGTAGCGTGCACTATGCACTTTTGCATGAATTTTTTTCCCTAAGTCATCTATAGCTTGAACACACAGTAAACCCTAACAACGCAGTACACCATTTCCCCTTTAGGAGAAAACCTTCATTTTCTGATCCTTAACTAACACTATCAACTTGACTAAACTGCGATCTCTGTCTTACTTTTCTTTCATATTAGAAACTATAGATGATTCTAGACTACTCTGAACCCATATAACACCCTCCCCTATATCGACTAAGCGAACTCCTAGTTTGGCATGATATTAGACTTCCTGAGCTAACTTTATCTTACTATCCTAAAAATAACCAAAACTACCCATAAACAGTCTACTGAGAGCATCGTCCACTACATTAGCCTTGCTCGGATGATAATGGATACTCAAGTCATAATATTTCAAGAGCTCTAACCACCTTCTCTGATGAAAATTAAGATCTTTCTGAGAAAATACATACTGAAGGCTCTTATGATCTGTGAACAAATCTACATGAACTCTGTATAGATAATGCCTTCATATAAATAAGGAAAATACTATGGCTACTAACTCAAGACCATGAGTTCGATAATTCTTCTCATGGGATTTAAGCTGTCTGGAGGCGTAGGCTATGACATTATTATGCTGCATGATGACAAAACCCAAACCTACTCTAGATGCATCACAGTACACTACAAACCCATCTAGACTATCTAAAAAAGCTAAGATTGGGGTTGAGGTATGTCGAGTCTTCAACTCTGAGTCTCCAACTCCACAAAGGTCCTCCTGCAAGGATTTGTTCACTAAAACTTGACTTTTTTCTAAGTCAATCTAGACATAAGGGATGCAATAGAACAAAATCCTTCAACAAACTATCTATAATAGCCGGCCAAAGCCAATAAACTCCTGATATATGATGGAGAGAAAGGTCTGGGCCAGTTTCTTACCACTTCAGCCTTTAGAGGATCTACTTTAATGCCATCACCTGAAACGATATGGCTATGGAATGCTACTGACCTTAGCCAAAAATCCCACTTACTAAATTTGGTGAACAACTGATGATCTCTGAGAGTCTGAAGTACTATTCTGAGATAGACCAGAATATCATCTATAAATACTATGATGAATATGTCCTAATACTAGAACAGATATTTCATCAAGTCCATGATAGCTGTTGGGGCATTAGTATTACAAAAGGACATGACTAGGAATTCAAAGTGACCATACTAAGTATGAAATGCTATTTTTAAAATGTCATATTCTCTGACTCTGAGATAATAATAGCCGGATCTAAGGTCTATCATAGAGAAATAATTGGCACCCTAAAGTTGGTCAAACAAGTTATCAACCATCTTTCTTTCGCACGAATAAGACTAGTGAACCCCACGGGGACACACTGTGTCTGATGATTCCCTTATCTAAGAGATGTTTCATGTTCTTTCAGTTCTCTGAGTTTTGCTAGTTCTACTCTATATGGCAGAATAGATATAGGCTGAGTATCTGGAAGAAGATCAATGCTGAAGTTTATTTCACTTTCGGGAGGAATCCCTGGAAGATCTTCGAGAAAGATATCTAAATATTCACTTGTGACTGGGACTGATTCAATACTTGGAGTTTTGGAACTAGAGCCCTTAACTCAAAAAAGAAGATAGACATATCCCAAAGATATCATTTTCCTTGCCTGAAGGTACGAAACAAGCTGACCTATGAAAGAGGATACACTACGCTTCAACTCTAGGATGGTTTCATTCGGAAACTTGAACTGGACGATTTTGTTTCTATAGTGGACTATTGCATAGTAGGAATGAAGCAAATCCATGCAGAGAATGACATCAAAATCAGCTATCTCTAATTTGACTATGTCTGCTGAAGTGACTTTCTAAAATATCATAATCGGGTAATTCTTGTATACCCATCGGGCTATGAGGTTTTACCTATAGGGGTAGAGACTAAGAAATGCTCTACTAAAATTTCTGGACAAACTCTGAAATCAAATACTATATAAGTAGTAACAAAACACAATGAAGCTCCTGGATCTAGCAATGAGTAACCATGCTCATGAAAGATCAATAATGTACTAATAACCACATCAGGAGAATTTTCTTATCTTGCCAGGGCTGGAAAGCATAGTGTCTATTTAGGTGTTTCCCACTAGTAGCACTAGAAGTGGCACCTTGCTGAATTGGATGATCGGATTGAGTTGAGAAATAGTTCTGCTGATCTGAATAAAATGACTGGGGATAATCTCTGACTTTATGGCCTTGCTTGCCACATCCAAAATAGACATCACTACCAGCTCTGCAATCACTCTTGGGGTTCTTACCAGAAGTATTACAAAGGGGATTAGTTTGGGCATAGCTAACACTGTCCTAAGACTTAGAGCTTAGCGCCTTATATCTATTTCCATCCCTGAACTTAGGAGCTAGAGGACTGACTGAAGAAAGAGATGGAAATGCTGACTTAGGATAGAATTGAGAGCAGTTTTCTCCTTTTGATTTGGGCTAAACAAAGTTAAATCTACCTATCTTTTCTCTCTAATTCTGTTTCTCCCTAATCTTAACTTTTTGATCTTCTATCTGTTAAGCATGAGTCATAAACCTAGCTAAAGTCATGTCACTATTCAACATCACAGACCTTCACGCATTGACCATACTATCATTTATCCCTGAAACAAACTTACTCATCTTGGACCTACTATCTGCAACCATATGAGGGACATATCTGGCCAATTAAGTAAAATTAAGAGAATACTCTTTCACCGTCATGTTGCGCTACCTGAATTTGATGGATTCCAACACCTTGATTTCTCTCAACTCTAAGGGAAAGAATCTCTCTAAGAATACGGTGACAAAATCCTACCATTTAATAGGCCCTGCATCATCTGGCCTAGCTAACTTTTACTGTTTAAACCAAGTGAGGGCAACATCCTGCAACTTGTATGTAGCTAGCTCTGCAGTATTACTAGCAGTAATCCCCATGATATCTATAAACTTATGAACCTGATTGATTAATTCCTAAGGATCGTCATCTAACTTAGACCCAAGAAAAGTTTGAGGATTTATTTAGGTGAAGCCCCGTATCATGGCTGTAACTGAATTAGCCACTGGGCCAGCCAGAATATCAGTTGGGCATTCATTCTGAGTAGCAACTAACTAAGCAAGAGTAGTGAATACAGCTCTAAACTCTATATGAGAAACATGTTCACCCAATGGTTCTTCGAGCTGAAGGGCTGACTGATTCCCATTTCTTCTTTTAGATGGCATATTCTGTAGAATAAAGGGAAAAATGGATTAGATGAGAGATTTACTTGAGGTTATGCTTACTGGTACGACATGATTCCTGAATGAAGGGAAAACTGTTCCTAAAACATCTTATAGCATCCTGTAGATAAATGTAATGTGTAATACACCCACGCACAGGACTCTACTAGATGTGGCTTTCCAACTTCTTAGGACACTATTGAACCTTAGGCTCTGATACTAAGTTTGTAATGCCCCAGATCTGGCACTCTAAATACTACACAGTACTCATGAACCCAAAGGACCATAAGATAACCCTTGACTGATATCTATAACTATATAATACATAATATACTGTATGATTTTGGAACCATGAATTGAAAGGCCATAAGGTTCAAGACTATAACATAACTCATAAAGATATAACATTTGAATGGGGTATAAAATACCCCAAACAAAATTGAAATAACATAATAGTCTGAACATGATAGTCTGGAAAGACTCTAACTAACTGAACTGTCTAAATGATGAGTTGATGGGACATATCCCCATCTAACAAAAACTATATAATAATTAATGAGATAATAAATAACTGATCGTGTCCTTGGAAGATGAGAACTCACTGCTAACTCTGACTATGGAGATTGGAATGATACTAATGCTCTGGAGCTTATGCTTCTGAACCTATGGAATAAGACACAATAGAGCAAATGCGTCAGTACTTTGAATGTACTTGTATGCATGTGAGGTAGGTCGAAAGCATGGGGTTCAGTGAATTTTGTGTTCCAAATAGCTGAATCTCATGTTAAATGGCTTAAATGGCTTAAATAGGGTAGACAAATTGACCCTTTTAATCCTGAATGTGTCTTTTAATTTCAGTGAAATTTTTCCAAATTGGACCCCTAGTGCGACACGGCGCTACCGCATCGTGTAACTGGAATTTGACAACTATGAAATTAATGGATGGGGAGATGTAGAGCCATTGTGTTGCCACTTCATTTTCAACCTCGAAGTTTTGCAATATTAGCCACTACCACGTACCCCTACGGAAATTTGACAATTACCATTTTCTCCTGTGGAACGGCGCACCACTGACTAAATGTCGCTGTTTTAGGACCGGAACTTCTTACCCTGTTATCAGATTTAGGAACATATTATATTGATGGAAATCTTATTTAATTTTCCATATGGCAAAAAATCAAAATATTGAAAATTCATCATGGAATAAACATCATTAAATTTACAAGCTAATACTTAACATTCTTGATACAAAATTAATTAGAAAACTTCGGGTTATTATAGATAAATTCTAAGTGATTGAGAAAGATGTGAAATTGTAACTAGTTCACCAAAGATTGCATGCCCTGGATTGCTATAACAACTAGGCAGCATTATTATGTTCTGAGGTTATGACACATTTAGCCACGATTGCGGCTTTTTTGGTAGACCACCAATGCTACGATTGGTATGGGGGAATGTTGTGATTGAGACTTCTACCAATAATGCCTTATATCAAGATCAAGATAGTCTGGTAGGAATAGTAAAACTGAAGGACCTATTATAGGCATAAATAGGCCCTTTCTTCAAAAGTTTCCCTATTTTTCATCCATTCAAAAAGACCTAAAACTCAAAATAGTTAGATAGTTTAAACTATAGATGCTTGATTTTATCCCTATATAATTTGCCCATTATTTAGTGTTATGACTACTTGAGAATGAGAAAATGTTAGGTTGGCTTCGGAAAATATGATTTTATATAAATGAGACCCACAAGGGATTATAGTGTCAATTTTTTACCTAAATCACTATTGTGAAATATGGGCATCATATTCTCGCATTGATGAGTAGAATATGATTTTGGTATCTTTTCATCTTGCAAAAGATTCTTAGAAGGTAAAAATTGTAATTTATCAGATCTTTTAAGCTTTATTTTGTGTTCAAGTAGGCTAGGTTTTACTCCTTATGAGAATGAGATAATTCATATTATGTTTAAGAAACCTTGTTAGAATTGTAATGGTTTTTGTTATTGGTGTGATAAATTTATATACTTGGTATTAGTTTGATCATTTAGTCCATTTTGGATATCATTTTGAGCATGATTACCTTAGTTAGCCATACCTAAGTTAAAGTTGACCTTATAGGCTTATGCTTATGTGAGAAAGACTTTAGTTATTAAATTGGTTAGGAAATTGCCTTAGTCACTTGAGCTTAGGATGAAACTTACCCAATTTGGCATTACCTTAGGAATAATTAACTTAGTTACTATACTTTAGGAGAAATCGCTACCTTAAAGGTAGTTATGGCTTTTTCAATATCTAATGGTGGATGTAGATATCTTTTCCTAGAACAGGGTACATATTTCTTTGTAAAGAATTTTTGTTATTTAGAAGTTGGCTCTTTACCCAACATAGGTCAAGTCTTGGAATAGTTATGAAAACCTTTTCTAAACTTGTTTATATCTAGAAAATGCTTATTGTGATTATATTGAGATGCCTTAGTACATAATGGTTATGATGGGTGATTTTGGAAGTAATGCTTAATAATTATGCTATGAGTGAATAATTGATGAAGATTATGATGAGATATTGAATATGCTATTAATTTGGATATTGATTTGGCTACTGAATATATTATTGAGTGAGGCCCTTATTATGATATCGGCTAAGCTATAAATTATGCTCTTGATTGAGCCAACGAATAAGCTATTAACTATGCTAGTGATTATTCTTATTGATATATTAGTGTTTTCGATAATGATCATATTAGAGGTCACGTTTGTTGACTACATTTGAGATTAGGTTTTTAATTATGCTATGAATAATCTAAATTGTATGCCATGGATTAGCTATTGATCAAGGTATTAATAACCTATCTATTATACAAATGATAAGCTTATTATTAGGGTATTGATAAGTTATTGCCTATGCTATGTTAATACCTTTTGATTATATTAGTGATCATACTTTTTGACTATATTAGTGAATACATTACGGATTAAGCTAAAGAGGATGCTTATATATTATATAAGAAATTATGCTATTGAATATGCTAAAGATCGTGCTTATTCACTATATTAGCAATCATGCTATCGATTATTCTAGAGAACATTATTTCTATTATTATTATTGATCATTTTAATATACTAAGTTATTAAATATGTTATTAAATATTTTAATGATTGTGCTATTGGCCATATTGATTATGATATTAATTATTTATACCCAGTAGAAATCTAGAGGATGGCTATGATATTGATGATGATATGGATCATATTGTAGTGATGATATGGAGGATAATATCAATGGTGATATTTATGGGTTTATTGTTGAATATAATTACCTCTTTGAGTTTGTATATATATATATACAAATACATAAACGTATATAATATGACATCATACTTATTATAATGTGATGATATCGAGGTGTGAGATTGACAATAGCAATCCTATCTCAGTATGAGCATTAAGAAATTGCTATAATATCGTATGATATAAATGGATTCTAGAAACACTACTAGAAATGATTACTATGGCGATAATTAATTAGCGAGCGTTAGATAACTATTTCTATAAATAAGTTAGGGCGACGGTTGTAACCATCGTATATTGTTAATAAATCTATTAGGATAGCATTTAAAATATTAATCACATAATCTCTTAAAACAATCCCAATAGTTATATCTGTGGTAGCAGATATTATAACCGACCCAATTGATATATATGGCAATAGATGTATAAGGTATAAAACATGGTATTAGGCTGGAATTTTTCGTCCAACACTTATTTAATGACTATTTTTATTAAAATAATTAAATAAGTTTCCTTTGTCTATGGATGCTATTTATTTAGGATAGCCCTAATTATTTCATTGCCTCTTTTAATTAGGGTTTAGAACTCAAATTAAAGTTACTATTGGCTGCTCAAGAGCCGAGAGATGAGGCCACTGCTCAAGACCAAAAGGACAATGCTACACTACTGCTGCCCTTAAGAATAGGTAACTTTTATTTTCAATTTCTTATAAACTCATTCTCTCTGTTTCCTTATTCTATTATATATTTTATTCTTGTTGAATGTAAGTGTGTGTGTTGTGTTGGTCGAAAAGAATCAACCTTCCTCAAGTGTATTATATTCTAGTTGACTGAGTGTGTATGTGTGTGTGTTAGGTTGGTTTCAGTAGGAAAAAATCAACTTTTCTAAAGTGTTTTTTTCTAATTTATTAAGTGTGTTTTTGTGTATCGGCTAGGTGCAAAACTCAACCTTCCTCAAGTGTATTTTGTTCCTATTCAGTCTATGTGTGTGCGTGTGTTGGGCTGGGTTAGAATGAATTAACCTTTCTAAAGAGTATTTTTTTCTTGTTGACTAAGTGTGTATGTGTGTATTGGGTTGGGTCGGAAAGAATCAACTTTCCTTAAGTGTATTTTGTTTATATGGATTGAATGTGTTTGTGTGTGTTGGACCTACAATCGATCTTCTTTACCTGGTAATTCGATCTTATACATGTTTTTTATATTTTGGTAGTCCTTAAGGTTCTTGTATCTGCCAGGGATGTGCTGGTTGTGGAGGTCATTGAGACTTTTGCAATGTAGTATAATGACAATACAAGCTTTTGTTGTTGAAGATCTATTTTGGAGTGGTATCTTTGTTTTAACGAATCAAAAAGCATCTATATGTTTGTAGGTGTTGTTCTATTCATATCTGTTGGTAGAGGAAAAGGCATTTAAAGTGTATCAGTTATAACAACAAAGATCCATTTGTGTGAAGAACCATATATTACTTTGAGAACTTAGGGAGTAATCAAGTGTACATATAGGATATATCTCCGGAGAGGGGGATCAATGTTTTTACAAATCGCATTCCTGAGTGCTTTTAATGACAATATGTAATAGCTGGCTGATTTTTCTATTAGTTCTTTTTCGTTGTGTATCACAGGCTTGAATAAAGATTTCATTAGTTGAAATTTTTCTCATTCTCTCTCCTCAAGCAACTAGAAAGAGAATAAAATATTTTATTTGTTCAAATGGATGAATGAACAGGATAATCAGTTTTTACATTGGCTATTTTTACAATGCTAGAATGTGTCGAATGGGTATTGCTGTAAGTTCAATACTAACCTTCTGTGATTTTTGCTTATATATATCTATATATAATATCCTTCCATCTTGTGTGCTCTATCATGTTAGTACTCAAGACAACCCCATTGTATATTCAACTCTTTTGGATAAGTAACTATGACCTGTATTCATGAACTTCTCCCAGATGGTGCATATCAGTGTACATCTATCATGCTAATTATTAAACAATAAGTAATAGGGTACATCAGTTCATTAAAAAACCCAATCCCTAGCTGCGCTAATCTTCAAGCTTACTCTTGTTATGTATCTCCTATGAATTTTGTACTTTCCTTAAGTTTTTACTGAATAGGTGTCCCACCCCCCCCCAAAAAAATCTGCTAGTTATTGTCATCAAAAGCTAGTAGTGAAGAAATCAGTTTTGTGCAAAGCTTAATTGAAGCGTGGAAACAAGTAAAGAAATTTAGAAGCATTCTTTTTTGTGTGTGTATATGGAAGTATAATGCCAAAATAAAATAAATTACATATACAAACAAGAAATGTATGTACAAAGATAAAAGATCTGTAATATAGTTTTGTTGAAATATGTATGAAGTAAAACAATTATATTTCTCTTTTTCCAGTAAAATTAATTAGTACTTACGTCAAATAACATATAAGAACTAAAAACCACGTCAATGAAGTGCAAATGCAGGAATCTAGGTTTAATGTTCTTAATTAAGATTTCTTGTCTAGTGGAGGAACTTTAAGTTTTTCTTAATTTAATACATATTTCTTTTTCTTTCATCTGATATATTTCCATGATACTTCTTATGCAATTAAATTCCACTTATTCAATTAGATTTTCTTGTTTAGCTTAAGAATTCCCTAACTATATCTTTTGCAAGAAGTACTAATGATAATATAACAGTTATGTTAATTTATGGTTATGCTACAACATACTTCGTAGTTGTTTGACTTTGCTCCGTGATGTATGTTAAGGTAAAATATTTGATGGTCAATTATCTCTACATGGCGGACTTGTTCGAGAATTCTATGTTGTACGAGGTAATAGAGTTAACAAAAATGCCAATTGAGTAGTAAAGGTTTATCCACTTAATCAGCAATTTCAAATACTTTTGTATAGAGGTATATTGTATAATCTTGTTTATAATACAGTAATACATTCTATACATACGAAGCTCGGGCTGATCAAAGTAATGCAAATATAGTACATCGGTCTTCAAATGATATTGTGACCAAATATTTTGTGTCTAAGTTAGATAATATCCAGTTAGCTATTTAATTAAGTGGTCAACCTAGAATTGATTGAATTCTTTTAGATATTTACTTTGGAATTTAAGGTGTGCTTCGTACAATGTCCGTGGATTATATCATGATGTTAGAGTCAAATAATGATTAAGATCTTATGATAAAATAGCTTTTTACCACCCTCTTACCCTTTGTTTTTAATTTTTAAGCACAACTTTAGGGCTGGTGGTGTACTATATAATTGACAATTATGTACATGTATGTATGTGAAACTTGTGTGTGTTAGTTCTGTGTATTTCAATCTTTCGCAGAAATGTGCATTTAAATTTAAGGAAAATTAAACCTCGCTCCTGTTAGTTTAATGTTTTTCATTGGTATGCCTTGATAGTATACCATTTCCATATTAAATTAGATGAATTCCTATAATTAATGTGAATACTAGAGAATAATAAAGTATGGGATTAACCTATTTGACGTAATAGTTGAA
>JAPEIP010000012.1:179342215-179358043 GCA_026120095.1 Capsicum chinense
TCAAATGATATTGTGACCAAATATTTTGTGTCTAAGTTAGATAATATCCAGTTAGCTATTTAATTAAGTGGTCAACCTAGAATTGATTGAATTCTTTTAGATATTTACTTTGGAATTTAAGGTGTGCTTCGTACAATGTCCGTGGATTATATCATGATGTTAGAGTCAAATAATGATTAAGATCTTATGATAAAATAGCTTTTTACCACCCTCTTACCCTTTGTTTTTAATTTTTAAGCACAACTTTAGGGCTGGTGGTGTACTATATAATTGACAATTATGTACATGTATGTATGTGAAACTTGTGTGTGTTAGTTCTGTGTATTTCAATCTTTCGCAGAAATGTGCATTTAAATTTAAGGAAAATTAAACCTCGCTCCTGTTAGTTTAATGTTTTTCATTGGTATGCCTTGATAGTATACCATTTCCATATTAAATTAGATGAATTCCTATAATTAATGTGAATACTAGAGAATAATAAAGTATGGGATTAACCTATTTGACGTAATAGTTGAACAAGTGAAGTAATAGTTATAGTTGTTTGTTAATGCACCCTCTGTTTTTTCAACAAGTTATGCAAAAAATGAATGGTATATCATAAGAAACACTATCCAAACCAAATAGATGCATACTGGGAAACTCTTACTGGTTCTAAAAAACTCACGGATGAAAACTGTTATAGGTACTCAATCTTGTTTTTTCCCCAGTTCATAGTATACTAGTTTGGAGACCAAATATTCTAGCTGCCGCACTCATGATAGCTAAAATAAGGGAAGTAATCAGAGAATGGGATGGTGAATAAAACTAAAAATGCTCACCTTTACAGCTTAATTGTAGTACCCCACATGCATTGACTAGAGAATATAACTGAACAGAATCTGCATGGAAGGTGAGATAATTATTCTGACAATTGGGAGAAAGAATATCATCTTCTCGACATGATAATATTGACTTGTGAACTCCATATGTACATATATTTAACATTTTAGATAGGATCCGTGGAAATGGATATGTATATAGATTTGGTCAAAGTTTCACATTAGCCCAACCAGTTGTCTACAACCATAAATACTATACAAGATTTGGACTATTTTAAACTATTTCTATGACAATATAATCTTCATTTTAATCTATGCAGTTGTCATTTGGAATATCTCGAGTGGTGAGCTAATATGGAATTTATTTGATGATATGTTGGTTCTGTAAAGCGGACAATTTGCTTTATTTTGAGTTAGAAGTTAGAAGTTAGAATGCTTGATCTTTTCGAACATTGATTGAGGTATATACTTAGAATTGTTGATCTCTATAATGGGTATGTTCACTACAACAAAAAGGTCTGTTTAAGAGCAACATTAGGTACAAGTTAGTAATTTCGTCTCTAAAAGCATATCAATTAAGACTAGATTATATTCCAGTCCTTAGTTTTACATCTTTTTGCGAAGGTATAAAATATGGTCTTATTTTTTTAAGTGGTCCTTATTAATAATAGACCTTGGGCATTAAACTGAATATTTTAATAAATACAATTTTGTATGTTTTTCCGACTAAAATAAAACATAGGCGCCAATTTTTTTTCATTTTCTAAAAATTAATTAAAATGAAACTCAGCAAAAACTTTCATATTCAATATTTTCCCTAATTATTATTGCACTGTCTTTTCAAAAATCTCTCAATTATAGTGTCTTTTTTGTGTTTTCAGTTAAGAATCTCTCAATTATACTTTTAGAAATCTCTTTAGTAACGTTGTCTGGCGAGAGATTACGCTTAAGTAAAGGCAGCATCAACTTCACTGTAGCATCAATCTCTCTATAATTTCATTAAGTAGAAGTTCTTTCCCTTTGTTTTTGCCATAAAATCATTGTTTTTCAAGTTATGCAGCTTCCACAATAGTTGATCAGGTATGATTCTCTAAAATTTTGTTTGTGTAGTTCCCTAATCTTTGTCCGTTCTCAATTTTGTCTATTGTCAATTACATTTCTATTGCTTGTTTGATTTAAATTTTATTTTTGCTCAATTTCATTTGTTTGATTTCATATCTATTGCTTGTTAGCAATGATATGTTTATAGGTACTGTGACGTATTATGCTAGGGATAGTATAAGCTATATTTAGATGCTAGTTTTTTCTTTATAGAATCAGGACTATCAGATACAGCCACTCATGTTATAAGTTATACTCAGATTCAGTAACCATGTTATCACAGTATTAGTGTCAGTTGTTATGTCTCATACGTATATTCTCACACTCATGATAGTTAGTCAGTTATTATTACTGTTCATACATATGAAACCCATGCATTCAGCCTTTCTCAAATACATACCAGTAAATTCAAAGTACTTACACATTTGTTCTATGGTGTCTTATACCATAGGTTCAGAGACACGAGCTCTAGAGCAACAATAGAGTCTAGATATTTGCAGACAAAGTTAGAAGTGAGTCCTCAACTTTCAAGGATATAATTATTTCCATATTATCTCTTTTATCAGTTTATTAGTTGGAGTTAGTTGGGGACATGTCCCATCAACTCCTTACTCAGAAACTTCAGTCAGTTAGAGGCTTTCTAGACTATCATCTTTCAGACTTTAGTATGTTAAGTTTTGTTTTACGAATTCTATTACCCTACACAGATGTTATAAAATTCAGATCATCTTAAGTATTGAACCTTATTGCTTTTCAGTACATATTTTTGCATTATTATGTCATATTATCCATTGTACAGGTACAGATATATGTCATGGGTTAGCTTGTCGAACTTCGGGGTCATGAGCACCATATAGCATTCCGAGGACCAGGCTTGAGGTGTTAAAGGTAGATTCTTGATATTAACTAACCTAGATTTTTTGGTACTCCGGGAGATGATACATATGAATTTTTGATTGCTTGTGATGATAGGCTACACTATTTAGGTCTAGTTGAGATATATGGTATTGATTTCACTACCTTTCAGTTGGACTTCACAGCTAGACATTGGTAGAGAGGCCATCTTGATTCAAGGCAATCTGGATCTTCCCTCTAGACATGGGATCAGTTCTATGATATTTTCATTGAGAATTACATTCGTCACAGCCTTAGGGATTATTTAGTGGATCATTTCTTTAGATTATAAAAAAAGGTCCATGATAGTTTAGAGTATAAGGCTCCATTTTATGAGATAGATTGGCATGCTACTTCCATTCTATCTATTGAGTAGGAGAGGGTTTGTTACATTGTTCATGGATTTATAATTTTCCTTTGTATGTCTACTCAAAGTTTAGTTTTTGTAGGTAGGTCTTTTGTTAAGGTTTCTTATAATGGTCAACTGATGTAGAAAATACATCTTAAGGCACGTAGGGGTAGCGATAAGATTCTTAGACATTAAGCCAATTTTATAGGGATCTTTAGTAGTTTTAAATTTAGATATATCTGTTTTCATAGTAGATGTCCTTCTCGTCCATCCCATCATTCTCAAAGTCTGCTTAGTTGACCTGTTTAGGCAATACTTTAGATTACTAGCAGAGGTTAGTCTAGTGCTAGTGATTGCCCTGGTTAGAGTAGCGTTCAGTTTTTGAGAGGTTCATGTTTTTTTTAATGTAGAGATGGTGGTTATTTTGAGGTAGCTGGATTTGTTCATTCTAGTTTAACTCATGGTACATGTTACAGTTGTGGAGCTACTGGTCACTATTTGTAATATTTCCCTAGTCATGGAGTAACTATTTCTTCATATTAGAGTGTTTCCCCTATTTGCAAAGTTCATCCCTTAGCTATAGGTGGTTTTCAAGGTCATAGGGGTGGTTTCTAGGATATCAAGAACATTCTCAGGCAGGCTGAATAAAAGGTGAGCTAGGAATTTAACCAGGTTATTGGTCTAGTCAGTTGTATGCAGTACCTGCTAGACCTGAGGTTGAGTCTTTAGATGTTGTTATTTTTTGTATAATTTTTGTGTTCCAACAATCAACCCTAACATTATTTTATCCGGTATTCACTTATTCTTATGTATTTTCTTAAAATCATCCACGGTTATAGTTTTCTTGGCATTTATAATTTGTGACCATTTTTGTATATACTCGTGTTGGTGATCCTTTATTTGTGGATATGGTGTTCAAATCTTATGTTATAACATTTAGAGAGGCTGATACTCATGCTGATCTTATTATTTTTTATATGGAAAATTTTGATGTAATTCTAGGCATAGACTAGTTATCCCAGTATCATGCGGTCATGCATTATTTAGTAAAGATAATTACTTTAGCCATGGCCAATTTACCCCCTGTGGTGTGACACAAAGCGGTTAGCCATGATCTGATAGAGATTATTTCTTATGTTCATGCTATAAGATTTATTTTAAGGGGTTGCGAGTCTTAACTTTCTTATATTTGTGATACTAGTGTAGAGAGTCTGTCACTTAACTTTATTCCTATAGTTTTGGAATTTAATAAATGATTCCCTACCGACTTGTTGGGTATTCCCATCAATGTGAGATTGAGTTTGCCATTGATCTCAAGCTTGGTACTCGACCTATTTCTATGGAACCTTACCATATGGCTCTTACCGAGTTTAAGGAGTTGAATTATAAGCACTAGGATATTTTAGGTAAGGGATTAATTAGACCAAGTATGTCTTCTTAGGGAGATCCTGTGTTGTTTGTGAACAAGAAAGATAGCTCCATATATGTGTGTATTGATTATAAGCAGCTCAATAATGATACGATGTAGAATCTTTACCCTATGCCTTATATTGATGATTTGTTCTACTATTTTTAGGGTGTGAAAATATTATCTAAGATTGATTTGAGATATGGTTACCATTAGTTGAGGATCAGGATGAGGATATCCCAAAGACAACTTTTAGGACATGCTACTGTAATTATGAGTTCTTAATGATGTCATTTGGATTGACAATGCCTCGGCCGTATAAATGGATTTGATGAATAGTGTGATTAGACCTTATTTAAATTAATTTGTGATTTTGTTCATCAATGATCCTTGTGCATTTGAGGAATAAAGAGGAGCATGCACAATATTTGTGGATCGTACTCCAAACTTTGATTTTTTGTCAAGTTCTCCAAATGTGATTTTTAGCTTAAGTCATTGATATTTCTTGGACATGTGGTGTCTATGTTTGGTATTATGTTAGATATATCTAGGATTAAGGTGATTCATGATTCTACTAGACCTATATCTCGAACTTATGTTCATAGCTTTATTAGCTTGGCCAATTATTAGACACAATTCTAGAGGGTTTTTCTATTATTTTAGTGCCTATGACAAGATTGACCTAAATTGAGGTTCCTTTTTGATAGACCAAGGAGTGTGAATTGAGCATTACAAAGCTCATGGATTTCCAAACATTAGATAATATTCTAGATCTTCATGTAGAGGGTGGGGGATTCACCATGTATTTTAATGCTTCTAGAAACGGTCTATGTTATGTTTTGATGCAAGTAAATTATGTTATTTCTTATGCTTCAATACAACTTAAGGTTCACAAGAGAAAATAACCCTCTCATGATTTGGAGTTGGTGGTGGTAGTATTTATGCTTAAGCTTTTGAGACATTATCTCTATGGTGTGCTTTGTGGGGTTTTCACCAATCATCAAAATGTTAAGAAATTTGTGACCTAGAGAGAGTTAATGGTAGGTAGTGTAGATGGATGGAGTTTCTTAAGCATTATAATATCACTATCTTGTATTATTCGAGCAAGTTGAATATGTTAGCAAATGCCTTGAGTTGAAAGGCAATGTGTATGGGAATTTTTTTTTGTATTTTAGTTTTTCAAAGGTCATTGGCAGGGGACATTCAGTTGTTAGCCAAATTGATTGTTCTTCTTGATATTTCAAACAATAGGAAGTTCTTTCTAGCATTGAGGTGAGGTCTTTTCTTTTTGAGTAGACTTCGGGTCATCAGTTGGTGGATAATAAGCTTTGCTTCTTTTGTGATCAAGTGTTGAGAGATGAGTCCAAGAGGATCACCATATATTCTAAGGGACTTTTAACTTTTGATAGAGGTATACGTGGACCGAGGATTGATGACTTAATACAGTTGATTCTGAACAAGGATCACAACTTTAGATATTCTATTCATCTGGGCACCACAAATATGTATAGGGACTTGAGACAACATTACTGGGTGAGTGGCATGGAGTGAGATATAGTGGAATTCGTAGCTGATTTCTATTGTTGTCTGGAAGTAAAGGATGAGCATCATCAACCAAGTGAAATGATTAAGAGATTTCCCATTCTTAAGTTGAAATGGGAGGCAATCACAGTGGATTTTGTTAGTGGTTTTCCTAGTACTTCCTATGGTTCTGATGGCATTTGGGTAATTATAGATTGGTCGACCAAGTTGGCACGTTTCACTCCTATTTAGATGTCTTTCAATGCTAAAAGATGATGTGGGGTTGACACACGACACTTTGGATTCTTAAAACCAGGATGTTATGCATGAACTTAGGATATTTTGTTAGATATGATGCACTTTCATATATAATGAAGGTAAGATTGATCTACAATGGTTTAGGAATAAAAAAAAGGAAACTGACCTTAAAAAGGCCAACTCTTATCAAGATAAGAGTCAGTTCTTAAGTCGTAATCATCTAATACGACTAATATGCTGAATTGTATGCACAATAGATCCAAGAACAATTCTTTAAAGATAAGTATGGGGAATATATGACACTAGTATCAAAGTCATAATCCAGGATATGAGTCATAAAGAGAATACGTAAGCATAACAAAACCTAAGCTACTACCCAAAAGTTCAAGACTCATAATTATACGAGTAAGAAGTCTAAGTACAACTCATATAGGGATGTCGTATACAAAAAAATGTTCAAAACATTGAAAGACTAAAATACTGGGTTGATACGGGTGAAGGACATGATTCATACACTAAGGTATGACTCATAAGTGGAAGTCGTAAGCGGAAAAAAATATGTAGCCTTGGGAGATTAGATACTAGAATGGATATAAGAAGAAAGGGTATGACTCGTATGATAACGATACGACTGAAGACCGAGTTGTACTGAGTGCCAACATAACGTTACCTTTCCCATTTTTAGTAGGATTTTAATGTTGTTTTCAAATACTATAAATGCCCTATGGTTTATCTTTTATTAGGTTACGTTATTTTACTCTCTTTTACATAATATTACAATACTTTATAATACTTTTACAATTGCTTTAAAGATTTTGGGTTTTTATTCAATTAAAGACTTTGGAATTTAATCATCCATTTCTTGTTCAATTGAATTTATGTGTTTTTCATTAATAATTATGTTTTCTTACACAAAAATGGGTGGCTAATCTCCTTGACTAGGGTTGTGGGAACCCTGCCAGATTAGCTATGTAGAGGAAGTGTGATATTTATTTATTCTAGGGTATCTGCATATATCTTAATCTTCTTCACAATAATTAATCTCTAGAAGCGGCAGTATCTTGAGGTAGCCTCTATTCGCATCCATCCTCACAAGGGAGTTTGTGATTTGGAAAAGAAGTTAAGATAGTAATTTGGTATTCACCAGTACCTTTTAGTCCCCGACATCTCATCTAATCACCAGATACGAATAGGTGATAGTGAACTAAGGTCATAGCAAGGTGAAAAAGGTTGACGCCCTGCCACTTTACCAGTAAAGTATGAGATTTATCTTCATGCCCACAAGTCGGCTGATAATACATATATTGTATACTTTGCATGCAGAACAACATAATAGTTCTATTGATCAAGAGAAATTTATAGAGTTTAGGATACAAGGGAACACAAGCCTTGTGTTCGTCTTATATTGTTTACAAATCAAAAGCACTTAAGATTTTGTTACTACTTATAATTGACACTAAAATCAACCCATTTTCTTTCTTGTACTACTCGTGGATTACATCAAAGTCAAGTAATATCTCACATTTTCACTGTGGGATCCACCCCAACCTATTTTGGTTATTATATTTTCAATTAACTTCATTGCACTTTGCATTGGAGTGTAGTTTTGGTAGACATCAAATTTTTTTTAATTTTGCCGGTGAAGGCATTTTGAGTAGTGAATTGAATTTGTGAAGTTCACGGGTTTTTAATTTTTTTTTTTGCTTTTTCATACTACGGTGTATGCCAAGTACTAGGCATAGAGATAATCCCTTACTCCATTTTCATCTATAACTTGAGAGAATCCTTCAAACACTGAGAAGGATGTCAGGACAAGTTTGTGAAGTGGTTCAAGATCCGCAACCTATGGATCTTATTATGGCACTCCCACGGGTTCTACTAGATCTGCAAAAGATTGTAGACTTTTAGACATAATAATTATTAGAGCGAGATTGTTGAGAAGCCCACGAGGCCTAACTTGCTCCAGAGGTGGAGTTTTCTCAGAAGGGTGGACTTGTCAAACCTAGACAGTGTGTTGATCGACTAGTTCAGAGTGATAGAGCTACATTTATTCTGGGATATCAACACTTCAAACCATATAGAAGATGATAAAGATCAGGGTTATATTGTGCCACTTGAGTTTGGAGCCATTATTCCTTCTTTTTTAGCCCCTAATATGATGTTTCATATAAGTAGTGCTATGATGCAATTTTGAATCTGAAGGGTGTATTGTTTGGTGCAGCTAAGGATGTCACAAACATATACCATACAAATTTTCTCAAGATCTGCACATTTTTTACTATTCCAAGGGTTGATCAGGAAGAATTAACATTGAGGTTATTCATATTTTCTTTGACAGAAGAATCATTACTATTGTTAGGGGAACTTCCAAGAGGCTCAATCACTACTTGGAATGACTTGAAGAAACTGTTCCTAAGAAAATTTCCCTTCCGACATAGATGCTATGGTAAAAGAATGAAATTTCTAATTTCAGAAAGCTACTTGCAGATCTAACATATCAAAAAATTAGAGGATCTAACATATCAAAAAATTATCAATAGATCAATAACTAATAGTTCGAGAGGTAGAGTATATACTATTTAGTAAGAAGCATTTATGCATCTTCATTGGGATGCAGCGCAGGAAATGATAGATGATATCATTATGACCAATAAGGGATGGTACACTAGAGATTCAAAATATGGTGGTGGTACATAAACTATTGGATCAACAAAAATTTATAGAGTAGTAAATAATAAGGTAGCATAGCTTCATACAAACATTGGATTTCTTACAAAGAAATTTGCATCAGTGAGTGCTGAGAAGGTGGATTTAGTTGCAACATGGAGGTCTAATTTCAAAAACTAGATATTGAATCTAAAGAAAAGGCGAAGTATGTTTATCGTAGATTAGCAGATTTCCAAGCCCAAGGGCTTGGCATTCAAGGTAAGAATTGTTATAATGATATATGTAGAGATAGGAATCGAGATATAGATAGTGACTGGCAGCATAAGGATGACTATAATGAGAAGAGTGACAAGTTTATTCCACCAGGCAGTTGAGATCCAGAGTCTTGAATGGAGGATCTTTTGTCTAAGCTAGTCAATAGAAAAAAAAGTTAATTGAATAGCCTGAAGGACATCAAAGATGATTTGTCAGGTTTAAACCAGGAAGTTGAGTCACATGCTACAATAATCAAATAGTTGGAAAAATAATTTGAGAAGATGTTAGCCACAGTTAATCGGAGATAACCTAGCACTCTTCCAAGGAATAGAATAGTAAATCCCATAAATTATTGTAAATGCAATTTCATTATAACTTAGAGTGGTAAAGTCACTAAAGATTCACATGTAGCCACTATTGAAGAGCAGAAGAATGATGATGAGTCGGGTGATGTATAGAGAAATAGCAAGCAAGATAAAAGAGAAGAGAAGGCTACATAGTTTGTGTTAAATCCCATTCCAAAACCTATTACTCATTATCCACAAACTTTGAAAAAGAAACAAGAAAATGGTATATACAAAAAGTTTTTATCTATACTAAAAAAACTTTTAATCAACATACCGCTGGTAGAGGAATTGGAACAAATGCCTGGATATGCAAAATTTATGAAGGATCTGACCACCATGAATAGGTCAGTCAGTTTTGATCCAGTCAATAATATTTTTCATTACAGTGTTGTAGTTACTAAATCTTTGGTACAGAAAAAGGATGATCCTAAAGCTTCACAATACCTTGCACTATTGGGTTTTTCAAATTTAGTTAAGCATTATGTGATTTGGAAGCTAGCACCAACCTCATGCCCTTTGCCTTATTCAAGTAGTTGGGGTTGGGAGCTCCAAAACCAATTACCATGAGACTAGTGATGCTTACAGAACAATGAAGAAGCTTTTTGGTATCCTTTATGATGTTTTAGTAAAAGGGTCTTCTTTTAAATTTCCTACTAATTTTGTTATGTTAGATTATGAAGTGGACTTTAATGTCAAAATTATTTTGGGAAGACCATTTCTGGCTACAGGTAGGATGTTGATTTATTTGGAGAAAGGACATCTTATGCCAAAACTCAATGATGAACAGGTTATATTTAACTTATGCAAATCTATAAAGTAGCCTTACGAATTAAGAGTAATATCTGTGATTTATATATATGATGAGGAGATGGATTCATTCCATGATGGTGATGCAGTTACTTAGTGGGATGATTTTTTTTATCCAATGGTTTTGATTGATGAGAAACTGGGAGTTGAAGCACTTGTAGCAGTGATCATGAATATTGATTCTGATGGTATCGAGGAGTTTGAGGATTTAGAAAGTGTGATGTATGAGAGTGGTTCTTATAATTTTGAAATCTTAGACTTAGACTTAAAGAATAGAACTACTCCACGAGCTCGCCTATCTATTAAGGAACCACCCGTATTAGAGTTGAAGTCCCTCCTATCTAACTTGAGATAAGCATTATTATGCTCCAACAACACTTTACCAGTTATTATTTTAGCTGATTTGAGATATTAAGAGGTAGAAGTATCACTGTCTACTTTACAAAATTTCAAGAGGGGTATTAGATGGTCTATTGCAGATATTGTGGGTATTCCACCTGGTTTGTGTGCTAACAAAATACAACTTGAGCCACATTGTGTTCCATCTATTTAACATCAGTGTTGAATTAATCCTCCAATGCAGGAAGTATTTAAGAAAGGTATCATCAAGTTATTAGATGTTGGTGTGGTATTTCTCATTAATGATAGCAAATGGGCCAGTCTGGTACAATGTGTTTCGAAGGAAGGTGGAATAATTATTATGCCTAACGAGAAGAATGAGCTAGTGCCTATAAGGATAGTCACTGCATGGAGAGTGTACGTGGATGATAGAAAATTGAATGAATGAACTCTGAAGGACCATTTTCCAATGCCTTTCAGGGATCAGATGTTGGATAGGTTAGCAAGAAGAGGATGGTACTATTTTATTGATGGGTATTCTACTATAATCAGAACACCCTTGCACCAGAGAACCAAGAAAAGATTACTTTTACATGTCATTATGGGACGATCACATTGAAACAGATGCCATTCGATATGAAATGCCCAAACCATATTTTACACAAGTAATGTGTCTATTTTCTCTAATATGGTCGAAGACACCATTGATGTTTTTATGGATGATTTTTTGATTGTTGGTCACATTTCTAACCACTATCTCATGCACTTGTATAAGGCTCTACAAAGGTGTGAAGAATGCTACTTGGTACTTAATTGGGAAAAGGGTTATTTTATGGTTAAGGAACAAATTGAGCTTAGACACCAAATTTATAAAAAAGGCATAGAGGTTATCTGACGAAGATTGAGGTGATTCAAAAATTACCTTACCCAATTTCTGTGCAGGGAATTTGAAGTTTTCTAGGCCATGCAGGTTTTATCGGCGATTTTTGAAGGACTTCTCAAAGATTGATAATACTATTTGAAAACTTCTTTAGAAGGAGGTAAATTTGAATTCTTATGATACATGTAAGAAGGCTTTTGAAATCCTAAAATAGAAGTTGGTGTCTTCTCCAATCATTATGTCTCCTGAACAATCCTCCTTTTACAAGATTATGTGTGATGCTAGCGGTTTGGCCATAGGGGTTGTATTAGGCCAATGGAAAGAAAGTACTCTTCATCATATTTACTATGTTAGTAAGGCACTAAATCCTACTCAAAATAATTTTAAAATCACAGAGCAAGAGTTATTGTTATTGGTTTTTACCTTTGAAAAGTTTACATCTTACTTGATTGGGAAAAAGGTTATTGTGAACACTAACAAGCAGCATTGTGATACGTAAAGTCTAGGCTTATTCAGTGGGTGCTATTGTTGCAAGAATTTGATTTTGAGGTGAAGGGCACAAAACGGTCAAAAATTATGTTTCAGATCCGGTTGTCTAGATAGGAAAAGGAAGCTATGTAAAAGGTTGCTAATGAGTTGGACAATGAAGGCAGCTTTGCAGATGAACATATATTAGCAGTTTCCCAAGATATAATTCCATTTTTTGTAGACTATGCAAACTACTTAGCAAGTGATTTAGTCCCAGAAGATCTTTCATATTAGCAAACGAATAAGTTCATGCATGAGGTAAACAAATTTTTCAGGGATGAACCTTACTTATTTTAATTTTTTGCAGATGGAAACTTTTGTAGGTGTATACCCAAGGTGGAGATGATGAACATATCTGAAGGTTATCACTCATGGCCAGTTGGGGGCCATCTTAGAGGGGCCGAAATAGCTCAAAAAATACTGCAACACAGTTACTTTTGTCCAACCATATAGAGTGATGCGCATGATTACTCTTCTCCTTGTGATCAATGGCAACGACAAGTTAGGATTTTTAGAAGACATAAACTAACTATGAATGTTATTTTAGAATGGGAAGTGTTTGATTTATTGGGCATAGATTTCATGGGACCTTTTATAAGTTTGTGTGGCATGAAGTATATACTTGTAGATATTGATTATGTTTCAAAGTTGGTGGAAGCATTGGACTTCCCAACAATAAAGAAAGAAGGGTCACTGCATTCATGAGAAATAATATCTTCTCTCAATTTGGTATGCCGCGAGCTATTATTAGTCACGAGGGGACACATTTTAAAAAACCCTGGTATCTGGACCTTTGAAAATTTCCTAGATATCTTTTCTGTGAACCAAATGCCACTTAGGGGTACAAGCCATATTGACATGACCCACCCTGGGGACTTATCTTAATAGGCTTCCCAAGTCAATCAAAGATTGGAAACCACCCCCATTACCCAACCCAACCTCCACCCACCTTCCCTGAGTTGCTTGAATTCCGAGCATGTACCAAAATTGTGTAATAGATAACACATAGACTCTATGATATGATTACAACCGTGACCGATCCAACCAAGTCCAACCATCCAATATCAATAATCCAACCATACCATACTGTACCAAAACAAAGGCCATAAACTAGACCATAACAACAGACGTTGGAAAATATAATATAATTTATCCCAAAAAGAGAAAAGGATGGAACTACAAACTATATCATCCAATGATGTCACCCCTTTAGCTTATTCTAATGCCAAGGACAACATACATACTGATCTCTCCCATTCCAACCCATAGAAGTACCACAAAGCCTCTAACCAAATGAGTGATAAACTTAGGTCGGGACTTAACTCCAATCATAGAAAAAAAATCTCAAAAATTAAACAAAAATGTCTAGGAATATCCATAACATGAAATGGAGAATTTCAAAAGGCTAGAAGCTCACCACTTCAGTCAAAATGCTGATTTTGACTTAATCACTATGTAGTATGAGTAGAACGGTTGATTCCTACATAACATAGGTATACAACCGCTAGTAGACGAGGTTAGAGAGTGACTACTAGCATGATCTCAAGGTAAAGATAAAATAGCGCAATTTATAAAACCAAGTAAACTATCCATATGCACACAACCATACATTCATATATATAACTATGCTAGGAAAAAAGACCATGTCTTGTATGCCTTTACAACCATTCCCTTGGTTGTGTAGCTTTGTTATTCTATAGGCTAAATGGGTTCAGCTCCCATGCTGAAAGGGCCCCACCGTGTGTAGCTGCATGACCAGGGAAGTATCCCTCCAGATGACTAGTACATCCCCCAAATATAAGGTCACATCATGTACACGGTCACAATGACCAACCTCATATTGGCAAATATGAGTTTCCATTTTTGGTCCATCCAGGAACTCCACCTCCCATGGCTTAGCTACACTTCCTTCCGATATTTCCTAATTAAAACCAATTTCCAAATAACCAAACCATTATCCATTCATTAACCAAGGCCATTTATAGTGGTATCATTATACCAATCCTTACTTGCAAGTATCATCCATAGCCAACTATTTATAGGTTTAAGGGGACTTTCAAATACCCTTACATTTAACATATTAAGCCTCTTGGAGGACATCCATATTCCCCAAAAGCATAACCATCTATCTTGTACCATTCCAAGCCATTTAAACCATGTATAATTCCTTTACCCAGTTTTAAAACAAGCAAAAGTTCTATTAAAAGTAGTCAATGCAATGAACATATCTTTATAAACATTTTGTCAAACAAATTCGGGGAAGAATATGACTAAAAATAATTCCATTTACAATTAAACCTTTTCTATGCAATCCGCTAATCCAAAACCACCATTAATGCACTTAAAATCATAATTTAAACCATGGGAAACCATAACAAACGATTTACTATCAAAAACCACAAATAATATTTGAAACCCAAAATCATACAATCAATGGAATCATGAAAACATTCAAAAAAACCCATGCCTTTACTTAGAATTAACAATGAGGGAAGAGAACATATATTAAACAAGTATGATGACTAAAAGAAATCACCAAGACAAGCCCCAAATTGATCCTTTTTTTGAAACCCTAGCTTTCCTTGCCCAAAAGCTCTTGAGAGAATTATGAAGTATTTTAGAGGAGTTTCAAAGTTTTAATGAATGGATAATAGGTTAAATAAACTCCAAAAAAGGTTAGAAGTAGTGGGACCATATTAGGATAAGTGGATAAGTGTCCACAATCCCCTACTTTAGTTGTACAAAAATCTTATCACAGGGAAACGACTAACCTATACATGTTATATCCTCGAATACGATTGGTATCCTCTACTTGTATCCTGGACTCAAACCTTAGATCAAATAGTGTTTAGAATACAACTCATCCAACAAGGTCATATTTACAGTTTATGATTTGTACCCTTTATCAATACTCCTGGCAGATTTTCACCCAAGGAAGATTTATACACTATTCACTTTACGAGTCCTAGGCATGAATCATACCTTGGCTTACGGCTTGTGGTGAGCAACTCTTACTTATATCCAACCTGAGTAACCAAGTCTATGATTAAGTTAAGGAACCAAACAATCTGTAACCATAATACGAATCATACCCCTAAGTCGTATCCATTCCAGTAATAAAAATCCATCCTACCAACAAACACTGGTCATTATATGAATAGACCATACCATCCGTACCTCAACATACAAATCATATCCATGAGTCATATTGGGTCGATTGATCAAAATTCCAGGATGTTTTCTAAGGTTTGACAACTAGGATATTTTAGTCTCACCTTTTAGGAACATTAATCCCCAAATGACGGATAAGGTTGGGGTAACCACACGCAATAATCATTTGTTTATCAAATATATTCCCAATAGTTAAGAAATGTTGAAAACTATGAGGCAAAGATATTAATCTTTTCGTTAACACAATCCTAGAATAGAGATGTGTTGAAGACACAGACCTTCTACACAAATCCCAGGAGCAAAAAACAAATGCAGATATTTGGAATCCATGTCCTCTTCTGCTTCCCATGTAGCTTCATCCACCTTATGGCTCTGCTAAAGAACATTAATTGAAGTAAAACCAAGTAAACCAATGACATGCATACAAACCATAAATATATATATATATATATATATATATATATATAACCATGTAGGGAAAGGGA
>JAPEIP010000012.1:179358143-179396662 GCA_026120095.1 Capsicum chinense
AAATATATATATATATATATATATATATATATATAACCATGTAGGGAAAGGGAACTGGGTTTAGTAGACATTAAAAACCATTAATCTAAGTATGTGTAACATAACCGTCCTTACCAACCCATAAGCTATATCTGTCCAGTTTAACCCCCTTAAATGGGCTCTGATATATGTAGCGATACTAGCCAGAGATTACACAAGAATTGGGGATTCCCTAGCGATTTTGGGTTTTTGTCATTAATTAGAGAAATTAAGCATGAAATGGAAGGATTCTTACCTCAAATATATTGTTAATCATGAAAAATTATGTTATCTAAGCTGCCAAGAGGTACCCAAGACTCAATTAGAGTTTAACATACCATTTTATGGTTCCTTGGTCTGAAGGATGACATAAGAGTAACCAAAGAGTGACCTAAAAGGCCATTAAATACCCTTTCTAGATAAAAAGATGACACAATCACCATCCGTACTTCTAGGATTGAGGCATCCTCCCCTTACACCATGTAAATCTGAAACTTGGAAGAAACTCCAAGTTTCAGCCAATGTCTTGGGCTTCATTTGAAATCCAATATCGGTAAATAAACTATGGAACCATACTAAATTCGATGTTCTTGACGCATTGGAAAACTAAGATTTTCTATCCGAGGTCATTTCGACAAAATATGGGTCTCACACCTAAATTTCCCATTTTCCAACTTTCCAACCCATAGGTTAAAAGGAGTTCGGGCGCATTAGAACCTGAACCAAGGGTCTAAATAGCCTAAAATTCGATATTTTGAAGTTGGTAGCAAAGTCGGTATTTGCATATGAGATCGTTTTACTTATGTTTTAGCTAGATGGCCATTTGGAATATATAAATGCTTCTAAACTTGAAATTGACTCCAAAAACTAAATGAACTGCCTAGTAATTGAGCTATCAGTCCAGTAAGTCATAAATTACTTGGGGAAGCTATGGAGAAACTCTAACAACGAAAGTAAGTGGAAATATAGAAAATTATCTAAAGGGTCATTACATTTCAAAAGCTCAACTAACACTCCTCGGCCCATTAAAAAGGAACCTCTATTCGAGTCAATCAAGCCATAGGGGCTAAAATTGTAGAAAAACCCTCGATGAATATCCTATAATAACAAGCAAAAATATTGAAGCTACGAACCTCAGTCGAATATGTTCATGTAGGCCAATTACGAATCTCCTATATCTTAGCTCGGCCTCCCATAATCCTATAGTTAGACACCACATGTAAATAAAATGTCAATAACTAAAGCCAAAACACACACATAGAGAACTTGGCCAAAAACACATGATCTCTAAAAATTGACAGCACAATCCACAAATATTGTACATGCCCCTCTCTACTCCTCGAATAAACAAGGATGCAATTGATGAACACAAGCACGAAAGAATCCAAATAAGGCATAATTTCTTCATTCATTAAATCCATTAATGTAGTTGGGGAATTAGTAAAACCAAATAACATCACCAAGAACTCATATTTACCATATAGTGTCCTGAAGGCTATCATTGGGATATCCCCCGTTTGAATCCTTAACTAATGGTAACATGATATTAAATAAATCGTAGAAAACACTGTCGTACACTGAAGTTGGTCAGGCAAATCATCAATGTGAGGGATAGGATAATGGTTCTTCAGTGTTACCAGATTAAGCTGCCTATAACTAATACACAAATACATGGAACCATATTTCATCTTTACAAACAATATAGGAGCTCCTCAAATGTACACACTAAGTCTCATAAAGCACTTACCAAAAAGATCCTGAAGTAGAGAATTCAGCTCGTTAAGCTCTACAAAAGCTATTAGGTAAGGTTCCATAGAAATAGATTGGGTGCCAGGCTTGAGTTTAATAGCAAACTCAATCTCATAGACAGGAGGAACACTAGAATGGTTGGTAGGGAACACATAAGGAAACTTATACACTTAATAAATAGAGTTAAGAGTTGGACTCTCAATACTAGTATCACAAATATAAGTGGGATAAGACCCACAAACCTTTGATATAAGTTTACTAGAACATATATAGGAAATAATCCCCATTGAATCATGACAAATAACTCCCTGCCAAACAATTGGTGGTATACGGATCATGGCTAAGGTAACAATCTTGGCAAAATAGTCTATGACTGCATGAAAGTGGAATAACCAATCCATGCCCAAAATCACAATAAAATCCACCATATCAAGAATAATAAGATCCGTATGAGTATCTATATCTTTAACAATCACAACACAGGATTTAAAAACCTAATCCATTACTAAAGAATCACACATGAGAGTAGATACATGCAACAGTAATGATAATAAGTCATAAAAAACTACAATCGTGGTGCATAAAAAGCAGATATATATAAGAATAAGTGGGTCCTGGATCAATTAAAGCAATGGTTAGCTGGAGGCACACAAAAATCATATAGGTAACAATAACATCTGAATTGTTAGCCTCAGGTCTGGAAGCTACAGCATAAAACTAACCATACTTGCAACCAAGCTTTTCATCAAATCGACCTCACGTCCTTCCTGTATGAGAATCTACTTGAGTACCCTAGAAACCACCCTTATGACCATGAGAACACCATATAGCTAAGTGATGAACTTATCTAATAGGTAAAGTTCCTTGATCTGAAATAACAATTACCCCAAGACTTTTGAAATTCTACAAATATTAAATAGAAGTTTCAAAATTAAAATAGAAAATATGAGATAAACCAGAACCAATAGATCCAACAGATCCAACTACCTAAAATAACCACTACATCTAGAATGAGAAGAAAATAATCTCCTCGATGACAAAACACCACCTTGACAAGGCTAGTGTCTTGCACTTGACTGACCTCTATCAATAATTTAGGGAGCTGCCTAAGCCAATCAACTAGGCTGGCACTAAGTCTAATAAGATAGACACAAAGCATACCTACTCTGACAGCTGATATCTCTTGCCTAGAAACTTTGCCACTCCTACTGAATCTGCCTTAAAACCTAGACCTCTTAACGTGGCTCTCACGACCCTCATGGTAAATCTCCTTTATCATTCGAGCATGTTACATCACCTCAGCAAAAGAGCTACCCACAACAACTAAACACTAAGCATACATACAAATAGGGAGTCAAGCCAATAACAAAACAACAATCTCTCTTATACTAAGTATCTAAAATAGAAGTTGCATGAATAGCTATCTTGTGAAAATAAGCATCATACTCAGCAACTGTCATAGATCCCTACTCTAATCTAGAGAATTGATCCCTTAAAAAATCTCTAAGGGTGAAAGGCATGTGGTTCTCTAAGAATATCTCATATAACTATGTCCAGTTCAAGGGAGAATATCTAAATAGATTGGAATTTATAAAACTTCTCAACCATTTTTGAGTATCCAAATCCTACTAAAATGTGGTGTAATCCAAACCACGAGTCTCAACATGTCCCAAATTATGGAGCCTTTCCTAAAAAGCAATCAAGAACTCATATGCGTCATCGCTTAGTGCACCAAAAAATCTACGCAAAGCTAATCTCAAGTATCTACCCAACATCTTGTTATCCTCAAAATACATAGCAAGTTTAGTAACCAAACAATGAGAAATTTCTAGTGTAGGAGGAACCTCGACTATGGGAGTCAAACCTAAAGGTTCTGCCCCTACCTCAGTACAACTTTTATTTGTAGACTATGCACTATCAGATGGTGCACTACAATATAAACCTAAAAACTGAACCAACGTATCGCTGAGCTCTTAAGTACCAATAAACACTGGTGGAGCCTGGGCTGGTCCTTAGAAGACCATTGGTTAGGAAAGAAGAAGCTCTGGCTTAGGATTGGGAATGGGACCTAGGGAAGGCAGTAGTTCCTATTCTATATTTGGGGACACATCTCAAGGTTGTCCATGACATCTACATCATCCATCAATAAGTTTTAAAACCTTAAGCTAGTCCTTGTGACCCTCATCTGATATAGCAGTAGCACGTGTCCTACCTATCTATGAAAGAGTGAAATCAAAGAAATATTCTATAAACCAACTTAAACTCTTAGCACGATATGAGTGAAAGAAGTGAAGAACTCCTAAGAGTTTCCTATAGTCTCTAAAAGATAGGAAACAAAAGTTATCATTCAGATCTATAAGACTCTACTAGACACGTTCTCTTATACTAATACTAACAGTGAAACCTAGGCTCTGATACAAGTTTGTTATAACCCAAATTATGAGTTATGATGGCTCCTACTAAATTTTACCAGGAGGTAAGCCAGACTATAACCCAGATTTGATTCAATGGGATGATTCCGTAGAAAATGCCTAACATAGGAGAATTTCAAGAACAAAATATCTTAATAGGTAAAGCATTTGACAGAGATAAAATAGTCAATACTAGATACCATCCCACGACCTATTAGAGCTGTGAAAAGAGCATCTAACAGTATTACAACTTAAAGACTTACAATTGTCAACAATAACTATTTCGATAACAAAAGATTGAATATGTAAGTTAAAAGGAAATTGGTGACTTAAAATATAAGAGCTCACCATATCTTCAGAAATATCAACACATCATAATCAATGATTAACAACCATAGCTATTACTAGAATTTGCACCAAAAAGGTATAGAGGTGTAGTATGAGTACCAAAACAATAGGTACTCAGATGGCATCATTGACCAACTAAGCTAAATTATGCTATAAGTATGATAAAATATAAGATAAAATAACTAAATCAAGGTAAAGAAAAAAACGTGAATTATTTTCAACATTTTTGTTCATAATAAGTAATTACATTTGAATAATAGTACAAATAAGGCAACAACAAATATCATTATTTCCATTTATAATAAGTAACAATGATGAATAATAACTTATCATAGAGCATCAACACAAATAATCACAAGAACAAAATTGGCTCCCATATGACAATTGGTATGGAAAAGTAAATAACTTACCATAGATTTCCATATGTCAAGCGATTACACTCAAGATAAACTAATGCAATCAACAAACATATAACTAACCTTCATCGTCATGTAACCATCATCCCATAATTATCATTAAATGGTCATTTACCAATATTTAACAATTAGCAAATATAAATAGCTATATCATCTATACTAACTAGTCACCACTTATTTTCAAATCATCTCTTATTAACTAATTCATACGAGTACTATCCATTATATTACCTCAAGTCATTATTTAAAAACTATTCACTACATATACACTAATAATTAGTTATCCACTAATCAGTATTTGTTAACTAATTATCTTTTACCTATTAATCCTCATTTATGAACTAGTCAAGATTATTCACTCAAACAATATCCACCGCTAATCATTATTCATCACTAAGCATCAACTATACCACTTTATCATCATTTATCACTAATCAACAATTATCATTAATTCTCAAAAGTCCAATAATTATCATAATTACCAGATCTGGCCTATATCTGACACCCCTAATATCAACATCATACCCAACATCATATGCATATGAATATATAATAGCCATCCATAGGGAACGTCTAGACTCAAACTGGTAGATGTAACTATAGGAACATCAATATAATAACCTTCCACCCTTGTCGAGCATTAATATATCATCATAATATCCTCTGACCTTGTTCGATATAAATATATCATCATAATAATCCTCTGGCCTTGCCAGATTTTAATATTATCATAATATCCTCCAGCTTTCTCAGGTATCCGTATATCATCATAATCATTCTCCATCCTTGTTGGTTAGCAATAACATCATAAAATTATCCAGCCTTGCTGGGTATCAATATTATCATCATCTTTAAAAATATAATCGGGTATATAATCAATGTCATAATTGCAAATATAATGAAGCATTGAGATTTCTAGCATAGTTTCACATATAATATATAATTATATCTTTCTAGAACAATTGCTAACGTCATCAAGGAGTACATTTTATAACATGATTTCTAGCACAATTGTTTAGCATGATAATTATCATAAGAAATATCATGAGCAATGACCTACCAATAGTTTATTCAAAAGCTTATCATTAGAAAAAAAGTATCTTATCAATTTCTTGAGCTATAGCTAATCCATAGAATAATGTATAGCTTATTCATAGCATGATCAATAAAATAATTTATGGATTAGAAAATATTATAGTCAGGGGCTTATTCAATGGTATGGTCGGTAGTCTGATTAATAGCCAAAACAAGAGTAAACACAATAGCTCATCATAAGCTTATCCAATAAATCATATATATGGCATAATCTCTTAGGCATTACTTCCAATGTTATTAATCATAACCAACAAGTACCAACGTTCCTCAATGTTGGCTCAAATTTGTATTCTCTAGGAATCTAATAACCATATAAGAGTTCAAGAGAACTAATTATCAATTTTAACTTATGTTGGGTCAAAATGTCAACATCTAAATCCTTGAAATACATTCTAAGTCAAATTCTGCCCTAGACTAGGCTAAGGTATCTAAATCCACTTTGAGATGTGTAGCGAGCAAAAATTATTCCTAAGGTAGAGATTATTCTCAATCACTTTAACAAAGACTAATGGATACTAAGGAAACCTTCATTACTGTAAATAACTAAGGCCAATATTACCCTATCATGAGTGACAAGGTCACTTTTATCTAGATCAAGTAATTTAGAGCATTCTCATCCTAAATGTGATCCATAAAGTCTAATTTACCAAGCTTCTTGGCAACAAGCCAAGTTTTTCAACTCTATAGTTTCAAGTAACCAAATGGGTCTGACTAAACCAAGTCATGCATTTCATCAATCCAACACCTCAAATCCATCCTAAACCAAAAACAATTTCATAAGAATAGTATGAAATTTCTCAATCTAACAAAGCATAAATGTAGCCTACCTCGACAGTAGAATAAAGCTTAACAAACCGCTAAACCACTACTTTTACCTCCCGAGAAGCCTTCTCAAGATTTCAAACTATAAAAACACATTCAACTTTTCAATACAAGAATAATGATACCCATAATGCACCATCACTCTTTGGGTCCAAAAATCACACAGAAACCCCATGTGGGACCCACTTACAAAAATTACATTTTCAAAACCAAGTCAATGTTCTTACAAGCAGTAGGAATCATTAAATTAAAAATGGGTGAAAGCCAATCTAGGTTTGTTATAACGTCAAGCCCTAAAGGTTTTTTGGCTTATTTTGTAAGAAATTAAGTAATTTGACAAAGATAATGGTGAATTCTTACTTCAAATTAAAATATAGTAGCAAAAATAAATGTTAATCAAGCTCCCAAGTTACCCACAAGACTCAATTTTGAGATATCATACTCTTTTTTGTTTTTGCTCTTATGTAATGGATTAAAACGGGTAAAATTATTTCATTGGGTCTATTTATACCCAAACTAGATCCCTGGGTCCCGCTATCACGCCCTAGGACCTGTGATCACAACTCATTCCTTCAAAAAATATTGCAATAACAACATTTCCTTCTCTCAATCACAATACTTACTCTGCCAAGGGTAGCACAATTTTGGCCCTTGGCATGTGATTACAGCTTCACCAGATGACTGCTGAAACTTGTAAATTCTTTGAGGATTTTATAAAGCCCTCGATATTTAACCAGAATGAAGTATACGCAAATGAACTATGAAACCATGACAAATTCAACATTATAGATGTGATGACACTCATGAAATTTCCATCATACGTAGTTTCAACCAAATGTGTGTCCCACACCCATATTTCAGATCCTTAACTTTCCAACAAATAGTTCAAAATGAGATCGGGTGTCTGAGACCCAAATCAAAGGTCTACCTAGACTAAAGTCATTATTCCAAAGTTGTTAGCTAAGTTAAAATTTGCATAAAAGATCATTTTGGTAAAGTTTTCACCCGATGGCTATTTGGAACCAACAAAGACTTCTAAATAGGAAATTACCTCTAAAAATAAAATTAACTAAATGCTAACCGAACTATCAGTTCCAACAAACCGTAAATAGCATGAGCAACTTTAGAGATACTCTAAAGGCAAAAAGAAATAGAGATATGCAAAATGACCTGAAGGGTAATTGTATTTACACTATTCAAATGTATTTTTTCTTCTGATTTAATCTATGGTCCTGAGGTACACATAGGAATTTTTTATGAAATTATCCTAATTAAAACTAAAGAGGACAAGGAAAATTAATAAAATGGAGGACTGGTTTCTATTCTCGGCATTTCGTTGTAGCTCTTGGTAAACCATAGTAATAAAGCTACTATAGAGAGAAATTCCCACTATAGTAGGATGACTTCAGCCGGGTCCAAAATTTTAAATTTTAACTCTTTTCCCTAGTATTTTTAGACCAAAGTTTAAATAAATCTCATGCCCTATTTCTTTGATGAGGTATCCATATTATTGAAATAACATGTCATTACAATAGATACTAATATACCCATTATTTATCCCTCAATAATCATAGTATGAAAAAGATGGAAGAAAACACATTTGGAAATTAATGTTGGTCAACAAATACATAAATAGAAAACTTTCTTGGATCCATGAATTTCTTACCACGAGAAAACTAAATTTCAAGCCATACTTTAATATTACACAACTCAATTTCTCAAATAATTTTTCTCTACTTACGAGTCAAATGAATAAGTTAGAGCAAAAGTTATTTGAGTATCCAAGGTATCTAGCACCTCAACAATATACCAGGAAAAAAGAATTCAAACACAATATATGTAAATTCATTTAACACCTTTAATGGCTAGATCCCTCTATAGATGCACCGCCATAGCAGGTTGAAGGACTCTAGAGTAGGAGAAGGCCATTCAAGAAGAAGAGAAATAGATTTACACTCATATCTCATATTTTAATCTATCAAAATTTCCCTTCTCTAATTGATCACATTTCTCCCATTAATGGTGTTAAGGTAATTGTCGCTAAAATTTGACTCTTTACTTAATAACTTGCATTTTCACATGAATTACACTTGAAATTATAGAAAAAGAGTAGGTTTGAAGTTTGTATTTTAATTTTAAAAATATGGTTTTATTTTTATGATCTTACATTTAACTAATGTCCAAACAACACATCTTATTTGATGATGATACGCTCACTCTAAAGTATCATAACCAAATAAAGGTTGGGGTCGAATCCTAAGGGAATACTTAGTTTGTAGATCTCACTTGTTGTAGTCGACGGGCAAAATAAGAAAAGTAAAAGGGGGGTTTTGATGTAGTAATCTCTAACAAGTATCTATATTGACTTTGGTTGTAATTAGTATAGGTGAATACTAAGATTGCATTGAACCTGACTTCTCAGCTCCAACTTCTTATCGTACATTATTGTACCAACCTTATACCTTTCATCCTTAATCGATAAGTTATGTACCTTCTATAGTCTTTTAGACAAGTAGAAAGATTTTAGTCTTTACATTTTGCGTCTCAGGATATAGTCTTACTAATACTTATCTTGATCCTAGTTATCAATTACCTTTTAAGTAGATAGATATTAGATAAAAATTAACGGTTATTCACTATATTCCATGCTTATCATGGATCAACAATTAACCTAAAATTACTGTTGTCTTTATCTTTTTCTAGTCACTGCTTCTCTTTTGTAGTAAGCAGCAATATCTAGGATGGATCCTAATGTGTGAACCCATTAAGAAATATATTATAATGAATATAAAGCAATGCATGTCATGATATTTGTTCAGATCTACCATTGCACTTCCCCTACTTCCTCAATCTTCCATGATTTCCACAACCCTAGATATGAGTTTTAGCCACTCATGATTAAGAAGAAATCAATAACATTCATAGTTGAAAGTGTAGATGAAATCACAATATGTTGAAGTGTAAAAACCCAAAAATGTAATTAAATTAATGGACCAAAATTAATATGAGAAAATCAAAAGATCAAAGATGTATGTTAAAGTGAAAATATGTTTGGCAATTTCAAAAGTGCATCACTTAGAGTAAAAAGTACATAAAGGGTATTTATAGTACAAAAGGAAACCATAAAACCAAAGCCCCAAAAAAATAGGATAAAACCAAGTAGGTGGCCACCTACTCCCTATACCTATGGTCTGGCACAGGGCGTAGGTAGTACCTATGGTACAGTCATAGGGCGCAGGTGCAGACCGCTGGCGCAACTCCTTCAGCCTAGCTCTCAAGATTTTCATCTCTGGTACACTTTGTAGCTGCAGTCATTAGGTCCTACATCCATCTGTAGGTTGCCTTGGTACGTGTCAAGAGTCATGTTCTTTACTCTGTTTTCCCTTCTCAAACATCCTTTGATCACCAACAAGCTCGAAACTTACCGAATATCAATAATTTCACAAAAAAGTTGACAAAAACATCTTTGTTCACCTTTTTCACAAACTTATCATCCAAAACATGATTTCAAGAAAAACATACATAAAATAAATCATATATAGAAAAATAGCCTCAGAAACCTACATATTTTTCTTGTTTTAAGTGTTGAAAGTGCTATGTTTCTATACCATATCAACACCCTTATCTTAGAATATTTTTATGACCTCCGGCAACAAAACATAATAAAAACAAAATACAACACTTTATTAGGAGAAACTAAGCTATGTAAGGCAGTCAATCAACCCTTAAACTAAAAATGCAACATCCCCCTCCAATATTAATTATCAAAACCAATAAGGTACTAACATGAAGCAAAATACAGTGACACAATGGGATTAAGGTATGGCTATTACATTAGCAACACACAACCAGTCATACATAAAAGTTATACTACCCAAATAAGGAAATAGTTGGCAATATGACTCAAGTTTCCTCAAAACAAAGATGTCTCACTCACTCATATGAACACATGCATGTTAATGCAGGGACAGTCAAGAGACACTTACACTCAAAAATAAGATCCAATTAAATCACTTCAAATACCATAGGCTTGCATTTATTTTCTTTTCCTTAGCATTCAGATAGTAAAGTAAGGATCACTATAGGACATTTCTTGGCATGGAATGTTGGCTTGGGGGCTGGTATGGTACATGTGGACATATTAAGTGACTAAGCCTCCTTGGCACTACACTAATCTTGAGGTATCACATACTAGCCAATTTCTTTTTTATCCCTCCCTTGCTTCTCACTTTTTATTCTTTATTGCAAATTCAGGTTTGGAAGGCCATTTAGGCAAATAGTGGACTAAACTAAAAAATGGTCTATGATCCTTTTCTAATCGACTATCCTTCAACCTATGCAAGACTAACCAAGCATATTTTGAATTTGACATACAAAGGGAACTAATTAGTATATCACTCATACATAGAACATAGTCAATATCACTTACTACAACCAATCGAGTTCATGCAATTATTAAAGTAATTATAATGTCCCTAATACTAATAAAATAAAAAGACCTACAAAGTTCACCTATATATACATTCACATAGTTTTAGAACAAAAAATTTATGAGGTGTATCAAAATTCAGTCAAAATATGACAACTTCCCTAAATACTAAAAATCAACTAATTAAACAAATAAACATAATACAAAGAAAAACACAATAAGACACAAAATTATCCTAGACATTCTGGATCTAAAACCATACCATGGATAACATAAAAAGAATCATGCAGTAAAAACCCATGGTGCCATTGTATGCCCACACTCAACAAAAACTGTGCATTGTTCTCAATGCTCTAAAATAATGGAAAATGAAGGTAAGTGAGAACATACCTGGGATGCACTAGGCACCCAAATCAAAAGCATCCCTAAATGAGGGAATATCATTTTGCGAAAGCGGTGGTGGTGGTGTACTGTTAGTAGAGGCACCCGACATTATAGATGCACACCTTTGCTCATCGATGAATTTAGTTTTCGCTGAATCATGCTTGGCCTTTTGATCGGCAAGGCCATATGCCATATCAGGATCCTGCAAGTCATATAGGTGAGCTCTCTTGGTCCCAGCTTTTGGGATATCTACGCCCTTTTGTTGAAAGAAAATCAAACTATCTTAGCATATGCAGAGGATATATCTAAACCGTATAGGGTAGAACTAAACGAGTGGCTACAATACGGCTCTCCATAAGAGAGTGTACCTTTGCTTGTAACACATTAAACTACTCCCTTGTGGTGCAAGTTACTTTTCCAAGATATACCTTAGATACGACTATCATAAGCGTAGATTAAGGGAATGTTATATTTTGTAAACATCTTTCAGAACCCATAACGGTCATTTTAAGTTTCTAGTCATGTCACTTGTCTCTAACCAATGTCCCACAGTGTTCATGGACTTGATGAATAGAGTGTTCAAATAGTATATGGACATGTTTATCATAGCATTAATTAATGATATCTTACTTATTTTTGTAGTGAGGATGACCATGTAGACCATCTTAGAATTATGTTGTAAACTCTTAGGATCACCAGTTGTTTGCCAAATTCTTCAAATGTGAATTTTGGGCAAGACTAGTAGCTTTCCTCGGTCATATTATTTTCAGTGATGGTATTAGAGTTGACCCCCAAAAGATAGAAGAAGTAAGAAACTGACCTAGACCTATCTCTCTATCAGACATTCAAAGTTTCTTAGGTTAGGATGGCTATTATAGACGCTTTGATGAGGCTCTTTCTTATATTGCGTCTCCTATATCTAGATTAACTCAGAAGAAAGTTTTGTTTTAGTGGTAGGATTCCTAGGTGAAGATTTTTCAGTAGTTGAAGACTCGACTCACCTCAGCCCCAGTTTTAGCGCTACCTAATGGTACAGACAGGTTCATTGTATATTGTGATGTCTCTAGAATTAGTATGGGTTGTGTTTTATTGCAGAGAGGTAAGGTTATAGCCTATGCCTCTAGATAACTTAAGTCTCACAAAAAGAACTACCCTACCCATGATATTAAGTTAATTGCTATTGTATTTGAATTGAAAATTTGGAGGCACTATATTTTTGGGGTGCATGTTGCTATTTATAAGACTATAATATTTCAAAGGATTTAAAAGTTAAGTTGCATCTTTATGTTTATATTCTCATGCATATTGCAGAAATTTCCAAATTTTGAGTTGATTTATCAATATTTAAATTAGCAAGTATTAATATTTTGATGTTTTGACATGATTTTAAAGCATGGGTCATCAAGCCTTAATTAGAGATTGCTATTTCAAGATTATTTGTGCTATGAGCACCCTATGATAAGATTATTCTCAGATTGTTTTATAAATATTTGACCTTTTGGTCCTAAGCTAAGATAAAGAATCCATATTGTTCATATGACTTGAGATTTAAAGAAAAGAAAAAGCATAATTGGTTTTCTTGTAAACCCTTGTGCTATTTTGAAGTAGATTTCTTTAGATTTTGATCATAAGAATGGGTATAGTACGAGATTTGAGTCCAGAACCACTACGACTCCCACTATATCTTCCCTAAAATCCAGGACAATTATCACAAAACTTACAACTTTCAAGGTGCGTATCCTCAATCACCATAACATGATCCAAAAGCTTAGCAAAAGTCCTACCCATATAAACTAAATTAAAAGTAGCCATATGATTGGGGATTGTCAACCTTATAACATATCAACAAATACTCCCATAATCAATGTCCAAAATACAAGTTGCATGCCTGGCCAACTCATAAAAATAGTCCTGATACTCAGCAACTATCATAGAGCCCTGTTGTAATATGAAAAATTGATCCCTCAATCAATCTCTAAGGCTTCTCAACATACACTTCTATAAGAGTATCTTAAAGAACTGAGTCCAATATAACGGAGATGATCTAGCTGGTTTAGAATCCATAAAACCTCTCCACCAATGGTGAGCAGACAAATCCAAGTAAAATATGGTCTAATCCATACCACGATTCTCCATAAGGCCCAAACAATAAAGCCTATCCTCACAAGCAATAAGATACTTAAACTCATCCTCGCTTGGGGAACTAGAAAACCTAGGCAGAGCCAACCTCAAGAATCAACCCAACATCTGTTGCTGCTTAGAATACATAGACGGCTGGGTCACAAATAGGTGAGGAACTACTAATTAAACATCTGTCGGTGCAAAGGGAACCTTAACTCTGGGGCCCACAACTAGAGGTTGCACCCCTGAATTAGTGGCACTCTGATTAGTAGACCGTGCACCATCAGATGGCACACCACCTACAATCCCCAAAATCTAATAAAGGAATCTCTAATAAATGAGGAAGGAACAAAATCTAATGGAGCTTAGGCTGGTCCCTAGCTCACTGCTAGCTATGGCGAAAGAAGCTCTAGCTGAGGTGAAGAATTATGGTCTGGAGAAGGTGTTCTAACCTAGTCCATAACTAGGTAAATATAACAAGGTTTTCCTCTACCTGTAGATCATCCACAATCAGGAGTAGGATTCTTGGGCTTAGTCTCGGGACCCTCATCAACAAATAAATATACACATTAAGCATACAATTGCCATAAATAGGGCTAGTTGGACTCGAACTGATAGATCTACACATAGGCATACCGATAATCATCCTTCGACCTTGCATAGTATATCAGTATAGTCACACTCTATCCTTATCAGGCATCTATATCATCATCATAATGTTATCCAGCCTTGACGGGTATAAATATCATCATCAATAACTACTCTTGTCTTGCCAAGTGTCAATATCATCATTACAAACTCCTTCGGTCTTGTATCAATATCATCATCAATAACTTCTCTAGCCTTGACAGGTATCAAAACCATCAGAATATGCAATTTAATTATTGATATTAAAGAACAAACCCCACGAGGGTTAAAGTAAATAGAAAACTCTATGAGGCCTAAAGTAAATGACTAGCCCCACGAGGGCTAATATAAATGGCAAGCCCCATGAGGCTAAAGTAAATAAACATAAACAAAATGTAAAGAAGTGCACATCTCTAATACTCAACATTCATCTTCCATGTTAATTTATCAATATATATATATATATATATATATATATAACAGGAGTATTACTATTATCTTCAGTTTCAAGAATAATTAGCCTCTTAACTTCCCATGTAGTCAATAAGAATGCCTTCTAGAAGTATTAGTTTGTAGCATGGTTACTAAACATGAGTACTATATGAGTAACAACATCGCCCAAAGCCCAGAACAATTACTTAATTAATGGCAATTAAATATTACCCATGCTATTCATGAGATACGAGGTCCAATTTTGCTAGGTTCTAGCCTCCAAGTCAAGCATTTCATCCTATGAGTCTAAATAACCTAACTGATTCAACTAATCCCAAGTATTACCAATTATCAATCCATTACCCAGAACCCTTCCCAATCACAAAAGATATAACAATAATAGTGACATGACTTGAACCAGGGCCTTGTCTCAATCGGCATCCCAAGTCTAACCATAACTAAGGACCAACCTCATTACCTAACCTAATTGACAAACATATATCCTGAGTCATATGAATTCCAAACATCTAAAAATATAGCACTTTGGAAAATCCAAGAATCTGGATAGGTCTATACTTGTGACCACCCAAATGAGTCCAACCATCTAATACGAACTAATAACAAATTCCAAACCAAACCATATAATAGTTTCCTCGATACCAACCATAAACATATGAGTTCTATAATAAGTATATATAAATATATGAGTTCTATAATAAGTATATATAATCCCAAAATAAAAGAGTATTGAACAGTGAGATATTTAGTCCAACGATATTTTCCCCGATACTAAGTCCAATACAAAGGCTGACACAAATACTGATCCAGACCTTACCAACCCATAGTAGTTTAATAAAAACCATTAGACAAAAGAGAACCAATATCTGATTAGGACATTCCCCACATCCATATCCAAAACCAATATCCATAAAGTAACCAACGTATATAAAAATATCCATAACATGAAGTAGATCCTTTCAGAAAGACAGAAGCTTACCACTTTAATCTAAAAGTTGATCCCAATGTTCAATTACTATAGATGATGATTAAAATTGCTGATTCCTATATCACATGGGGACACATCCCCTCAAAGACAGGTTAGTAGGTGAACTCTATCATGAACTCCAGATAAGGATAAATTAAGTACATCTAGTAAAACTAATTAAACCAACCATATACACATAAACCATAAATATATTTATAACCATACAGGGAAAGGGAACTGAGTTTAGTATACATTAAAAACACTAAATATGAGTATGTGTAGCTTAATCATCCTTAACCACCCATGAGCTATATATGTCCAGTATAAATCCCTTAAATGAGTCCCGATATGTGTAGTCGTACTAGCTGGAGATTCCACAAGAGTTAGGTATTTCAAAGCTATGTTGGCGTTTTGTCATTAATTACAGAAATTAAGCATAAAACGGAAGGATTCTTACCTCAAATACATTGCTAATCATGAAACTTTGTTGTTATTTAAGCTACCAATAGGTGCCCAAGACTCAGTTCGAGTTTAGCACACCATTTTATGGTTCCTTGCTCTCAAGGATGACATAAGAGTAGCTAAAACATGACCTAAAACACCTTTAAATACCCTTTCTAGGTAAGGAGATGGCCAATGTAAAACTTGAAAGAAACTCCAAGTTTTGGCCAATGTCTTGGGCTTCATTTGAAATAAAATATCATCAAATGAACTATGGAACCATACTAAATTCGATGTTCTAGATGCACTGGAAATCTAAGATTTTCTATCTGAGGCCATTTTAACAAAATGTGGGTCTCACACCTAAATTTCCCATTTTCAAACTTTCCAACAAATAGGTTGAAATAAGTTGGGGTGTATTAAGACCCAAACCAAGGGTATAAATAGCCTAGAATATGATATTCTGAAGTTGCTGGCAAAGTCAAAATTTAAATATAAGATCATTTTACTTAAGTTTTAGCTTAATGGCCATTTGGAACGTATAAAGGCTTCTAAACTTAGAATTGGCTCTAAAAACTAAAAGAACTGCATGGTAATCTAGCTATCAGTTCTAGAAAGTCATAAATAACTTGGGATAGCTATGAAGAAACTCTAACTAATAAAGTAAGCAGATATATGGAAAATGATCTTAAGGATCATTACATTTTAAAAGCTCGACCCATACTCCTTGGACCATAAAAAAAAAACCTCTATTTGAGTCAATCTATCCATAAGGGCTAAAATAGTGTAAAAGCTCTCGACGAATATCCTATAATTACTAGCAAAAATAATAAAGCTAAAAACGCCAGTCGAATATATTGGTCTAGCCCAATCACGAATTGCCTATATCATAGCCAGGCCTACCATAGTCGCATTCTTAGAAACCATATAGAAATGGAATGTCAATAACTTAAGCCAAAAATCACATATAGTGAACTTCACCAAAAGCACATAATATCTCAAAATTGAGAGAGCAATCCTTAAATATTGCACATGATCCTCTTTACTCCTCGAATAAACAAAGATATCCCCGATGAACACAATCATGAAAGAATCTAAATGAGGCCTGATTACTTGATTGATCAAATCCATGAATTCATTTGGGGAATTAGTAAACCCAAATAACATCACCAAGAACTCATCGTTACCCTATAGGATCCTGAAGGCTATCGTTGGGATATCCTCAGCCTGAATCCTCAACTGATGGTAACTAGGTCATAAATAAATCTTAGAATATGTTGTCGTACACTGAAAGTGTTCAAACAAATCGTCAATACGAGGGATAAGATTGTGGTTCTTCACCATTACCTTATTAAGCTGCCTATAACTGATATAGAAATACATGGAGCGATCTTTTGTCATTACCAATAATGTAGGAGCTCTTCAAAGGGATACATTCAGTCAAATAAAACACTTACCAAAAAAATCCTAAATTTGAACATTCAGCCCCTTAAGCACTACAAAAGCCATTAGGTAAGGTGCAATAGAAATATGTTGGGTGCTAGGATCGAGGTCAATAGCAAACTTAATCTTATGGACTGTAGAAATACCAGAATGGCTGGTAGGGAACACATTAGGAAATTCATACAATAAATCAATTGTTTAAAGAGATGGACTCTCAATACTAGTATTACATATATAAGTGAGATAATACTGAAAACTTTTAGATATAAGTCTAATAGCACATATATAGGAAATAATCCCCATCGACTCACGACTAATGATGTGCTAGATTTTTGTAGAACATTTAAGACTTTTTAACTAGAAATAATTTTATGCTCTTAAGTAATTATTGGTGTTTTTGATGTTATTTCTTAAGATTTTGTAGAAAAGTCAAGATGCATGGAAATAAATAAAAATGGAGTGGACGAGTTGAAATCTGGTGTAAATAAGCTGAAGTGTAGCTGAGGTCAATTCTGAAACACTGTCATACATGCGATAGACTGTCAAAGTTACCGTCAAGCTTAGACAGAAACTCAGAAGCTGAGATGAAATGGTATGATATTTAGGATGGGCCGTAAAATATTTCACATGGCGTCAAAATCGCCGTAATCCAAAGGTAGAGTTTATTTATTTTCTGTAAAGTTTTGATGGTAGTTTTCATGTGCCATCAAGTTTTTGACATACCATCACGTTTGCCGTCTGAAGATTTAGAAGATAATAATTCACTAGAATCTGTGACAACATCTCATACACATCATTAGGTATCTAACGCACCATTAAAAGCATCATCGTACATTGAAGCACGTACATTGCTCTCTTTCACCAAATATGCTTCTTGTTTCTTATCAACTATTTTTGAGTTTCTACTTTGTGATTATATTGAAGAATCTACATGTTGTTTTCCATCCATTCATAAGTTTATCTTAGCATCATGAATTCATCTTGTTATTTTGTTCATCAAATTATAAGCGGATAATTCCATTAGCCGGAGTTATGGGATCCATGGAGTAGGGTTTAATGGGTTACTAGGAATTTAACGGATTCAAAGAGTTGTAGAATATCTAAAAATTCTGTTGTTTTAATTGAAATCTACTGGTTGTAAACAATAGATTATACCTTAAGTTTTATTTTCTTCTAACAGAGAAATAGACTAGAGGTTGTGAATTATCAATAGTGACTCGAAAGATACCAACCTTCTATTTAATGATTGATGTCGTAACTGGATTAATCTACCTGAGATAACATCCTATTGGAAATAGATAAGTTATCTAAGTTTGAGAGAATTAGATAATAAATTGTCTGGTGAGGTTTAGAGATAAGTTAGAAAGTATCATAGTCATAGATATTTTGTTGTTTCACTTACTTTGATAATCCCAAGCACTACCTAGTACCTGTAAAGTCCCAAATCTATGGTGAACATAACTTTGGTTATCCATTTATATTGATTACAAATATTAATATTGAAGTGACAACATTACTTGATACATTAAAATCCCCCATCTTAATTTTATATTTTTGTACCATTTATTTGAATTGAACTTGTAGCTATAGCTTCAAATTAGCTTAATCGCCACTCACATTATTCCCTGTGGATTTGACCCTGACTCCAAAGTTGGGTAAATATATTGACGATGACCGCTTTACACTTATTTGAGGTGTAAGTTAAGCGTTATAAAAAATAGCGCCGTTGCTAGCGAACAATTTGACATATTGAGTTAGTTTGGAATATTAGCTTACTTACTTGAATTCAAACTTGTAAATATTTGTGGATGATTTCCTTTGTTTCTTGTGTTAGGTAGATTTTATTTATTTTTGTTTATTTCTTACTATGGCATCATGGAATGAATGTAATTTTAATGGTTGGAAGTCTTATCAGGATGATCCATGTCTATATTGTGATGGACCCCACTTTTGGCAGGATTGTAGATATGCTCCTCATAGAGAGACGTGTGCACCATCTCCATCCTAATGGGAGTATAATTGTTCTTTATATGGTGGTCAAGATGTATATTGGAGTGATTGCCTAAATATCCCACCCCCTATTACGGTAAGCCAAGTTCTACTTCTTCTTATGAGTATGATAGGTCTTATAGTCAAGAAAAGGAAGAACGCAACACTGGAAAGAGTGACATTGAAGCTATGCTTCAACTAATGTTGGATCGTATAAACACAATGAATGATACCATATATGACATACATCAATACATTAGGGAATTTAACGAGAGAAGAGAAAGGATGGAAGAGATAGATATCTAGGTCAATCATCTAAAACACTTTTCTACATTATCTTGAGATGATATCTTATCTGTGGAATCATTTAAAATAATGGAAGAGTGTGATGATGAAGAGCAAGATTCCTATACTGATGATGAGCTTGATGTTGATCAACCCTTGGAGATTTCCCAACCAATCGAGCCAACCATAAGGGATGATGCCAATATTAAGAAAATGGTGCTAGAGGCAAAAGAAGAAGGCAAGCAAATCTCTTATGAAAAATCTAGCCCAATTCGAAGTACAAATGTTGAGAATATGAATAACAGTGAGTGTGTAGAGGATAGTGTAAATTTTGAAGTAGGATTTATTGGGCTACACTCGAAGCATTTTTCCACATTTTGTTTACATGATATCTTGTCAGTAGAATTATCTAAAATAGTGGAAGACTTTGAAGATGAGGAACAAGAATCCTATCTTCCTTATTTTACACTAGATAAGCAACACAAAAACACATCTCACTTTAAAGTTGAGTTATTTATGATGCATCATCCATTACTCGGCTTATTAATCTTTGTACCACCTTCCTATGAGCTAGGCCAAAAGATGGACTCTAAGTTGGGGTTGAAGTTCATATCCTCGAGATGGAGGAAAAAGTTGAGTAGGGTCGTGCCGCGATACTAAATTAGGCGCTTCTTGGGAAGCAACACAAGGTATTTTGTTGTTTGTATTTATATTGTGTGATTTACATTAGATCTTCACACCCATGGTACCATAGGTATGTTTCTAACTCTCTTATTTTGGATTGGCACATTGGGAACACTGCATGATATTGAGTTGAGGGTAAGGCTACTTATGGGTGTGATGTCCTTCTGGGGTTTTGTTACCGTGCCTCTTTTCTCCGGATTCTTATTCCTAGTAGAGCTGGCATATTTAGGCGTATTGTGTTTGTTTTATGATGTATTGTGGTTATCTGGAGAAAAATAAGTATCTAGAGTAGTTGACATATTTTTATTGATTTTGAAGACTCATTAACACCTCTCCCTTGGTCTATTTTTAACTATGTGATATGCATTTATATGTGGCTACTGTGAATCTTTTTATGGAATTAGTACTAGGGATATGATAATCACTGCTAACAATTGCATAAACCGAATGGTTAGTAGCTTATGATGTACCATTGTGTCATGTGTGTGTGAGCTCTTACTCAATTCCCTGTGTGTCTTGAATCTAGAATTTGCCCGATTAGTCTTACCTTGGTTAAAAGATAGGGGTTAGGAAAGGATCATAGGCCATTATGATTTTTAATTCATTTTTTTTCCTAAATAACCTTCCCTGTATACATGATATCTCTTGATCCCTATTTTGAGCCTGAATTGACCATTTATTTTCATGATACCTATCACCTTCCCGTTTAGATCATAATGAACCTGTTTTGGCCCTGGTCCTCCTTGGACACTATACACCCTGACTTAGGTGAACAACCTGAGTTAAGGGTGCCTATCATAGGGTTGTGTGATGTAAACTAGGTATGAAGATAGGTAGAATGAAAGGAAAAAAATAAGTGTAAAAAAAAGTTGGGTGGTGTGGAAGAAGAATAAGAAAAGATAAATAGTTAAAAACAAAAGCCATATCCATTCAGAATAATGTGTGATCAAGAAAATGACAATAAGAAGAAAAACGTTAATAAGTGAACCCCACAAGTTAAGGTAGTGCCAAGGAGGCTTAGTCACTCTAAATGTCAGTGAATATCATACCAGCACTTAGCCTACCTTACAAGCCAAAGAAAATGCCTATAGTGATCCTAGCTTAGTTATCTAGACACCTTGGTAATGAAAATAAGAGCAAGCATGCATTGATTGAAATTTCATTCTGAGAGTGAGTGTCTCTTAACCGTCCCTGCATTGACATGCTTGAGTTCATATATGATTGAGGAGGGACTTCTTTGTTGTAAGGGCGCATCATTTGCATTGCTCGTTGTTTACTTATTTAGGTAGTGTAACTTGTACATATGCATGGTTATTGTTGCTGAATTGATGCCATATCTTGATTTCTTTAGGTCACATTGTTAATCTTTATTGATATGCACAATTGGATTTATAAGTAATTGAACGTAGAGAGTGGCATGAGTTTTGAGTTAAACTTGATAATCAACTGTGATAGGTATCTTATGTGTCTCGTGGTTAAGCATCGTGGTATGGTGTTATGTAGTTGCTTGAGGACAAGCAATTGTTTTAAGTGGACGGTATTGATATGCTAGATTTTTGTAGCACATTTAAAACTTTTAAACTTGAAATAATTGTAAGTTCTTAAGTAGATATTGGTGTTTTTGATGTTATTTGCTAAGATTTTGTTGGAAAGTCAAGATGCATGCAAATAAATAACAATGGAGCAGAAGAGCTGAAATCTTGTGAAAATAAGCTGAAGTGTATCTGACGTTAATTCTAAAGCGCCATCATACATGGTATGACTGTCAAAGTTGTCGTCAAGCTTAAAAAAAACCTGAGAAGCTGAGATAAAATGGGACAACATTTAGGACGGGCCGTCAAATATGTCACATGGCGTCAAAATCATCGTCATCAAGAGGTAGAGTACGTTGATTTTCTGTGATGTTATGACAACATTTTTCATGCACCGTCAAGTTTTTGACACCCCGTCAGGTTTGCCATCTGAAAAGTTAGAAGATAGCAATTTACTGGAATCTTTGACGACATCTCATACACGTCGTCAGGTATCTGACGTGCCTTCAAAAGCTTCATCGTCTAATCCAAAGAGAAAACTGAAACTTTAATTTTATTTCCTTATTTAGGGTTGACTATGTAATGACTTGTTTTAGGGTTTTTAAAAGGGGGATCATTGTCTATAAAAAAAGGGACGTTGGGAAGAGAAGCACGTACATTGCTCTTTTTCATGAAATATTATTCTTGTTTATTATCAACTATTTTTGGGTTTCTACCTTGTGATTAAATTGAAGGAAATACTTGTTGTTTTCCATCCATTTGTAAGTTTATCCTTAGCATCATGAATTCAATTTGTTATTTCGTTCATTAAAACATGAGCGGCTAATTCTATTAGCCCGAGTTATGGGATCCATGGAGTAGGGTTTGATGGGTTACTAGGTATTTAACGGATTCTAAGAGTAGTAGAATGTCTTGAAATTCTATTGTTTTAACTGAAATCTGTTGGTTGCAAACATTAGATTATGCCTTAGCTTTTATTTGCTTCTAACGGAGAAATAAACTAGAGGTCGTGAATTATTAACAGGGACTCCGAAGCTACCAACCCTCTATTTAATGATTGCTGTCGTTACTGGATTAATCTACCTGAGAAAACATCTTATTGGAAATAGATAAGTTATCTAAGTTTGAGATAACTCCCAGCCACACAATTGGAGGTATACCAATCATGGTTAAGGTAATGATCTTGGAAAAATAGTCCATGACTACATGAAAGTTGGATAACTAATCCCTTCGCAAAATCACATCATAATCCACCATATCTACAATAATAAGATCAACATAAGTATCTGTATTTCTAACAATCACTACACATGATCTAAAAATCCAATACACTACTAAAGAATCAAACATGAGACTAGATACATGTAATAGTAATGATAATAAGTCACAAAAAACTCCAATCGTGGTTCATAAAAACTAGATATATAATAATAAGTGGGCCCTAGATCAATTAAAGAAAGGTTTAACTGGGGCCACACAAAAATCATACATGTAACAACCACATCTAAACTGTTATCATCGAGTCTAGCAGCCACTGCATAAAACTAACCAGGCTTGCCACCAAGCTTCTCACCTAATCGACCTCTTATCCTGTCAGTATGAGAATCTTCTTGAGTACCGTGGAAACCACCCTTGTAACCATGATAACAACATATACCTGAGTGATAAACTGATCTAATTGGTGAAGTGCCTTGAGATAAAACGACAATCGCTCCATGACATTAGAAATTCCATAAATATTCAGTAGAAGCTCAAAGAGTAAAATAGGAAACATGAGCTAAACAAGAACCAACAAATCCAACTACCAAAAATAACTACCACATCTAGAACGAGCATAAGATGAACCCCTCAAAGAAAAAACACCACCTTGACTAGGATAGTGTCTTACACTAGACTGACCTCTATCAATAATCTAGGGAGATGCCTAAAACGATCAACTAGGCTGACACTAAGACTAATAGGATAGACATAAAGCATACCTACTTTAACAGCTGAAATATCTGGATGGAGAACTTTGACCTCTCTTACTTAATTTGCCTTGAAGCATAGACATCTTATCATGGCCTTCACGACCCTTATGGTGAATCTCCTTTATCATTAGAGCATGTTACATCACCTCAGCAAAAGACCTACCCACAAAAACTAAACTCTAAACATACATACGAATAGGGAGTCAACCCTCCTACAAAGCAACAGTCTCTCTCATACTATGTATCAAAAATAAAAGTTCCATGCCTAGCTAACTCATAAAAATAAGCCTTATACTCAAAAACTATCATAGATCCCTACTCCAATCTAGATAATTGATCCCTCAAATAATCTCAAAGGGTGAAACATATATAATTCTCTAAGAACATCTCAAAGAACTGAGCCTAAGTCAAGGGAGAAGATCTAGTTGGCTTTGAATCCATAAAACTTCTCCACTATTTTTTGTTTCCAAATTCAACTAAAATGTGGTGTTATACACACCACGAGTCCCAACATGTCCCATATTATAGAGCCTATTCTAATAAATAATTAGGAACTCATATGCATCATCGCTTAGTGCACCAAAAAATCAATACAAAGCTAATCTTAAGTATCTACCCAACATCTTATTCTCCTCAAAAGGCATATGATGTTTAGTAACCATAGTGTTAGACACTACCAGTGTAGGAGGAACCTCAATTATGGAAGTTGAACCTAAAAGGTGCGCCCCCACGTCAATATCACTTTTATTGATAGACTATGCACCATCATATAGTGCACTACAAAATAAACCGACAAGCTAAACCAATGCATCTCTGAGCACTTAAGAACAAATAAACACTAGTGGAGCCTAGACTGGTCCCTAGCAGACCATTGTTTGGAGAGAAAAAAGCTCTATCTTAGAACTAGGAATAGGACCCGAGGAAGGGAGCAGATCTTTTTCTATATTTGGGGACACATCATGAGTTTATCTATGATATCTAGGTAATCCATGAATAGATTTTAGATCAGTAGGCTAGGCCTTGTGACCCTTATTTCTTGTAGTATTAACACCTGTCCTATCCATCAATAAAAGTGTGATATCAAAGGAATATTCTATAAACCAACTCAAACTTTTAGTACAATATGAGTGAAAGAAGTTAAAAATTTCTAAGAATATCCGATAGCCTCTCGAAGATTGGAAACAAAAGTCATCATTCCGATCATTGCTTGAAGACCATGTAACTCATGCTTGTATCATATACACTCCAATAGGTGAACTCATGACACAATCACAAGCTTCCTACTTCATAAACATTTCTTGAAGATCATGTAACTCTTTGGCTTGTCTCCTTGTTAAAGGTCTTTTTCTTTTGGTGCTTCTTCTGCTTATATCACCTTTTAAGTCTCTAGTTATTATATAACATTAATAACCATTCACTATATTCCATGCTTAGCATGGATCAACAATTAACCTAAATTTTTTGTTGTGTTTATCTATGCCCAGTCACTGCTCCTCTTTTGTAGTAAGCAACAATATCTAGGTTGGATCCTAATGTGTGAACCCATTAAGAAATATTTTATAATGAATATAGAGAAATACATCTCATGGTATTTGTTCAAATCTATAATTCCACTTTCCCTAATTCATCAATCAACCAGGTTTTCCACAACCCTAGCTATAAGTTTTAGCCGCTCATGAATGTGAAGAAATCATTAACTTTCATAGTTTAAAGTATAGATGAAATCACAATATGAAGAAGTTTAAAGACCCACAAATATAACTAAATTAATGAACCAAAATCAATATGAGAAAATCCAAAGATTAAAGAAAGAAGTTGAAGTCAAAATATGTATGAGAATAACAAAAGTACATAACTCAGATTGGTCATAGGTAGTGGCCACCTGCTTTCTGTACCTATATTCTGGCACAAGGCGTAGGTAGTACATGCGGTATTTTTATAGGGCGCAGGTGCGGACTGCTGGTGTAAGTCCTTCTGGCTAGCTTTTAAGATTTTTATCGCTGGTACTCTTTCCACCTACGGTCATTAGGTCCTACATTCATTCATAGGTTGCCTTGGTCGGTGTTAGGAGTCATCTTCTTCGCTCTTTTTTTCACTTCTCGAACATGCTTTGATTACCAATAATCTAGAAACTTCCCGAATGTCAATAATCTCAAAAAAAAAGTTGACAAAAAAACCTTTGTTCACCTTTTTCACAAACTTATCATCCAAAACATGATTTTCAGAAAAACAAACACAAAATTAAGTAGATCAAACAAAATAGCCTTAGAAACCTACATATATTTCTCGTTTTAAGTGTTGAAAGTGCTATATTTCTGTACCATATCAACACCATTATCTTAGAAAATTTTCATTTCCTCAGGCAACCAAACACAATAAAAACAAAATACAATGCTTTACTAGGAGAAACTAAGCTATGTAATGCAGTCAATCAACACTTAAATTCAAAATGTAACATCCCCCTCTAATCTTAATTTTCAAAACCAATTATGTATTCACATAAAGCACAAACTGACACAATAGGATCAAGGTATGGCTATTACATTAGCAACACACAACCACTCAAATATAAAAGTTATACTACCCAAATAAGAAAATAGCTGGCAATATGATTTAAGTGCCCTCAAAACAAAGATTTATCACTCACTCATATGAAATCATGCATGCCAATGCAGGGACAATCAAGAGACAATTGTACTAAAAAAATAGTTTCAATTAAATCATGTCAAATACCATAGGCTTGCCTTTATTTTCTTTACCTTAACATTAAGATAGTCAAGTTAGGATTACTATAGGACTTTTCTCGGATTGTAATCTAAACTTTGGGGCTGTTATTATACATATAGACATCTTAAGTGACAAAGCCTCCTTGGCACTACACTAACCTTGAGGTATCACATACTAGCAATTTTTTTTATTCCCCCTTGTTTCTCCCTATATATTTTTTATTGCACATTCAGGTTGGGTGTGGACTTTTATTCTTTCTTTTCTTTTTTTCATATTTTTTTTGTTTTACTTTTTATTTTTCTACAACACCTATCCCTACAAGATTTTCTCTTATTTTACCCTTCTTCATACCTATTTTACACTATGACCACTATGAGAACCACTCTCAATTTAGATATTTTGCCTGAGTTAAGGTGCATGTTATCTATACAGTACTGAGACCAAAATAAATTCATTATACCATAAATGGAAAAGGTAACAGTGAACCAAGAAAAATAGTCTAAAAGCCTCAAAATAGGGATCAAGGAAAATACTTTAAAGATGGAAGGTCATTTAGGCAAAAGGTGGACTAAACTCAAAAATGACCTATGATCCTTTCCTAACCGACTATCATTCAACCTAGGTAAGACTAACCAAACATGTTCTACATTTGAAATACAAAGCGAACTAACTAGTATAAAATTCACACATAGCACAGAGTCAATATCACCAATTACTGCCAATCGAGTTCATGCAATTGTTAAAGTAATTATAATGTCCCTAATCCTAATAAAATAAAATGATCGACGAAGTTCATACATATATACTTTCACACAGTTTTAGAACATAAATTTTTCAAGGGGTATCAAAAGTCAGTCAAAATATGACTACTGCCCTAAATACATAAAATCTCCAAATTAAACAAAAAAATACAATAAAAATAAAAACACAATAAGACACAAAACTATCCTAGACATGCCGATTTGAAAACCATACCACGACTGACTAGAAAAGAAGCAAGCAATAAAAACCCATGGTGCCATGGTATGCCTACACTCAACAAATACGATGCACTATACTCAATGCTTAAAACTAAGGAAAATAAAGGGAAGTGAGAACACACCTAGGATGCACTAGGAACCTACATCAGAAACATCCCCAGATAGAGGCATATTTACTGGTGAAAGCGATGGTCGTGCTGGTGTACTAATAGTAGAGGCACCTATGATTATAGATGCTCGCCTTCGCTTATCTACAAATATAGTCTCTACAGAATTATGCTTGACCATTTGAGTGGCATGGCTATATGAAATATTAGGATCCTGCAAGTCATCTAGTTGGGACCTCTACAGCCTCTTTTGTAAGAAAATCAAACTATCTCAGTGCATACAGAGGTTATATCTTGACCACTTGGGGTAAAACTGAAGGAGTGGCTGCAATATAGCTCTCCATAAAAGAGCGTACCTTTACTCATAACACGTTAAAATACTTCCTCATGGTGCATGTTACTTCTCCAAGATAGACCTTAGATCCAACTATTAGCAGATTAGATGAAGTGAATATGATATTCTAAAAATAGTTTTCAGAACCTGTAATGGTTATTTTGAGTTTCAAGTCATGTCATTTGGTCTAACCAATGCCCAGAAACATTCATGGACTTGATGAATAGGTTTTTCAAAAAGTATTTAGACATGTTTATCATAGTCTTTATCGATGATATGTTACCTATTATCATAGTGAGGATAACCATGTAGACAATCATTTGCATTGAAAATTATGAGGAACTATTTTATGGGGTGCATGTTGATATGTTCGCAGATAAAAAAATCTTGCAATATGTGTTTACTCAGAGGGAGTTAAATTTTCTTTATAGAAGGTGGTTTGAATTGTTGAAGGATTATGATATGAGTGTGGTGTATTATCTGAGAAAGGCCAATGTAGTAGCAGATGTCCCTAGTAGATTGTCTGTGGAATGTGTTGCCCATGTAGAGGATGATAAGAGAGAATTAGTTTGGGAAGTTCATCGATTAGCTAGATTAGGTGTTGGGTTGGTTGACTCAGCTGAAGAAAATATTTGGGTTTAGAGTAGTTCCGAATCTTCTCTAGTTTAGAAGTGAAAGAGAAGCAAGATAGGGTTCCTAGTTTGATCAAACTTAAGTGGTCAATTAAAGACCAAAAGGTTGTGGTTTTCTCCCAAGGGGGAAATGGTGTGTTGACATACCAGAGTAGATTATGTATGTCCCCTGTGTTGATGATTTGATGCAGTATATTATGACAGAAGTGCATGGTGTGCGTTACTTAGTTTATCCAAGAGCCACCAAGATGTACTTTAATCTGTGGGAAGTCTATTAGTGGAGTGGTATGATGAAAGATATCACAAAATTTGTAGCCAAGTGTATGACTTATCAATAAGTAAAGGTAGAGCACCAAAGACCTGGTGGCATATTATAGGAATTTGGTATTCCCACTTAGAAGTGGAAAGAGGTGAATATGGACTTTGTGACTGGATTACCACATTTGCGTCATTAGAATGATTTGATTTGGGTTATTGTAGTTAGATTGACCAAATCAGCCCATTTCTTGCCAGTCCACACATCCTACACAACTGAAGATTATGCTAAGATCTATATTAAAGAGTTGGTTAAATTTTATGGATTTCTCTTTTCTAGCATCTCAGATAGGGGTACTTAGTTTACCTCTAAGTTTTGGTAAGCTATTTAGAAGGGTCTTGGTATAGAAGTTAATCTCAGTTCAACTTTTAATCCATGGAAAGATAGTCAAGCAGAGAGGACTATTTAGACCTTAGAGGGTATGTTGAGGGCATATGTTTTGGATTTAAAAGAAAGTTGGAATGACTACTAGCCATTGATTTGTTTTGCCTACAGTAACAGTTACCATTCCAGTATTCAGATGGTCCCGTTTGAGTCACTTTATAGGTAGAGATGTAGATCACTAGTCGTTTGGTTTAAAGTAGGTGAGGTCGCTTCGATTGGACCAGATATGGTGTTTGAAGCAATGGTGAAAGTTCAGTTGATTTGAGAGATATGGAACTAACCTAAAAGTCTTCAGAAATCTTATACAAACGTAAGAAGAAGAGATCTTAAGAATGAAGTAGATTACATTGTGTATTTGAAGGTTTCACCCATGAAGAGGGTGAAGATATTTGGAAAAAAGGGGAAGTTTAGTCCCCGGTATGTAGGCCCTTATAGGATTTTGAGTCGTGTGGGGAAGGTAGTGTATAAACATGAGCTACCTGTAGACTTGTTAGGAGTTCACCCAATATTCCATGCATCCTTATTGAAGAAGTGCATGGACGATTCTGTTGTCATAACTTCTCATGAAAGCACAGATATTCAAATTAGTCATTCATAAGAAGAAGTTTCAGTAAAGATTTTTGATCATCAGATATGTAGACTAAGGAATAAAGAAGTTCCCTTGGTCAAGTTCTATTGAGAAATCAGTTTGCTGAGGGTGCTACATGGGAAGAAGAATCAGACATGCATACCAAGTATCCTCACCTCTTCTTTGTAAACTCAGATTCTGCTTAAGGTAACAGTCTTTCTTAATTTAGTTCTTTTCCAGTCTCAGATTAAGATAAAGTTATCTTCATGTAAATTCATACTGCCACTGATAAGTTCACTCTCTTAGGATGTTATAGTTTAAGTCATGCAGAGTGTTTTAGTTATGCATGCCAGCATACAGCCTTAGATCTTCAGTATCTTCAATTTAATTAGTCTCATTCAAGGATGAATGTTCCCAATGGGGAGATATTGTAATACCCCATACTTTTATTAACTCATTTTATCTCTTTGTGTGTGTTAAGATTTTTATTGAAAAGTATATAAATATTGATTCATATAGAATTTTCCATATTTAGACCCCTAATATGCAGATAATTGATTAATCTTTCCCACGATACCAATTTCATCTCAATCTGATGCTCAGTTAAGAAGTGATGGAGATTTTAGTGAAAATAGTAGAACACCACAATAAGCACTACGTTGCAGTGAAGGAAAAATTTACAAACTTCTGATTTCCAGTGGAGCACTGCAATTAGCCCGTATTGTGGTGAATTTCTAGTTCTCATTTGTTTGTTTAAAGTAGCTCAACGTAATTTTTCTGCATCTTATTAAAATTCCAAATTGGACAGACACCGCATCACAGTGGAGTGCAAAATGGCACTCGTCCTATTCCAGTAATGTAACACAATTACGTCGCATCATGCCAGAGGCCAAAATGACAATTTTCCTTTTTCAATCAAGCCACCACGATTGTGGCGCATAGCGCTGAGGCCAAAATCGGGATTTCTAGTATGAACTAATTTTTACAAAGGGCAATATAGTCATTTACCAAGCCCCCAAATTGTTTAAACACAATATTTCACCTTTTCTAAGCATTATATGCTCACTTTTCATTAAAATTACTATCCTAGAAACCCTAGGATCGCAAAAATTAAACCTAATGAAATTTAAATTCCGCTATTCATTTTCCAAGATAACCCAAAATTCAAAATTTTCAATTAAATATATTCATGAAATCATCTTCAAAAGCACAAATAGGAATTCAAGTTCATGTTTCTTTGTAAATTTCACCAATTAAGGTATGTGGGGATTTCAACAAGGATAATTCTTTCATCATTGTGGCATAAATTAGTTTTAAAGTTGATTTTTACATGAAATTATATGAATTTCAGTTTAAGGTTTTTACCCACTTATTACAATTTGAAGATTATGAGATTTTGAGATATTTAGATATTGAATTGCATGTCTACTTTCATATTTTTATGCGTATTACTGAAATTTTTAGATTTCGAATATTATTATCAATATTTTCATTATCAAGCATAAACTTTAAAATGATTTGACATGAATTTGATGTATGGGCTATTAAACCCTAGTTGAATATTGACATTTGAAGAATGACAATGCTTTAATCATCCTATAATTAATTATTTTCACATTTTTATAAAGATTTGATCCTTTGATCTCATCTTAGATATGGACTCTGCCTTATAGTTTTAATTTTAGTTTACTATAAATAGATTCACAAGTGGGTTGTATTATAAATCCTTATAATAATTTTAAGAGCTGATTTCCAACTGAATGAGCACACAAATTAAAGAAAGTAGTATTTAGCAGTTCGAGTCAATTGTGAACTTGTCCTAGTGGTTCTCTAATTTTTAGTAGTAGAGGCTTATCAGACTGCTAGACAAAGTTTAGATTTTCATTATTTCTTTACCAAACTTTGAGTCTAATATTTTTAGATATTATGTTTAGATAAAGCAAACAGAGGTGCAAATTATCAAATTATTCTCATTTCTTTATGGATGACAGTTATAGATGTGATCACTAAGATTAGGTTATACTCTTGGCAAGAGTATGACACCTCTCCCCAACGTGAGCTCTTTCCATATGGGAACTAGACGTTGGACAATATGATAGCTCACATAGTGTATGTCAGTTAGAAAAACCTCCCTACAACTTACAGAAAAGTGTAAAGAATAACAGAAAAGCTTTTATAAACTAAGTCTAATGGCTCAGAATTTTATTCAAATATTGTTTTATATGTCATTAGCTACTATATTTCCACTTTTAGTTTAAAGATATAAAAGTGAGTCCTTTCTACACATAGACAGTATGATTTAGAAATAGAATACAAGTACAACTTTTAGAACTAAGTGTTATGACTCCCAAAATTTATATAGCATATTTTATCACTCATGATCATGATTATTAGTTTTCAGTTATTTAAGCAATTGCGAGTTATCTTCTCTTAGTGTGCATTCATTGGCAAATTTACACTAATGTTGAGATATTGTCTTACTTATGCATTCACCCCATATACTCATTACATTCTAGAAGTACTAATCCACATATACATCTATGTGCTATATTGTCTCATAATGATGGTTCAGGTGCTCAGTTTCAGCAGCGTGAGTAATTTGTAGCATCTCTATCTACATCCCCATAGTTGGTGAGTCCTCTTAGTTTGGGGACCTAGTCATTCATAGTTTCTAGTTTATTACAGCAGTTAATTAGGTATTTTTCAATCAGTTCGAGTCAGTTGTGGACTTGTCCTAGTGGTTCTCTAGTTTTTAGTAGTAGAGGCTTGTCAGACTGCTAGACAAAGTTCAGATTTTCAGTATTTCTTTACCAAACTTTGAGTCTAATAATTTTAGATATTATGTTTAGATGATTCCAACGTAGATAAAAAAGACTTCCGCAATGATATTAGGTTAATATTTCTCTATTTATAAGTATCCAAATTTAATAGAAGGCTTACAAAGTTAGTCTAAGGCTAATCGTAGTATTGAGCACCGTGTGACATCTCTGGACCCATTTCCGAGAGTTATAGATAGCTTAAATCATTTATCTACTATCGCCTACTATTTGCTTTAACTATAAGCAGTTAGAAAAGGTCTAGGTGGACTTATTGAGTGAGGTAAAGTTTAATCCTCACCTACACATGGAACTCAATTGCATAAATGGTGAAACCTTCTTGAATTGATGTGTCATATTCATAGAACATATTAAATAAAGCAGTTAAAACAAGATGCAGGTGTTCAATAATAATGAGTGCCTAACTAGTTCAGCTAAACAAATTTTTTTTAAAATGGGCACATTTGAATAATTGAACAATTCACAATGCTTCATCATTTTAAAAGTTTTGCATGTCAAAAATCTCCCCAAGAGTACATTTTGTGTCAAGATGTTCTATTTCTACTACACTTTCCTCTTAAGTATGCATGCCAATTTTTTTATTTGCTACTAAGCTATGAACTACAAAGCTAATTTGTAAAGTAAAGAAATTTAAATTTAAAATAAAACAACACATTGACATCAATCAGAATACCAAATCTAGAATATTACAACCTAAAATGAAAAATGTTCAAAACATAATCTGAATCAAATTAAAGCCACACAAAAAAATAGAATAATGTATCAAAAATAGATTATCTCAAATATAGAGTTGAATATTATAGATACAAAAACAATAAACCTCTCTCAACGCTAAAGCATCCACTGTACTTAATAAAATAGGACTAGAGAAAAAAATAAGAGAATAAAAGTGAGGGTCCTACCAAACATGGCCAAGCCATTGGGAATGAATGGCTTATCAGAGCGGCCCTTGTCTGGGCAACAGTGTGCAACATAGCCTAAGTAGTATATAAGGGTGGCTCTACTATTATGTCCAAAGAAAAAACTGAAATATAGGTCCTAATATGGGTAGTTTCTTTAGCGAACCTCTCGACTGTGAATAGAAGAAATTCATCCTCAGTCTCTTTCTTGTCAGCTTGCATAACAAATGTTATCAACTACTTAAAGTAAGCACCAATCTGGTCCTTATCAATCTTCTCATCATCTAAAGCATGATCCTCCTCTATTAGAGAATTAGTATAAAGATATAGTAGGGCCAATATCTTATCTTAGTCTCTTCATCGATAAGTCAAGACTAAGAACTGAAGCTCATTTACATACTTTTGGAGGAAAGAGAGCTTATTATTCATCTTGGTTAACACACCCCCTAGGACTGCCTATTTAGGGGTGCTAAACTTATCTATATTAGTACCAAATATTTACAAGATATCATGAATGTCTCATAGATCATCGTGAATTGGTACCATGGCATCTTCTGTTGCATCAACAATTATCTGTGGAATATGATACTCCAATCTAGATGACTTTATCTCCTGAGTTGGCCACCCGATCGTTGCGGATGATAAAATTTTGATTAAGAGGGACTTTTGAAGTGCCTGCAGTAGTAGATAGTTGAGCACTAATACTAGTGGGTCCAGGAGGCTTAATGGATGGACCTGTAGAGGAACTTAAAGAAGTAGCAGCAATAATAGGAGTGGGATGGGTGGCACTACTATCACATGAATCAATGTCATTTATCTAGGAACTATCCACCCCGAATTTCCTCTTCTTTACCTTGTTGATAATTTCCAAACGGGTAATATAAATAATCAAGGTGGGTAAGTACTCAAAATCTTTTTTCATATCAAAGCGAAATCTTGAATGACAACATAATTCAGTTATTAGAAATAGGAGATCAAGAGAGGTCTTCTTTTGTTGGGCTCAAGGAGTAATGTCCGATGTGATGATCATGGAAATACCAAGCCACTCTTTCATTATTGTTGTGCCAACTATCACATCCTATGGGTTTACCAAAATTGTCCTTTTTGAGAAGGTAGGAGATTAACACTCATAAATCTCAACCAATACCAAGCTTCCAAATGTATAGAACCCTTCTCAATTAGTCTATAATAAGAAATCCATGGAGGGTTGCTATCACTCATCAAAGTGGCTAACTGACCTGAAAAATCATCAACACTTATCTAAATATGAGGCATTAAAGTGATGTGTGTCAATAAAGTCACCATATGTTGCATTTATTACTTTCCCATTAACCTTTAACAACCACTTATCACTTCTTTCTTACGACTTATAACTTCTTATTTTTGTAATTAGTTTTTTTATAAGCTTAATAAAATTCTCTAACCCAATTCTTCACATATGGAATCAAATATTTTGTATAACTGCTTAAAACCATGATAGCCGATAATGTCCAAAACCATTAGGTTCTTTTCTTCTACATAGTTCTTATAAGGCCTTTATTATGCAATAACTGTTTGTCCGTCTAAATCTTTAAAGCAGTTGAGGAAACAGTGTCATCACTATTTTATGGATTTGGGGACACATTGGATCTTGGTTCACATCCTTTATTTTTTTTTGCAATCTCAACTTACCATGTTGTTAAGGGTTCATGACTTAGAGTAATATGTCTTTTCCTTGAGGTATTAAGGTGGTACCTCTCTTAGTTAGAGCTCTCTTCTGAAGTTACTGGAGCCTTTCTTTTCCTCTATCCTTTATATTACCTATCATTTAAGGTATAGTACAACCTAGCATTTAGACTTTTTTGAGATTTTTTTGGTGGGGGGAACAAGGACAAGAATCTTTATTTGCAACATGTTTTGAGCAAACCGTATCTACACATGAAAGATTCAAACAACCAGGCAATGTTTAGAAAAAATAAGACGTAATATTTTTTTTGAATCGCATCACCAAAAAATATGGAAAATCCCTGATAGGTTCGGCAATAAAGTTTATGTATCGCAAAGTAGATTAGAAGGAGAGAAGAATTCAGTGATGGAAATTGGAGAATCACAGATTCATTAAAGAGATCAACAATACCTCACAAGCATCGCGAAACTACTAGGGCATCGACAAAATGTCACTCAATGGAATTTTTTGGTGACATAGGGAACTTTTTAATAACATGTCACAAATTTTGGTGCATTTTTAAAATTATCAATCCATTTAAATTTGTTACCATCCCCAAGAATTATAAATTACTCCAATGTTTATGCCATTTTAATGGCAATTTCACCTTTAAAATACAATGGGTTCTAAAACATCCCCAAGTTTCAACAATACAAAAAACAATAGATGATTTTGCCCTTATGAATGCGTTACCTTAAGTACGAACAAAATTTGACACCTTTTTTAACAACAATCGACCCTCGAAAGATATAATAACGATTAATTCTTTTGTGGGCTCTAATTTTGCAGACACATCAATTCAAATCACGAGTTCAAGATAAAACCTAGTTTTAAAGCATAAAGTAACCAGATTAAGCATAACTGTCATGATAATTCAAGCAAGAACAATATTATACACTAAGAATGACGTATAAGTGCAAGCAATAGCAACAACATGAGATTTAAATCAAAATTTAGTTTTCACCTTTAGGCTGCGAGAAAAACACACAAAAATAATAGAATAGTGTGATGATGGTGTGAACTCCGAAGAACTGCGACAGTGATTTTAGTGTGCTCGTGTGCAGCATTGGTGCAAAGTGTTGAGATAATCAAGTATGTATGCGTTATGTTAAATAAGTGAGAGATATAAGAGAGTGAAGTATGTACGGGAAAGGATTCGAATAAAATCTAAAAGTTAAAAAAATTGAGATGTCAAGGGAGAAGGAAAGTCAAACTGTCATCTATGACATGTGACCCTTTTGTGATGTGGATACAATTGCTTAAACTATTGGCGATACACTAAATTGTAATCTAGATTTTAATAGTGTTCAGCACCCAAAGCTTCCTTAATGGTGAACCAATTTGGTGATGGTTATCCCATTACCAATGCCTTTGTTGTCACATCATATGGTGGATACCATCACAAATTTTTATAGTTACATAGTCTTGGAGACCATTTTAGGTGAAGGATAATGGTAGTTTACTAATGGATTCAGAATACCACCAAAGTCTCTTTCCAGGAGATTTCCATGCGATATTGCATATTTTCTTCTTCTACATGTGTTACGATATGTTTCCTACATTCTAATCTATCACACACCTAAACCAATAAAGAAATGCTATTTAAAACAACAAAAATAAAGTTGGGTTATCTCCGAAGAAGCATCTTAGTTATCATGGTGGCTTGATATTATTTATCATGATGAAATAATTTGGAAATGGAGTACCTCCACTTCGGCTAGTTTGTCTTGCCAACATAGATGTGTTTCAACCTTTAACCTTCACCATGAACCTTCTCTTCTCATTGTCATCGACTTCAATTGTAAAACTAGGATACACTTTACAACCGTGAAAGGGCCTGACCACTTAGACTTTGTTTCCCCGCAAAGAGATTCAACAATAAATTAAAAAGTAACACCTTAATACCGTATGAAAATATGTCTTAAATATATTGGCATCATACCTTTTCATTTTCTCCTTGTACAGAATCGAGCTCTCATACGCCCGAAGATGAAATTCCTCTAACTCCTGTATTTGTTCAACTATAAGTTTGAAGCTACTTTTCAAAGCATATTAGAGAAAGATGTTCTAACTCCACCGGTAGGTGTCTCTTTCCCAAAGAAAATTTTATAGGGGGACATACAAAAGTGTATTTTAGAAGTTGTTCAATAGGCCAAAAGAGCATTATTTAATTGCCTAGCCCAATTTGTACGTATCATATTTATGGTTTTCTGCATGACTTAATTTCTCATTTTGAAACTTCAACTTAGCTACTTGGTTGTTGATGGCATGGGGTAGTCACCTTATTCTTCACCCTATATGTCACAACCTATCTTCCCGAATCATAAGGGCACCTACTCTAATCTACCTAGATAGGAGAACCTCTTAAAACCCTTTCAATATTATATGCAGAAGTCTTGAATAAATAACAATAGTCCAACTTTATAACAACAAATTTTTGAAATATTAAATATGCAAAAAGAAACCACCCCTAGGACCTAGTGTAAAATGGTACAAAAGTTGCTAACACAATAATAAACAAGACATAACTTCCACCAAGGGTGAGAAAGTGGAAGCTGCTGTGAGATCATTCTCACCACAGTTAAGAACTCAAGACTGATTCTTACAAAAGACTATACCCCAAAAAGGGTATAGCAAGAGAAGTATCAAGACAAACAACAAATATTAATTAGCATCATGGGTCAACTAGGGTTACATCACGTCAACACAATATATAAATCACATAAGAAAATATGCAAACTTATATAACATTTTAATCCACAACACTATTATCCGCTTATGTTACCTAAGAGTGTTTTAATATTATTCCCATTGCTAATTCACATCACCTCAAGGGTCATCCATTCTAA
>JAPEIP010000012.1:179396762-179419075 GCA_026120095.1 Capsicum chinense
CCTAGTGTAAAATGGTACAAAAGTTGCTAACACAATAATAAACAAGACATAACTTCCACCAAGGGTGAGAAAGTGGAAGCTGCTGTGAGATCATTCTCACCACAGTTAAGAACTCAAGACTGATTCTTACAAAAGACTATACCCCAAAAAGGGTATAGCAAGAGAAGTATCAAGACAAACAACAAATATTAATTAGCATCATGGGTCAACTAGGGTTACATCACGTCAACACAATATATAAATCACATAAGAAAATATGCAAACTTATATAACATTTTAATCCACAACACTATTATCCGCTTATGTTACCTAAGAGTGTTTTAATATTATTCCCATTGCTAATTCACATCACCTCAAGGGTCATCCATTCTAACTCACATAGTTTAACCCCAATAGTTATTATAAGTAAATCTATTTTACTTATGCTTCAATTAACCTCAATGATAAATAAAATCAAAAAATCATTACCTTGTAATAAGTATAACTATGAACACACATTTTGATAAAATACCTCAAGTTTATGACATTTATCCTTTTTAAGTAACTCTACAACTTTAATCAAGTACAAATTAAGAGACAACAAGTATAGTTAAAACAATACCATGTCAACAATCATGACAAAGAATCCAAGCCAACAAACTATGATTCTAGCAACGAAAATTCCAAAATATATCAAGCAACAACCTAATCTGATTGACTCAAGGAACCCACCACAACAACTATAATATAACTTTACTTACTCATAGAAGAAATATAATAATAAAATTAACATTAACCACATATATGGTCCACTCAAGGAACTATCAAACTCACCTGAAACTTGTTCATCCATGCAAATGGTATTATAACCACTCTCTAGTAATGACCTATAGGGGACAAGCTCTGTCTATGAAACAAAACCTATATATCAGGTTCCTACAAATCTTATTCTATCAAATTCCATAAATATTTCTAAATACTGGTACATCCAACAATAATAAGTATAAATACATGATGATGGACAAATACCGGTACATTCTATAATATGTAATAGATATAACAAAAATCACAACCACAATGAGAATTATTACACTTAGATAATGAAAAAAAATTTCACATAACCTCATTTGATGTGAATAACACTTAAGATATCATTCAACAATTTACTTTCTTGAACAAGTGTTGTAAAAAGGAGCCACTTGGTAAAACTCAACCTAATCACTTCATGTAAACATTAATTATCCTTTAAAATATGAAATCACTAGTTTACCCAAATGCAAATCAATAACTCAAAATTTATGCCTTATCAATTCATATTTTTTAATAACAATATGCCCAAAGACCTATCTATGACTTATTCAAGAAAATATTATCAAGCTTTGTTCATTAAATCCAAGAACTTATTTTAAGAACGCACATTCAACCCCAAGGAGTCTAAATTCTACTGCAAGTTTCATAAGTTCATTCACTAATCCCATCCTCCTTTATTTATACCAAAATTAAGAATTTCAATATAATAAAAAAATCACTACATTCAAGTCATTTCTAGATTCAGGACCTACCCCATTATCAGATCATCAAACTTTATTCAAGTTAAAGTCTAGTTCTAGTTTTATGTCTTTATACCTTTTAGTTCCTAATCTTTAGCCGAATTTGACTTTAGGATATGAAGTTTAGTCACAGCCTTACAAACTATAATCAACTCTCACATAAGCCTTAAGAAAGATAATCCCATATCCCAATGACACATAATACAAAGTTCACCCTTTTATGGTAATTAGGTTAAATAACTAGATTATGAGCTCACACAATCTCCTTATCACCTAAGTTCATAATATCTGACATTAGAATCCACCTTTAAGTCATAAACCACACAATTTCCATAAAGAATTCATACAATAACATAATTATATAATTAGACCTTTATTACATTAATCTACATTTTATCAATCCAATCTCCATGTCCGCACGCCTAAGCATGATTTCTCCTATCTAATCATTATTATGGACATGGTTACTAACCATAATATACTACTCAAAAATCATTACATACTAAGGAGCCAAGTTTCTGAATCAAATAATCTATGCCATGGATTATCTTCCCTCTTTTTCACGTTTTTGAAGGCTAATCAACTAGCAAACAACAATTATAAGAGTAATTAATAAACTACTCTTCTAACAATTACTTGGGGAACTCAATCCCACTTTTTCTACCCTTATTTATGGTCTACAAAATTACCCAAGGGTGATTAGTCATCAAATAAGTTCCTTCAAGCTCAACCTAACTCCATAAATGAATGTTTTAAGCTAAAGGTTCTACCATTATTGAATTCAAGGTCCTCAACAATCATTTTTTGATATTTTAAAAATACCAATTAGCGCTAGAAATTGTTAATTAATAATTTAGAATTGATTCTAGATGATATTAACCCAACTCATAGGCTTCGTCCAAATATTTCATGAGCATCGGGTTCAAATCCACAAGAATTTTACCATTAAATGTTTTTTCTAATGATTTAAGATGTTAATGAATTGACAAATGAAGAAGACGACAAAAGAAACTTATCCCAATAATGAATTTTCGCCCATAAAATGAGAATATTTTCTCCCTAGGGTCAAGGAGTGAAAATATTTTATTTGGGAACTTAAACCCATAAAATATTAGTAATAAATCGTTGTTTGTTCTATAGATCCCTGACCTGCGATGGCACCCCAACATTATTAGCTTGGACAATCTTCGGTAAATTATTTAGAACTTTTTAACCAGAAATCGAATTAATGCACGGTTGGTTGTGTTGGAAAGAAGGCTCAGAGATTTTTAGTTTGGTATTATTAGGCCTACTAACTTCTATGTTATAGGAGTAATGTTCATTTGAAGTTGATCCTATTTTAAACTTAGCCCAAAACTAAATGGATAAGGATACTTTTGATTTAACATTATTCTAGGAGTATTGTATGACCTTAGTACATATAAAATGCACTCTAATACTAAAGTGTTTATCCCGAAAATTATATACCATTTCTATTGATATTTTTAGTAATGATAGAACTCGTTGTTCCGAGAGATACAAAATTACCATTTGTTCATCCCCAAATAGGCATATGCTAAAGAGAAGAAGGAATAATTTATTTCCCTCATTGATGTAAGAATTAAACCTTGAGAATTTATGACAAAGTAATTTCTCAACATTTAGAAAATTGAAGAATTACAACATTGATCCTGCTATATCAATCCACTCCCGCTATAGAAACACCGCTAAATTTGAAATTATTAGAGGCATTGCTATAGCTACATGCATAACAGTATAGCATCCTAGGAAAGGCAGACACTCAGGAATCCTCTTTATTTTTCATCATCTCTACACGATCTTATTTATTGGTATTCCAAAGTAACCCCTTTATGTTAAACACTATATCTGGTGTTTTACTAGTACAACCTCCTTTTGAAAAAGTTCTACAGGTTCCTAATCGTCTTAGCTATCATAAAATCAAAATAAAATTTACTATACCTAACCAATTCATTCTGATTTCCCTAGACCTTACGTTACTCAAATTTTATCTAAGACTAACCTAGCCTGAAAATTCTAACTCCAAACTTGAGAAAGATCTTGACTTGAGAAATTACACCCTAAATAATAGTATAACTAGCATAACATCACCAAGTACAACATTGTATTTTCCTCTTGAGACTTATTCCTTATGGCCCTTTTTCACCCTTTCATGATCAATAAAAAAGAGTAGATCATCTAGTTTTCAACCGTTAACAAATACACCACTACTAATTTTATTAATACATTGATTCTTCACCACCACTTACATTAATATATACAATCCTCAATAATCAATTATTTATAGACTACCATCTGTTTAATTATCACTCGAGGACAATCTACAGTTATTTAGCCTTACAACTAGCTTACAACTGGTAAGTTACCTACCCAACATAACTCAATCACTTAGGAGCAGTAACAACCGAATATTACCATGATCAATACGAGGGACATGAATATTAAACAATATGTCAAATAACTCCATTCCTTCATAGGACGCAACAACTAAGAATCATCCATCATAATCAAGCTATCTCTTTGCAAGTACCCTTGCAATTCAACTATTCCATTCCCAAGGAATACTATTAGTCATTAATTACTGACATATAGCAAGCATATTATCAATGTAAAAAAAATAAAAAAACCAATGACAAGTCATTTTTGTAATCTTTACATGGGTGACTATTTCTACCAATAGACACCCATAATTTCACAATTATTTGGGAACTTAGTTCCACCATAATATCATGATTTCCTTATCAACTACAAATTATCATCATAATTCAAACAGTTAATCTATTAAAAGTGAAAACTACCTAGTCAAATAACGTATTATGTTGAAATATAAATTTTACCGCAATTGGCAATATCACCCACATCAAAGAATTAACTTTCAGATCAAGGGAAACCATATTCACCCTTTTATTTACCTAACCTATAATTTATTCATCTATTAAATCTTTAAGTTATCACTAAATTTTAAGACTAAATTATTTTTTTTCAATTCACAATTCTAAATTACCATAAAATTTTCTTAATACAGTTCCCGCTATGAAACAACAATAACCCATTTTCCATACTCCTTATGCATGTACCAACTATTTTTAAACAAGAGTTTCCATAATTCTATACTCTCTTTCTCTCACCATTTTACCAATAACAATACCATGAACAACATTTAGGTCACCATTTTCTACCTAAAATAACATAATAATACTTTACATTAACCCATAAAATACGACAAAGTTATGAACTTTCACAATTAACAAAATTCACAATAATTCAACCAACTACATTATACATAAGGCCAATGAATTAACCTTACAAAACAATTTCAACCTTTATGTTCCTACAAACAAGATAAACAAATAGTGGTCAAATTTTTTGACAAACCACACAATACATTGAGACTTGCCACATTTACCTACCACCGATTAAGAGTAAATCAAGAAACTACAAATTACAAACACATCTTTTATTACATCAAAAAAGTTACAACCAACCAATTTAATCTTAATTAATATATCAATCATAAATTCAAGCCATCATAGACAAATATAAGTTGGAAATATCTATGTTCCAATTGCAAAATCTTCACGATACCATTTAGAATATACTAGATTCCAATTCTTATTGTGAAGATACCAATAGTAATTGAGAGATAACAATTGGATTCAACCCATAAAATACAACTACATAACTATATGAGAGGAAGGAAAGCAGTGATATTATTTTCCTAAAATACATCATAGCTTTTCAAAGATTTGATGTGGACGTCAACACACCAATCCATATAACTCTAGATGACATTTGCTCTTCTACTACGATGGCAACCTAATACCGAATTATCCTGACCTAAAAAATTAGATCATTAGGGCACCTACTCTAATCTAGCTAGATAGGAGAACACCTTACCATCCTTTAAACAAGATATGCATAAGTCCTTAATAAATAATAATAAACAAACTTTATTATAACTAATTTTATAAATATTAAATGCAAAAAAATAAACTATCCTAGGACATTGTCTAAATAGGTAAAAGAGTTTCCAACAGGAAAATAACCAAGACACAACATCCACCATAAGTGAAAAATTAGAAAAGATAGATCACTAGTGTGACAATCAAAAGATAAACATTTTCTCCTACAAAAGAATATACCCCAAAAAGATTAGCAAGTGTAGTATTAGTACCAACAACACGTACTGGAAGGTATCATTGGACAACAATGGTTAGATCATAAAAACACAATATAGAAATCACCAATGAAAGCAGGAGAACTTGTATAACATTTTAATCCGCATCACTGTTATCCACTTGGGTTATCTAAGAGAATTCCATTCTTATTACCGTTGATCATTCATCACATAATGCCAAGTGTTATCCACCCTAGTTCTCATAGTGTAACCCAATAGTTACTATGAGTAAATTTATTTCATTTAAGCCTCAATTAACCTTAATAATAAATGAAAGTTAACAATCATTTTCTTCTAACAAGTATAACAATAAAACAAACATTATGATAAAATACCTCAACTTTATGACATTTAGCCTTTTCAAGTAACTCTACAACTTTAGTCAAGTACAACTCAAGAGACAACAAGTCAAGTCAAAAAATGACCAAGTCAACATCCTTTACTTTAATAATACAAGTCAATCAACTATGGCTCTAACAACAAAAATCTCAAAATCAATCAAGTAACATCATAATTAGATTCAATTAATGAACCCACCACAACAACAATAATATAACTAAGTCTACTTATGGAACCAATATTAATAGCAAAAATAACATTAATGATAGCCAATGAACTGTCAAACTCACCTGAACCTTTTATAAAATGCTAAAGTTATTATCACCACCCTCTAGTCATGACCTGCAAGGAACAAGTTGTATCTATGTACCTAAACAAAGACATCAAGTGCTTGCCAACCTTATTTTACCAAATCCCATTAAGATGTCAAAATAGTAGTACATCCCACAATAATGAATATAAATTTGGTGAAGATATAAAAATATCGGTACATCCCACAATTAGAAATAGATACCATAAAAATTACAATCACAATGAGAATAACAACTACACTTGTATAATCAACAAGCTTTTAACACTACCAAAAATTGGGCCTATGGAAACGAACCTTTTAACGACAGTTGCATAAGTGTTGCGATAGATGGTCTATTGAAATGGTTCCAACCATTACATAAAAATTATTCTATTTCCAACCATTTAGCACAATAACTGTTGCTATTGAAGACTAACTATTTCCATAGATGCACGTACAACAATGGCTATTAAAAGCATTGCAATAGCATCATCTATGTCAATACTTAATGCTGTTTTATTAATTTCCTTTGCAAAATTTCATAAGTCTACTATAATGAATTTTAATAAATCTCTTTCACTCTCAAACCTATTATCAACATATTTTTATATTTCTCTATCGATTTTCTCTCTCTCAACTATTTCTCTCTCGAGATTTGCTTAATATCTTAAACCATTTCTCTCTCAATTTGAACTTCAGCTTGCAATTAGGACTAATTTTATTTTGGTGGGTTAAGATAAACCATAGAGACTACTGAACCATAGAAAATACCAGTGGAGATCAATGATATTATTCTACAAAAAATTTTACTTGTATCGCTAGTTAGTTCAATAGAAAATGATACACGTATTGTGCATTTAGAGATAACAACAGTGGAGATTTTGTGCAAGGGTAAAGAATTAACGTTTTCTAGGGTTTTGATAGAGTGGGTTTTGATTAGATGACTTTCGGTAATTATATATCGGCAGAACACTCTTTTTAGTATGTGGAAAATTATTATTGTTGGGCACTTTAAGAGAGGAAGAAAATATCATTGATGAAAGATAAGAATATGAGGTCTGAGATTGAATTGGAAAATAAACAATGGAAGAAACTTGTTGTATCGTATTGTAGGATACATTTGGGTAATCCATGGATTTTTTCAAATTAAAATGGGGATTTCAAATGTGTCTCCATTGATTTCTTTGGTATTCTTAGAGATTTTGAGTTATGTGAATGCATTTGTGGGGGAAGTAGTAATGGAGGAGTGACATGTCCACTAGGGTTTTACGATGAGTTATATAAAGATGGTGATTTTGATAGTATGGATCTGATATTAAAGTAATTGTATGAGGACTTTGAGAGGGGTTGTGTTAAAGATTTTAGCTTTTGGTAATTTTTAGCATACACTTAGAGCTTTATTGTATTTGGTTAAGCATTCTGTAGGTGGAAAGTATTTGGTGAATCATCCCTGGTGGATTCCAAAGAGAGTTTATTTAAATGGAAGAGTTGTTGAGATGACAAGCATTTAGGGTCCTCTTTACAAGTAATATTTCTCTACAGATCACACTACAAAGCTGTAAAATATGAAACAAAATTGTAAAGTGTACGTCTTCTTGTCAAGGGCACCTTTTGGTTTTATATATTCTATGTTTTCATACTCTTTCTTAAGCTCAGACTATCCTTGTCTCATACATCTAGCAAGTAGAAATTGGTCTAAAATGGAGCTGGTCAATTTTCATATAGTATGTCTTCAGCCAATCCTTATAATTATGGTGTAAAGAAGTTACTTATGGATAAAATTAAACTTTAAATGTCCCTTGCTATTTTAATGGGAAGTATTCATTTAGCAAATTTGTCTATATATTTTATATCTCATGTTGTTTTATGTCACTATAGTTTCATGGCGGATGGCCAAATGATATAAGTTTGCCGAAGAACTCTATTCATGGTAGTGGGTATCCTAAGATCCTGACATCCGTTAAGGTTAATTACTCACATTAACAAATTACAAAATAGAATTACATTATGAAATATTCTTCCTTGAATACTAGTCATATTTTGGTAAAAATTTGGTATACCTCCTCCTTGTCCTGCACCTGTAGATGCATAATTTGCAAGTGTTTGGTTCAATTGCTGGTTTATTGCTTGGTTCTAAATAGACCGGAAGTTATCAGCTGGCTTAGTTGTTGATTCCGCTGAGTTGTAGCACTCATGATCATTTTTTATGTCATCTTGTCCTGATCTTCTCATTGCCACATGGCTATAGTAAATGTTACCCCACCTGGTACAGAAATAATTTAATATGTTACCAAGTTTAGCTAGAGTTGCAGGGAGGATAAACTAAGAAAATAGAGATGCATAGCATTTGGAGTAAAGGGATCAGGAATTAATATATGAAGTTCAAATGAGAACTTTGATACAATTTAATTTGTCAAGCCGTAGTAATAGCATAAAACATGTCCCAAGGATCGAACAATGTTTAATCTCATCGGAAGAGACAGGGAGAAATTTCTATCTTCGTAATATATGTTTATTTTCACATGAGATTTAAACTTTTTATTTTTAAGACATATTCTTCAAGCATCTAGTAAGGCATGAAATCTTGTTTGTTACATAATTATACTGCTCTCTGTACTCTTAAAGGCCTCTATATTAAAATAAATACTATTGAACTGTATGAAAATCTTTAGAACAAACTACTTTTATTAATATCTTGGTTTATGTATTGAAACAAGTCTTCAATACATGAATGTATAAAATGTTTTAAGAAAGGAAGTATTAATGATAAAATCAAAATTCTCTATGTGAGCTTTTAGAATGATGTAACTTCTCAAATTATGTTAGGAAGGTTGTTATGTTTTTTGGAGTTATAGAATTTCATGATCAATTATATAATTCTTAGTTACATATGGTATTTTGTGAACTAAATAACAACAAGCATCAGCGCCCAACAAAAGTTAGATGTTGAAATAACTAAAAACATACCTAATGTAATCTCACTAGTGGGCTGTAGAAGAGTGATGTATACGTAGACTTACCCCTACCTTGTAGTGGTAGAGAGATTGCTATGTATAATCACCCAGCTAAATTAAAGCATCTCAAAATTAATAAGAAAAGGAAATAAAATAAGGAAGAAACCATATAGAAAAAAATTTGAGTAAAAAGCAATAGCAACAACAAATAATATGACTAGCAAATAGCTGGTTAGACGATTCTTTTAAAAAAAATCATTTACATACTTATTTAACCTTTTGAAAACTTTACAATGTGTGTTTTTTTACTTTATAAAAGTAGTTGGAATAATTTAAGTTGCATATGTTTGAAATTTGAAATATTGTCCAGAAATTCTTGAAGAACATATGAAATTGGCTAAAAATCTAGGGAACTACACTTACAATTGCCAGAATTTGAAGACTGCTGGCAAAAACTAAAAAGTAGGGTCATTTGCCCTTTTTGCACCTATTTTGTGCTGGTCTTACATTTTTACTCCTCAAATATAACAAACACTTTTTATGGGGCATAATTTTATATTCCCGTATTCTACTTTATCTATTGAGTTCAACAGAAACCTAGCTAGTCATGAATGATCAGGATAATCTCACAAGATGTTTCAAGCCATGGAAATAACCTTTTTCAGAAACTTGGGTAAGACAACGTACAATAAACCCTTGTGGTTTGACCTTTTTCGGACCCCACACATAATGGGAGTATTAGTGTACCAGGATGCCATTTACTCTCAGTAGAGTGTAGTACATGCTATAAATTAGGCCAAGATGATTCTTCTGTTTCGCTATACTGCAGCTCTAGGTCACTTTACTCGCTGTTTCACTTCACTTCAAGGCTATAAATAAATAGTAGATCTATATATAGTAAGGGAGTGTCTGCCCAAAAAACAAATAATAGTATTTCGTATAACTATTTAGAGATTTTATTTAAAATATCCTACCAGAAGGACAGGAACAAAGCTACATTCAGTATGAAATCAGGAATAAAGATCCTCAAAACATACAAGATAATAAAAATAAATAATCTCTATATGCTTGGTCCTTCACCTTCATAGTTCACATTCTATTATGTTCGCTGGAAGCATTTCCATTCTTGAGTTGTTGATGATTATCTGCTTAGGAAAATAGTACTCCATTTATCAACTTCAAGGAAATTGTTATTTTAGACAACTTTTTATTGTAGACAAATTTAAGTTTATATATGACCTCAACATATATAGAGATGAATAAAGTTTTTAAAGATTAGAATTAATATATGATTATATTTAAGGAAATGTAGATAAAACATTACAATGCTTATACCTATAAACCTATTGCATTATGTAGGCTGTCAAATATCTAGTCTGAGTAGTATATTGCATACTAGCTTCGTCTATACAAGGAGTTTAAAGTGTCGTATGATAAGAGACTGAAGGTTGTATTTTGCTCCCTCCAACTCACTGTATATATATATATCAAGGCAAAATTTTTGATAAATTTCACGTTGAATGAGACTTTGTCCCTTTGACCATTCAACCCACGATTCCGCATTTGCTAATGAATTTATTTGATAAATTTACATAGTGGTTCCACAAGCTTCGCATCTCAGGGGCCCTAATCTTAAGCCATGGCTTGCCCGGTCCATTGAAATGTATAACTGCTCCATTTTCTAGTATAGATTATATGACATTACTAATGGATCGATAACCTAAACCAGCAATGTTCCATGAAAGATTAATCTGGTGTACATGACCCTCGAAAGTAATCAACGAAGGTGAAAGTGCTCCAAGATTCCACAATTCAAACCCAGAGTTTAGGTTTTGTGCGATAGCATAAAGAGAGGTCAATGTCAAGACATCCTGAAAACCACATTGTTAAGACAATTGCTTAAAGAAAATTAGAACAAAAAAATGGCTACATTTGCATTAGATTGATTGTTTCTCTTTTGTTTGAGAAGAAAAGCTTACACCTTTTTTGCAAGAGGGAGGAACACATTTCTATATTCATAAAATTTATTATAAAAGAATTACTAAAATTCTTTTCTTTCTCATCCATTAAATAACGATAAGTTCTTTTATTTTTTCTATGGATATTATTTAACGTGGACATATGGAGAAACTATCAGAAAAAATAAAAAAGGGAGCAACTTCTATTTAAGGAGTTGAAGATAATTTATTGCAAGTAGGTGCCGACTTTCTCTTTACATATCATTCCATTTGTAATAGAAAATTTACATTATTCTAATCTTGAGAAAGCATCTGCAAATCTATTTTACTTGCAAACAATGAACCAGGAAGTACAACAAGTTAGTAGTTTTGGTTATCGCCTTGTTTTAGTTACTCTAGATAACTCTATAAAAGTTATCTGTCCAAGGTCGTTCCTTATTAAGATGAACCATTCTTGTAACTTGGAGATGATACTTATATGAAATCTAAAGGGAGTATGAGAATCAGCTAAATTTTTCTAGCTTTAAATTATCCTTTTTTTTGGTATAAATGTTTTGCAATTGGAAGGTCCAATGTTACAGGAGCATTTACCACTTATCAGTATCATTTTATTCAATATGTACCTATTAAGGGAATATCATACTCATTCTTCTAAAGCGGCTGTAGCCATGCTATTGTTTTGAACTATGTAAATCTGATCTCTGTTGTGTGAATTCTTTTCTCATTCACCGGTCCATAATAAGAACCTAGTATTTATGCATGTAGTTCTTGTAAAGAAAATCTTTTTCAACTTTCACGAAACTAAAGTTATAGGATGAACGTAAGCTCAATTTAAGTAAAGCAAATTGGTGTATGCTGATGAAGAAAAAATGTGGTCTGTGCTAATTGTAAAAATTATTTTTTCTGACTCTAGTTTATATTCTGATAGTGTGTTTGCAGGATCTGGGCAGCTTAATCATGCTGAAATTTGAGATACTTGTTTATTGTTGCCTTACGATAATTGCCTTTTCTCTCTAAGGAAATATACTTTTATATAAACTAATAGTCCCTTTAGTTATAATTCTCAATATCTTCTACATTACTGCTTATAAAAGCTCCCATGGATGACTTGAGACCTTTTTTGTTCTACGATCTCATTTTGAACTAGGTTATTTCTTCATTAGGATGGAAGAAGGGTGATCTATTTTTTGATGATGTCAACTCTTAATTGATGAACAACAATATTACCACTAATATTAAATTAGACTCAAGCTCCAATGTGAGTTTTGTAATTGTCTCTTCTATTTCACTGCTTATTGTATCATCCCACTCTTGTATGGTGCTCTTAGAGTTCTGCTTTCCATATTTAGTAGTCATTTGACAATATACTAATGCACAACCTTTTTTGATTTACAATACCATATTTATATTTGTAGCCTTCTTATCATTTGCTTTTAGGGTAATTACTTAGCATAGTTCTCTTGTTTTTTCTCCTGTACAATAAAAATAATCTGATATAATTATGTGACAAATGTCTAGCTTTTCATAACCACCACACATGATGAGGCTTCTCCAGGGTTGAAAAACAATTTTAAGCTTCAGTGTTATTGACCAATGGTTTTGAAAGGTAAACAACTCTACCATTTATTTGTCAAATATTGACATTAAAAGAAGAAAATAGGTGGCTCTTTCTTTTATGTAAATTGCAGCTCAAGCTATGCAAGTTCAATGCCATATTTGGGTGCTCTGACCATCTTATTTCAACTGTATTAGTCCCATGTGAATTTACTTCATTTTTCATATATAAGAAAAATGAGAAAGAAATAGATCATCTACTTCATGAGATTGTCTAATTTTACATGGAAATTGAAGTCTGATATTCTGGAAAAAACTTTAGCTCTGCAAAAGACAAATAATAAATAGAAATGACCTGATCGAGCATCTTTCTTATGTTGAGAAATTTTCTTGAGCATGTTCTTGAAGTTCAAGGACTTCAGCCTTTTTCTTGTATATAACAAGTGTTATTTGTTTGTCTATAGTGGTAACATGCTATCTGAACTTACTTTGAACCCATTTGATATTTAAATTTTTGAACTTATAGTGACTTGAACAATCATGAATATACAAGGGTGTTCAATAAATCATCACAAAGTTGATGAACTTTGTTTTAGCTAGATAACTTGAAGCTTTATGGGAAAAACAAATGCTAGAACATAAGAACACGAATACAGGCCACAAATATAGAATTTCTTGAAACTCATCGTGAGTAGAACTTGATACTATGTAAAATATTAACTAATCATTTGAGTACGTAACATACATTTTTCTTTTGGACTTAGATTACTAGTTTAATTTGTTCCATATTTTTTATTATGTGAGTATTAATGAAAGATTTTGTTTTGTGATGTGTGTATAATTGTTTATTGTAATTTTTTGTTCATATAAATACAAATTTACAATATGTCACAATAGATGTTGTTGCAAACGTCGCAATATATGTTGTTGCAATGGTTTAATGTCATAGCAATTACTTCTATTACAACGGTTAGTAACCATTGCAATAGATGAAAATAGGTGTCTCAATAATTCAAAAAATAATCGTCGCCATAAGTCAAGCTATGGCGACGGTTGTAAGTATTTCAATAAATAAAAATAGGCATCTCAATAAGTGAATAAATAACTATCTCTATAGGTCAAGCTATTGCGACAGTTGTAATTGTTGTAATAGATGAAAATAGGCATCTCAATAAGTCAAAAAAAGCATTCGCCATAGCTTAAGCTATGGCGATGGTTATCTAAAACCGTGACCAAAGCTTGACCTATGGAGACTGTTTAGATAACTATAGCATAAACCATTGCCATAGAACTATCACAGTGCCCACCTATAAGACGCTTGCTGAACCATTGCAGTAGAGCTATGGCAATGGTTTTTCTGTCCACTACAACGGTTTTGCAACCGTCACCATAAGTGTAATTTTTGGTAATGTAATATAACCTCATTACAAGTGATTAACACTTTGAATATCATTCAAAAATAACTTTCTTGAACGTACACTATAAAACTAAGACAAAAATCCCAAACACTAGGTCAAACTCAAGATAATAATTTTATGTAAACATTAATTATCTTTTAACACATGTAATCAAAAGTATGCCTAAAAGCCAGTCAACAACTCATAATTCAGGTCTTATAAATTTAAATTCATTAATTTAGAAAGGACATAAAGTCACCATCGAAGTTGCAGCTAATTGGCTAAATGACACCTTAAGTATGTGGACATCATATTACCGAACAAAAGTTATAAAGACAATTATAATTGGACAATTTTTACTAAATTTCAGCCTAGGTTTTGGGTTCCATGAAAATTATGCGCGTGAAGGAGAAAAGTTGACTTCAAGAATAAATTAAAAAATGCCTCATGTTAATAATTTTTTCAATTTTTTGTAAAACCAATTTTGTTATCCACCTTCCAAAAATCCCAATTGTATTTTAATTGAATCTTTGAAAAATAAAAAAACATTGACCTCAACAAAATCGTCCCAAAAATGAAAGAAATTTTCATGATGGAGAATTTTATGGCCATCGACATGTATTTTTTGATAAAAATGAAAAAGTGATCAAAGAAATAGAGTGGCATAGTTTGTCAACCACCATTTTTGCCGGTGAAAAGACATTTTCTGTTGATAAAAGGAATGATAAGTTTTGACTATCAGTGAATTATAATATGGAGAGAAATCCTCAATTGAAGTGAATTAATAACTTAATAAAATTTGAGTGAAGAAAATTTACACTTAATTATAAATTCACACTTTTTTTCATTTCAAATAGGAGATTTAAATGATGGAGTTAGGACAATGGAGGGAAAGATGTCTTAGTTAAAGAAGTAAAAAAAAATGTCAGGGTAGAGGTTGACTGAAGGAGAAATTTGAGGAATAAGGTGAGTAGGAGAAATAAAGATAAAAACAAAAAGGGAAAGGTGTATGCAAAAATTTTTAAAATATTATTTTTAATAAATTAACATGTGTAAATTAGTAACTGATGCGTGGTCAGCACTTATTTTGAAAAATTGAGTTTGATAAAAATGACATAATAATATAAATTTAAAATGGTTTAGGAGGGTAGTAAGACCCTCACATGCTTTGAGTGGCTTTTGAAAATTTGAGAAAACATTAGTGGTGTCTTTATGTTTTTCTCTTCATTAATTACAAAATTCCCAAAGACCAATCCATGAGTTACTCAAGCAAGCATTATCATGTCATGTTCGTTAAAACCAAGAACTTATTTTAAGAGATCACATTCAACCTCAATGAGTCTAAGATCTAGTTTAACATTCATAATTTCATTCACTAATTCCATCCTCTTTTATTTACACCAAAATCACGGATTCCACTATTATCTGAAAACCCCTACGTTCAAGTCATTACTAGATACAAGATGTACCTTATTAGTCATTCACTTTATACCCTTTACTTCGTAAACCTAAGACTAATTTGACTTTAGACTCTTTAGTTAAGTCACTACATCCTTATATCTTAATCATTCTTTTGTTACTAGCCTTAAGCTAGATTATTCCATATCCCTACCACACATAATACGGAGTTCACCTTTTTATGGTAGTTAGACTATATCACTTGATTATGAGCTCACACAATATCACTTGATTATGAGCTCACACAATCTCCTTATCATATATATTCACAATATTTCATATTACAATACACCTTGGAATCATAATAACATAAAAAACCCATAAAGGTTTCATACAATAAGATAATAACATACAATTAGGCCTTTAATACATTAATCTACATTTTATCTATTCAAACTCCACGCCCCAAGTCCTAAGAATGATATATCCCCAAAAATCTACATAATAGATACGATTACTAAGAATTGTCTACTACTCATAAATCATAACTTACCTGAGCACCAAGATACTACAACAAGTAAACAACACCATGAATGATCTTCTTTCTTCTTTGTGTTTTCAAAGGCTAATCATCTATCCAAAAATAATTATACACATAATTAATAAACTAATGTTCAGAAAAATACTTTGAGAATTCAATCCCCTAGTTCTACCCTTATTTACGGTATGCAAAACTATAAAAGGATCAATTCATCATAAAAATTATTCCTTCAAGCTCAAGCCAACTCAATTGATGGAGTTTTAGACTAAAGGTTCCACCTGTATTGAATTCAAGGTATTCAACTATCAATTTCATATTTTTCGAACACTAATTCATGCAGGGAATTGTTAATTATTAATTTAAAAGTAATTCTAAGTGATATTAAACCAACCCATAGGTTTTCCAAAAATATATGAACTGAGGGTTCAAATTTCCTAGAATTTCCGCATTAAAGGTTGTTCAAATGTATTGAAGATGTTAGAGAATGAACAAAAGAAGAAGATGGAAGAAAAAAATTACCTCAACAAAGAGTTATCACTAATATCATGACAATATCGCATACTAGTGCTTCAAAATAAATAATTAGGGTTTGTGGGCATAAACTAGTCATACTAAATTATAAATTGTTGTCGACCCACTTTGGTTCCCTCAACCTATTAAGTTCAGGCAGTCTTCAGTAAAATGTTCGTAACATCTTAATCAGAAATTGGAATAATAAAAGGTCGGTTACATTGGAAAGAAGACTCAAACATATTTAGTGTAGTGGGTATTAGTCTTCCTAAATTCTTTTATTGTAGGAGTAATGGCTGTTAAGTTGACCCTATTTTAAACTTAGCATAAAACTAAATCATAAAGGACACTATCCACTTACTTTATGGTAGAAGTATTGTATGATCTAACCTCATATCAAACGTAATCCATACTAAATAATTGATCCTAATATATGGGGACGTATGAGATTTGTATGGCTTTGTCATAGATATTTTTAATAATACTGGAATAAGTCGTTATGCCATACTTAATAAGTAATGCACCAAAACCCTATTTAAAAAATGAGAGCTCCCATCCCTATGAATTTCTAAGGGAGTCGTAAACCTTGTAAATATGTGTTTATTTAAGTTGATTATGACACTCTTGCTCGCATTGTTTGAAGAAACAATTACTTCCACTCTTTTAGACATATAATCCATGACATCCAAAGTGTACTTGTTCCCATAGGAACTCAAAATGGGTAAATTAAAGTCATTACCCCATACCTAAAATATATCCACTTCAAGATGAGGCTTCAAAGGCATCTTAAGATTCTTTGAAATACTTCCTTGCATTAGTCAATGAGTTTATATTCTAAACAAGCCATGAGAATCTTTAACGAATGTGTTCTAATAGAATCCATTTTGAAGAACCTTCGTGGAAATTCTCACCCTTCCGTGGTGACCAATAAATAAGGATGAATGGCAAGCATCAAGGATAGCCCACATATCCGACTCTATGACTTATCTTTTTATAACTCCATATGCACACTCCCTAAAGAGATATGATTCTTCCCAATATTAGTTTTTCACATTAGGAAGGAATTATTTTTGGCGATTATGATTGAAGTCTTTGGGTAGTAAACTACACATTAGATAATTTGTGTAGTCACATCCCATGGTTCACTTCTACGTAAGAGGCCCATCAAAACTTTATTAGAGAAGGTTTCATCAATGTAAATATCACCCTATTTCTCTCTTCTAGAATCTAGGTGAGCTAAATGATCTACTACTTGGTTTTAAAACCCTTTTTTATACTTAACATAAAAGCAAACTCTTGAAGTAGAAAGATATATTAAATAAGTTGGGGTTTGGTCTAATTTTTAGCAATAAAATACCTATGAGTCGTATTGTTAATGTTGAAAATAACTTTTGTTCATAATAAATAAGTACTAAGTTTAACAAAAGCACAAATTACAGTTAACAAATCTTGTTTTATCATCATATAATTTCTTTATACGTCATTTAAGGAATTGCTAGAATAATATATCAGATGAAAAATCTTGTCCTTTCTTTCACCTAAAATACCACCCAATGTCCAAACACTTGCATGAGACATCAATTCAAAAAGTTGTGACCAACTAGGGGCCATAATAATAGAATCCAACAAAAGTTTTTCCTTAAGGAAATTGAATTCTCTCACATAATCACCATAGAACTTAAATATTTCTTTTTTCATAAAGAGATTCAAAATCTAATGAACTATCTGTATGACTTATTTGATGAAATGTCTATAAAATCAGATATGCTAAGCTATATTCAAACACTTCTCATAAATATTGGAAGGTGTAACTAGGTTATACATTGAAATTTTCTTTGGTCAACTTGAATACGTTGACCCAAAATCTTATGCTCAAGTAATATACCCTCCTTTAACATAAAATGGAATTTCTCCTAGTTCATTGATGTGCCATGATTTTATGGGCCTTACGATGCTCAAGCTTGAGTAATATGCATGTACTTAAGGAAATTTAGTTGGATTTGATGTATTTGTTGAGTGATTTTGTAGGAGACAAGGTGCTGGAGGCTAATCAGAAGAAAACTAACTAAGAAGTAGAATTGTTATACCCTACAGGGTGTAGGTTCCACCTAAAGGATGTAGTTAGGGTTGTAGGTTTTTCCAACCCCTTTTCCCTGATCATTTGGGATTGATTTTTGTGATGCCCCAATTATTGGCCACTAAAGAATCTTAGTTTATAAACTATCAGTCCTGATAGTGACTCACCGTATGAATTGTAACATGTCATTTTAGGTTATAGGACACCAATCTTATGGTGTCTAGAAAAGGTAGCCTTATTTATTATCCCAATTATGAGTGGCTAGTAACAATTCATAAAGAATTTAAACGAGTCATATGGTTGATCACGCTAACCTATACCATAGTTTTTATATAGGACAATCATTTTTAATAAAGCTCAACTCGTATTGAGGTCGAATCCTTGGGGAGTGAGTCTAGTCTTCAAACCCTATTGGTGTTGATAACATCTAAGTGTATGCCTATAGTGTAAACAAAATGAAACATATCCATTAAAATGGGGGATTTTCTTGGAAAGTTCTTTTATCAAAAACAAATCAAACTACCAACTCAAAATGACAATTGTTGTTAAGATTTCAATATGATACAAGTCTTGGGATTATGTCTTTCTAGGGGAAAGTAATGCTTGGGTTCATGATAATTGGGTGCAAATTATAGTAATCAACTACATAGGTAGGCTAGTCTAGGAGTTCTTGATGTTAGTCTTTCAACCAAACCATAAAGTTATCACCCAAGGATCCTTCAGATACCTTATTGATGTGGCAAGCAAATCACCTAATACCTCAATTGGAAATCCCTATTTCTAATAAGATTTTGAAGATCTAGCTAATTCTCAACTCACCCTTATTTGTAAGATGATGAAAAGAGAATATGTTATATCTAATTATTGTTCACTAATGCCTTGTCACCTATATCCTTCTTTCATTGATGATATATGATCCAAAGGTACACTCACATCCCTCCTTCAAGGATGATGTGAGAATTTTAGAATTGGGGCTTTTACCCACAAATCCATTTTGGAAAATTGAAGTTTTAACCCATAAATCCCAACCAAATCAATAAAGAATTAGTGAAACCAAAAATCAGTGACTCATAATCAACACTGATAATTTGTACCCTATTTCAACATAATCCCAACGTAAATTATTTATCTACTCATGAAAATAGGGATAAGAATTATATCAAATAATTATTCAATGACTATTGAAATTTCAATCAAGAATATTCTTCATGTTTAACATCAATTAAAATAACAATAAAATTTAAAAATTAGCAACAAGAGTTTCCCAGTTATGTAGGTTTCTAATGTCTCACATTTCTAACAATCAATGATGATGAATGCCCATTAAGAAAGGGATTTTTCCTTATAAGGGATTTGGGGTCAGCTACATAAAATTACATAATTAGCTCTTGCATAAACTCTTGATATGTCAATTGTAGCATTTTTTTTTGCGATTTCGACCACTGCGAGTTATCGTGATCACTGCAAGTTGACCAAGCTTGAATGGCTGCGATCGTGACTTTTAAATCAAGATCACCATAAAGGAGTTCAATTCCTACTCAGGTTCATCCAAATTTTACACATATCTCCTATTTTTGATCCTTTTTAGGCTCAACACCACTTTGTTACTTCTCATCACCTGTATACCTACCAAATGTGGAAATTATTATTCAACTAACAAAGTTTTCCTTTTAATATCTTTAAATCATTGTAATATGCATGAATTTGGTATAAATGAGTGGTAAATTTACCACTCATCAGTACCCCCATCTTAAACCCTTGTTTTTCCTTAAGAACCACTACCTCTTACTCAATGAGACAATGCAAATATAAGCCTATTTATACAACCAAATAGTAACAATGACTTCTAACATTATTATTGACATAAGTAGCTCTCAAACATAGGAAAAGCTATTATCACAACTCCATTCCACAAGATATACAATCTAAAAAAAGCAAAGGACTTTAAAGAACTACAATGAAAAAATTACTAACTCTCTTGAAGTGACTCCTTATAATAGAAACTCTGTAATACTCCCCTACCTCATTTTCTAAAAGATGACAATTTTTACCAACCTCGGTTAGTCTACGTACCTCCTCACAAGAAATAAATCCCACATACCAAATTATCTACTATGAAATAAGATGTTTAAGTGAAAGCACTCACTCTAAAGACTCTGTTAACGCTAAAAAGTATCAAACCATATGCTTTTCCTTATTTTCAATCGCCACTACAATGACTAAACTTGGTTAGAGATCTCAATTGAATTTTTAATGCTTATAACATTGGTTTCAAAAATGGTATGATACCCTTTGGGAAAAAAGTGAATACAACCCCCTTGAAAATCTACACACAAATATTTAACCCAACTTTAGACCATGGACCACTTCATTTGTTTCCAAAATTCACATATGCCTACTTTGTACCTTGATTTACCTAATTCCTTGAAAGTATTTTTATTTGACTATTTCTTTGGCACTCCATGCTATTCCTTCTTTTGAAGATTCCTTTATTTTTTACTATTTTAAATTTCTCTCTTGTCTTACTATCATAAGCATCAAATTATGTTATCACTGCCAAAGGTCATCTCTTACAATATTACCACCGATAACATAGGTATTTGGCCTCAATATCTATTTTCCATATTCAACAAGGGTAGGTTTCAAAATAGGAAAAACCTTTAAATAGTTCAAAGCTTTTAATGTGGTTGCTGATGAAATTCTTAATAGCTCAAAATAGGTAACTACAAATACTATTCTATGTATAGGCAGGCTATTTAGGCTAGAGTTGGCTCTTAATTTTGACTGAGGCTTAAGATTATTTAACAAATGAAGAATAATTAAGAGACTAATAAGGCAAGTTCTAGATGATAAAAGTATGCATGAGAGTTAAGCAATTATACTCATAGCACATGACATAAAAATTATTCAGGAAGCTCAATTTTACTTTTTCTAGAGAAAAAAGGGAGTATTTAACAATACACTCTAAGGAATTCAGAGTCACAAAAAGAGGTAAATTATTGTTATAAAATTATTCACGTCCATGCCCTCTATTTTAAAATTTTTTTGGAAGGGTGGTTGTGGTGGTAGTGGGGGTTTTCATTACATTTACACCACACATAATTTTTTATTTATAACACTAAACAAAGTCGTTATCTCATATTTTAGATTTCTTGATAGCACACCATATGGTTCTCAAAGTTTACTATAGGTATAAAGGAAATCACAAATCGAAAATGCCACAGGTACTTAGATTTCCCTTGTATTTGTAGCACTAATGCTATGGGTACTTAATGAATAGTGAGTTTCCCACTCAATCACAATCGTTATTCATGCACATTACCTTGTAGTTGATTAATAAATGAGACATAATTGCGTTTACATACACTAATATCCACTTCTTGCAGGCAGAGTTAAGGGGCTGGAAGGATGTGGATTGGAGCTCAAAAAGATCAAAAGAGGAGCAAGAAACAGTAGTTGAAGACCTAAAATAGAAGAACCTCAGGTACTGTATTGGCAGTCTGCTTTCCACAGTCTTGATAGTCGAGGATGATCATCAATTGTGGTCGCGAAGGTAAATCGTGGTCGCT
>JAPEIP010000012.1:179419175-179461205 GCA_026120095.1 Capsicum chinense
ATATTTAGTGTAGTGGGTATTAGTCTTCCTAAATTCTTTTATTGTAGGAGTAATGGCTGTTAAGTTGACCCTATTTTAAACTTAGCATAAAACTAAATCATAAAGGACACTATCCACTTACTTTATGGTAGAAGTATTGTATGATCTAACCTCATATCAAACGTAATCCATACTAAATAATTGATCCTAATATATGGGGACGTATGAGATTTGTATGGCTTTGTCATAGATATTTTTAATAATACTGGAATAAGTCGTTATGCCATACTTAATAAGTAATGCACCAAAACCCTATTTAAAAAATGAGAGCTCCCATCCCTATGAATTTCTAAGGGAGTCGTAAACCTTGTAAATATGTGTTTATTTAAGTTGATTATGACACTCTTGCTCGCATTGTTTGAAGAAACAATTACTTCCACTCTTTTAGACATATAATCCATGACATCCAAAGTGTACTTGTTCCCATAGGAACTCAAAATGGGTAAATTAAAGTCATTACCCCATACCTAAAATATATCCACTTCAAGATGAGGCTTCAAAGGCATCTTAAGATTCTTTGAAATACTTCCTTGCATTAGTCAATGAGTTTATATTCTAAACAAGCCATGAGAATCTTTAACGAATGTGTTCTAATAGAATCCATTTTGAAGAACCTTCGTGGAAATTCTCACCCTTCCGTGGTGACCAATAAATAAGGATGAATGGCAAGCATCAAGGATAGCCCACATATCCGACTCTATGACTTATCTTTTTATAACTCCATATGCACACTCCCTAAAGAGATATGATTCTTCCCAATATTAGTTTTTCACATTAGGAAGGAATTATTTTTGGCGATTATGATTGAAGTCTTTGGGTAGTAAACTACACATTAGATAATTTGTGTAGTCACATCCCATGGTTCACTTCTACGTAAGAGGCCCATCAAAACTTTATTAGAGAAGGTTTCATCAATGTAAATATCACCCTATTTCTCTCTTCTAGAATCTAGGTGAGCTAAATGATCTACTACTTGGTTTTAAAACCCTTTTTTATACTTAACATAAAAGCAAACTCTTGAAGTAGAAAGATATATTAAATAAGTTGGGGTTTGGTCTAATTTTTAGCAATAAAATACCTATGAGTCGTATTGTTAATGTTGAAAATAACTTTTGTTCATAATAAATAAGTACTAAGTTTAACAAAAGCACAAATTACAGTTAACAAATCTTGTTTTATCATCATATAATTTCTTTATACGTCATTTAAGGAATTGCTAGAATAATATATCAGATGAAAAATCTTGTCCTTTCTTTCACCTAAAATACCACCCAATGTCCAAACACTTGCATGAGACATCAATTCAAAAAGTTGTGACCAACTAGGGGCCATAATAATAGAATCCAACAAAAGTTTTTCCTTAAGGAAATTGAATTCTCTCACATAATCACCATAGAACTTAAATATTTCTTTTTTCATAAAGAGATTCAAAATCTAATGAACTATCTGTATGACTTATTTGATGAAATGTCTATAAAATCAGATATGCTAAGCTATATTCAAACACTTCTCATAAATATTGGAAGGTGTAACTAGGTTATACATTGAAATTTTCTTTGGTCAACTTGAATACGTTGACCCAAAATCTTATGCTCAAGTAATATACCCTCCTTTAACATAAAATGGAATTTCTCCTAGTTCATTGATGTGCCATGATTTTATGGGCCTTACGATGCTCAAGCTTGAGTAATATGCATGTACTTAAGGAAATTTAGTTGGATTTGATGTATTTGTTGAGTGATTTTGTAGGAGACAAGGTGCTGGAGGCTAATCAGAAGAAAACTAACTAAGAAGTAGAATTGTTATACCCTACAGGGTGTAGGTTCCACCTAAAGGATGTAGTTAGGGTTGTAGGTTTTTCCAACCCCTTTTCCCTGATCATTTGGGATTGATTTTTGTGATGCCCCAATTATTGGCCACTAAAGAATCTTAGTTTATAAACTATCAGTCCTGATAGTGACTCACCGTATGAATTGTAACATGTCATTTTAGGTTATAGGACACCAATCTTATGGTGTCTAGAAAAGGTAGCCTTATTTATTATCCCAATTATGAGTGGCTAGTAACAATTCATAAAGAATTTAAACGAGTCATATGGTTGATCACGCTAACCTATACCATAGTTTTTATATAGGACAATCATTTTTAATAAAGCTCAACTCGTATTGAGGTCGAATCCTTGGGGAGTGAGTCTAGTCTTCAAACCCTATTGGTGTTGATAACATCTAAGTGTATGCCTATAGTGTAAACAAAATGAAACATATCCATTAAAATGGGGGATTTTCTTGGAAAGTTCTTTTATCAAAAACAAATCAAACTACCAACTCAAAATGACAATTGTTGTTAAGATTTCAATATGATACAAGTCTTGGGATTATGTCTTTCTAGGGGAAAGTAATGCTTGGGTTCATGATAATTGGGTGCAAATTATAGTAATCAACTACATAGGTAGGCTAGTCTAGGAGTTCTTGATGTTAGTCTTTCAACCAAACCATAAAGTTATCACCCAAGGATCCTTCAGATACCTTATTGATGTGGCAAGCAAATCACCTAATACCTCAATTGGAAATCCCTATTTCTAATAAGATTTTGAAGATCTAGCTAATTCTCAACTCACCCTTATTTGTAAGATGATGAAAAGAGAATATGTTATATCTAATTATTGTTCACTAATGCCTTGTCACCTATATCCTTCTTTCATTGATGATATATGATCCAAAGGTACACTCACATCCCTCCTTCAAGGATGATGTGAGAATTTTAGAATTGGGGCTTTTACCCACAAATCCATTTTGGAAAATTGAAGTTTTAACCCATAAATCCCAACCAAATCAATAAAGAATTAGTGAAACCAAAAATCAGTGACTCATAATCAACACTGATAATTTGTACCCTATTTCAACATAATCCCAACGTAAATTATTTATCTACTCATGAAAATAGGGATAAGAATTATATCAAATAATTATTCAATGACTATTGAAATTTCAATCAAGAATATTCTTCATGTTTAACATCAATTAAAATAACAATAAAATTTAAAAATTAGCAACAAGAGTTTCCCAGTTATGTAGGTTTCTAATGTCTCACATTTCTAACAATCAATGATGATGAATGCCCATTAAGAAAGGGATTTTTCCTTATAAGGGATTTGGGGTCAGCTACATAAAATTACATAATTAGCTCTTGCATAAACTCTTGATATGTCAATTGTAGCATTTTTTTTTGCGATTTCGACCACTGCGAGTTATCGTGATCACTGCAAGTTGACCAAGCTTGAATGGCTGCGATCGTGACTTTTAAATCAAGATCACCATAAAGGAGTTCAATTCCTACTCAGGTTCATCCAAATTTTACACATATCTCCTATTTTTGATCCTTTTTAGGCTCAACACCACTTTGTTACTTCTCATCACCTGTATACCTACCAAATGTGGAAATTATTATTCAACTAACAAAGTTTTCCTTTTAATATCTTTAAATCATTGTAATATGCATGAATTTGGTATAAATGAGTGGTAAATTTACCACTCATCAGTACCCCCATCTTAAACCCTTGTTTTTCCTTAAGAACCACTACCTCTTACTCAATGAGACAATGCAAATATAAGCCTATTTATACAACCAAATAGTAACAATGACTTCTAACATTATTATTGACATAAGTAGCTCTCAAACATAGGAAAAGCTATTATCACAACTCCATTCCACAAGATATACAATCTAAAAAAAGCAAAGGACTTTAAAGAACTACAATGAAAAAATTACTAACTCTCTTGAAGTGACTCCTTATAATAGAAACTCTGTAATACTCCCCTACCTCATTTTCTAAAAGATGACAATTTTTACCAACCTCGGTTAGTCTACGTACCTCCTCACAAGAAATAAATCCCACATACCAAATTATCTACTATGAAATAAGATGTTTAAGTGAAAGCACTCACTCTAAAGACTCTGTTAACGCTAAAAAGTATCAAACCATATGCTTTTCCTTATTTTCAATCGCCACTACAATGACTAAACTTGGTTAGAGATCTCAATTGAATTTTTAATGCTTATAACATTGGTTTCAAAAATGGTATGATACCCTTTGGGAAAAAAGTGAATACAACCCCCTTGAAAATCTACACACAAATATTTAACCCAACTTTAGACCATGGACCACTTCATTTGTTTCCAAAATTCACATATGCCTACTTTGTACCTTGATTTACCTAATTCCTTGAAAGTATTTTTATTTGACTATTTCTTTGGCACTCCATGCTATTCCTTCTTTTGAAGATTCCTTTATTTTTTACTATTTTAAATTTCTCTCTTGTCTTACTATCATAAGCATCAAATTATGTTATCACTGCCAAAGGTCATCTCTTACAATATTACCACCGATAACATAGGTATTTGGCCTCAATATCTATTTTCCATATTCAACAAGGGTAGGTTTCAAAATAGGAAAAACCTTTAAATAGTTCAAAGCTTTTAATGTGGTTGCTGATGAAATTCTTAATAGCTCAAAATAGGTAACTACAAATACTATTCTATGTATAGGCAGGCTATTTAGGCTAGAGTTGGCTCTTAATTTTGACTGAGGCTTAAGATTATTTAACAAATGAAGAATAATTAAGAGACTAATAAGGCAAGTTCTAGATGATAAAAGTATGCATGAGAGTTAAGCAATTATACTCATAGCACATGACATAAAAATTATTCAGGAAGCTCAATTTTACTTTTTCTAGAGAAAAAAGGGAGTATTTAACAATACACTCTAAGGAATTCAGAGTCACAAAAAGAGGTAAATTATTGTTATAAAATTATTCACGTCCATGCCCTCTATTTTAAAATTTTTTTGGAAGGGTGGTTGTGGTGGTAGTGGGGGTTTTCATTACATTTACACCACACATAATTTTTTATTTATAACACTAAACAAAGTCGTTATCTCATATTTTAGATTTCTTGATAGCACACCATATGGTTCTCAAAGTTTACTATAGGTATAAAGGAAATCACAAATCGAAAATGCCACAGGTACTTAGATTTCCCTTGTATTTGTAGCACTAATGCTATGGGTACTTAATGAATAGTGAGTTTCCCACTCAATCACAATCGTTATTCATGCACATTACCTTGTAGTTGATTAATAAATGAGACATAATTGCGTTTACATACACTAATATCCACTTCTTGCAGGCAGAGTTAAGGGGCTGGAAGGATGTGGATTGGAGCTCAAAAAGATCAAAAGAGGAGCAAGAAACAGTAGTTGAAGACCTAAAATAGAAGAACCTCAGGTACTGTATTGGCAGTCTGCTTTCCACAGTCTTGATAGTCGAGGATGATCATCAATTGTGGTCGCGAAGGTAAATCGTGGTCGCTGTCGGACCAGCGCAATTGTGGCCTAGTAGAGGATTTTAGCCCAAGGGAAAAATTGTAATTGAACGTACTGATCCTAATTTTACAAAAATGACTCAAATACTATCATGAAGAAAAACTCCATTTTCCCTAAATTTTTAAGTTTTAGTTGGAGTGTAGTTCATAGCCTCCATTTTTGGGGAAGAAAATATTTTATATATTTTTGGTGATGAATACATTGGAGACTATAAGTTGAAGATTTGCTCACTTTAATTTTTGATATTGTGGGAGAGCCAAGTTTAAAGTAACATTCACTTAAATCTTCAACAATTTAATTCAACGGATACTATGGGTATATCTATACTTATTTATTTATATGTTTCTAAATATCCCTCTTGCGGTTATGGGTGAATAGGGGTTTAAGTGTGTATGGGTTGTTATTGTTAACATCTATTTGGTAATTCATATTTATGGGTTTTATCATTGTTATTCTATTTTGGTTGGGATTTGATGGGTGAAAGACCCAAATACCCATATGGGTTTGATGAGTGAAAGGTCAAAGCTCTTGAAAGTTCAAGGCCATCTTGAAAATAAGGGTTTTGGGGAACTTTAGGAATCCATATAATCCTCAAAAGATGTTTGTGGAGACAATTACGTGTGTAGTTTGGTAAATTTTCACTATGTTAGACATAAGGGTTAATGTGAGGTTAACTATGTCATGGGTATCGTCCTAGAAATAAGGTGTCTAGATTGAGACTGGGGTTACTAATTGTTGAACACACCTATTAGGTGTTTGAAAGAATCAATGGTTGAAAGTTTGGCATTTTGTTAAAAGACTAGAATCAAAATTTATAACCAAGCCTACCGATATTTGACTTACTAAATCGATGTTGATGACTAACTCCCAAATGTCACTCCCTTAGTAATGCATAATCCCAAGATCCGTGCATAATTGTTAGAACTCTAACTATTCATAGCCCTAAATTTATACAAGAAAAACCCAAAAGAAAACATTAGTATAGGAACCGATCCCCTATTTTATGTTTTGTACATTTGTTTGAATTCAACCAGTATCTATCATTTAAAATAAATTTAATCACTAATCACATTGTTCCTCATGGATTTGACCCCGATTTCAAAGTTAGGTAAACATAATGACAACGATCAAGTTCCAATTAAATTGACGTATAAGTTGAGTGTTTTAAAAAATGTGTCATTGTTGGGGAACAATTTGGCGTATTAAGTTAGTTTGGAATTTTAGTTACTTGCTTGAATTCAAGTTTGTAAATATTTGTTTGTGATTTTCTTTTTTAGGTAGACTTTTAGATTATTTTGTTTTTTTTCTCTATGGCATCTTCCGACAAATATGATGTTGGGAGTTGGAAGTTTTATCTTGACGATCCATGTGCATAACATGACATACCACACTTTATTTGGAATTCTAAATATTCTCCCTCAATAGAGATGGATACACCACCTCAATCCTATAGTGAGTATAGGAGTTTTTTATGTAGTGGTCGAGATGGACATTGGAGTGATTGTCCACATTCTTCCTCCCCAAATTTTACTAACCAAGTTGTTAGTTCTTCAAATAAGATTGATAGGTCTTCTAAAGAAGAGGAGCACGAACAACATACCAGATCCACTAGTCTTAGAGCAATGCTTCAAACTATTTTGGATCGGGTGGATGCAATGAGAGTTAATTTACAAGCTATACAACAAGAGGCATTAGTGTGGAAAAATTCCAATATGGGGGAAATGAGAAAATAAGAAAAGTTTGGAACTATCACTACCATGCCCATCCCCCAAGTGGAGATATGTCAATAAAATAAACCAAGCATGATCATGAGTTTAGTAGCAAAGAATCCTTAGAGGCTTCCAAATAATCCAATTCATATGAGTGCAATGAAGCCAACATAAAATAAATAAGCCTAGAGTCAAGAGAAGAATTAAGGAAAACCTCTTATGATGACTCTAGCTCATTTTCGGGTGCTAAGGGTTTCGAGAAAAATACCCCAAAGTTAGGCAATGAACCTCATTAAACTCACTTTTAAACATTAAGAATAGATGATATGATGAAGATCATCCTTTATAAAAAATGAAGGATTGTGGGGAGGTGGAGTACGAATCTTATATTTCGGAGTTTGTCATTCCAAAAGAGCACATGGAACCCTATACATTTAAGGCCAAGATGCTCAAATTTCGAAGTACAAGGAATGGTAAATTGATGGTGACACTTTTACCACGAAGTGAATTCGGAAGAATGATATGAAGTTGGGTAAGAGGTTCATGTCTTTAAAATGGTGAGATCGGAACTTTCTTTCCATTCCCTCGCATTTTCCAAGTTTAATCTTGGAAAATTGAATCATTTGTCCCTTTGTCACTCATTGCATGTTGAGAGAATGTTGGGATGGAGATATAAATTTTCTAATTAGTGACATAAAGAGAAGGAGTGGAGGCATCGTGCTTTGACGTAATACAACGTGCTTGATTGGAGGCAACCCAGCATGCCATGAAAAGTGGCTCATATCCTTTTATTTATGCATGCTAGGGTAGATTTTGATTATTTTTATAATTTTTTTACATGAATAGTCCATAAATTATTGGTTCTTAGGGCCATTTTAGTTAAATATGGAAATAAGGGATGTATGAATTTGGAAAATAGCCTAAGTAGTACATGCAGGAGACCCGTTTGTAGGTCTTAGTTACCACAATCACAGTCTGTGTCCCCGCGATCGTGAAGGCCAAATTAGCACGATTATTGAACTATGACCACGATTGCGGAACTATGACTATGATTGTGGTCTAATTAGTTTAAAAAGATAATCCATTTTCCCATCTCCCCTACACAATTCTTTCTTATTTTCTCTCAATATCCTCCCCAATCTTGGGCATTCTATAAGATAATCAATCATTAACTCACTAGTTGGCATAATCTAAACAGTCAAGTAGTCAAACTCTCTTTGGTTTTGATATGAAATTGATTGATTGGAACCATTAGTGTAGAAAAAGGCCTAAAGTTCCTTGTTGATTACTCATTTTTTATAACTTTCATTGTGGTTGGATCTTATATTTGGTTTACACCAATGGGGAAATGTTGAGTACCAAAATTTGAGCATTATATGTTTAATGAAATAGCATACCCTCTATGTTTGATTGAATGCAGAAATGTGTGTGGTTCAATTTCTATCTAATTGATGGGAGACAATGACACTTTAGGTTTGACTTTAATGATTATAGTTCTACTGCACCTATTTGAAATTATTGATTGGGGTTAAAAAAATTACATTCTGAACACTATACAGAAATTGTCATACCTGGTCTCTAGTTCTGCGATCGCAGTCCTGATGACCGTAATTGCGCAACCACGGTTGCGGATAGAACTTTACGATCACTTGATCTAAGAGAAGATTCTGGAAGATGCCAAAATTTCTACACATAATTAACCGACCCAGAAACTACCATAACGCTAGCACATGAGTATATCAAACTGGTCTGGCATGTTGTTGTATGATGACACTAATCTTGGCCTGAGTATACATTGATAATAGGTTCTAAGCTTCTCAATGGGATATTACAACCATATCTAATTCATGGACCCAGAATGTTAAAAAAAGTATAGTGACGACCTCCTAAGAGTATCCAGGGCTTTTTGATTTGTTTGCTGCTTCTGGATGGATATGATTTGTACCAAACCCGTGCGAGGGAAATAAGCAATGGCTAAGGGAGTTATACATAAATTTAAGTGTTATCTCTCTTGCAAACCCAGTAATGAAGATCCAGGGAAGGCATATGAATTTTGGAGTATAATAGGTTAATGAAGTGCATGTACTAGAGGATACTGACATAGCAAAGTTTGGAGTAAAGGTTCATAAGCCATGATCCTGGATGGCCAATATTCTATGCCAAGAAAAATAGGTTTCCTAGGCCTCTACAAAAATAAGTATCTCCACGCAAAAATTCTCAATAGAGGAAAAAATATGGTTGCACATTATCTGTAGAAGAGTCTCACTATGTACCCATATGACTTCTATCACCAAGTTGTGTTCTCATATGGCAGCCTACCTGATGAATTTTATTGATCTAAATGTTGTGTAGATTGTACTTGAATAATAGAGGCAATACTAGATTCAATATGGTAAATTTCATCTATTTCCTTCTCTTATTACTGAATTATATAGAAAAGTAGGTGCGGAGGAGTATTCTAAAGATAACTAGGTAAAGATAAGTCCCCACACCGCTCTACTCAAAATAGTAGGCTAAGGTTTACCTTGGCACAACAAGAAAAAAAAAGTTGACTCAAACCAGTGAACAACTGAGGAGTGTGGATCTTATAGGCCATACACCAATGGGCATTTGGATGATTTGGACATTGATTTTAGGGCCATCAGAGAACTGTTATCTTGTTTACCTCAAGGATTGGGGGATCCATCCACTAGACAACATTCATGTATGTCAGTTAAAGATTATAAGAAAAATAAGAAAGAACATGAGGCACAAGGTGCTATGCTAGCCATCCTCGAGAGAGTCTATTCAATCTTACCAGCATCCTACAAAGACCTCAAGGCATCACATGAGAAGATGCTGAAGAGAGAAAAGAAAATAGATAAATTATTTAACAAAATGTGGAAAGAGTTTAAGGTCTTGTGGAAGACTCTAAAGCCTAAGGCCAAACTACCTTCTTCCAGGCTCGATTGTGATGATTAGGCACCTACTAAGAGGTCAAATTTTGAGGATGATGGTGAGGATACAGGTTCAATAGGAGCAAGCAGCTCGTGATGCATATTCAAAGAGACCCTTTTACTTAACTTGATTACACTTTCAGTGAAGACACTACACCCTTTTGGTTGGGGTACCCCTAGATATTTTTTGTGGGTTTTGGTTGATTTTTTTTATATTGTTTTTATTTTTTTGGGGGGAATGCTACATTGTTGAGGAACTCTGATGGTTCCCATGCTCTATGGATTATCATGCCTTTCTTTTATTTTTTATATTTTTCTGATTTAATTTTATTTTAATATTGTTGATGCACGATTAGCTTTTCCCTATGATGGATTGAGTGATGACATTCTTAAGGGTAAAGTATCATGTTTGGGTTTGATGCATAGATGCAGAGGAATTCTGAGTACTCGTAACATTTAGTGTCATTAATACAAGGGAATCCTGAGTACCTGTACCATTATAGTTTGTTATGTTGGGTTCACGTTATACACCATTAGCGAAGTCTGAGAAGCCATATGGTTAGCTAGCCCATTTTAAGCCAAAATGTGAGACTAAGGCTTTGGTTGTAGCCATAGTTTAGCAAATTTTGCTTGGTGTTTTTTCAAACAAAATTACCCCCTCCGTCAAACTTTTTTTAAAATCAAAGGTATAGACGTGATAGACTTTGTAATAAATCCTTTTCTCTTTTTATGGCCTCACAAATTTCTTCTTAAAAATAAAATTAGATACTCCTAATTTGTCTCTAGTAGGAGGGACATTTGAACCTCCTTGGTGAATTTTACATGCCATGTGTGGTGTGCTTTTGACATTTATCTCTTGTATACTTGGGTTATCTAGAACTTTCCCTATTATTCTCTCAAAGTTAAGGTTGATTGCATTTAGTTGGAACTAAATCTAGTCTAAAAAGCATTCCTATGCTTAATTGAAATCCCTAGCTACCCACTTTGAGCCTTTAGACCCTTTTTGGCAAACACATTACAGGTCGTGAACCATTATTTTCATCCCTGTTTTGAACCATACCCTCCTTGAAGTTGAAAATGCAACTTGATGTTAAAAGCCTAAGTTGGGGGCGGTAAAGTTAATGGAAGGAAGTATGAGGAAACAGAGTGTTAGTAGAATACGAAAGTGCCTAGGTGATATAAAGAAATGTTAAGAATAAAAATGGATCCAATAAATTATAGAATTGAATGAGAGGTTCAAGAAAAATAGATAAAAGTAAGGTGGTGAACAAAAGAAGTGAATTGTAGGCATCAGAAAATAGTTAAAACAAAGAAAAGAGGCCAATAATAAAAATAGAAGATTGAAAAGTGTGATATTGATGTTCAAGGAAGGGAGTAGCCATGTTGTTCTAAAGTAATATCCTACCCTAACCAAAACCTATATTACAAACTTAGAAAGTCCTTTGGAATCTAAAAGAATTTACTTTTTTTGTAGTAGCGATTAAACATAGGGGCAAGACTACGGTATAATATTTGTTGCATTGATATTTATTTTGTGTGAGAGAGAGTTTATGCACTTAAAATTTCTTGTTGCATATTTTGTATCTTGATGTAAGGAATTATCTTTCTTGTAAGGGCGGCATGTGAAACAAATTAAGGTGGGTAATTTTATCACCTTCCAGCAGCGAGGCAAATTGATTATAGCTTAGTTGCCATCAAAAGGGAGTAAATTCTAGAGTATTGGTTTTTGTTTCTTGGTTGCTCATTAAAGTAATATATAGCTTTGGTTTTAGTATTTTATAAAAAGAGCTGTAGTGAAGTTAGCTTAACCCATATGAAATGATCCGTTTGTGGTTGCGGTTAGAGTTGAATTCATTGTGATCTTTAAGGCTTAAGGATTGGGTGTAAATAATTGTGTATCACAATAAGTGGTAGTGTTGCTTGAGGACAAGCAAATGCTATAATTTGGGGGTGTTGGTAAGTGGTGATTTTACCACTCAATCTCACTCATTATTCGTGCATATTAACATGTAATGGATGAATAAATAAGATATAATTGTGATTAGATGCACTAGTATCCAATTCTTGAAGGTATAGAGTTAAAGGGTTGGAAGGATGTGGATTGGAGCTCAAAATAATCAAAAATGGAATAAGAATGTGCAGCAGAAGACCTGAAACAAAAGAATCTTAGGTACCGCAGTAGCAATTTTCTGACTGTGGTTGTGGCAGTCAAGGATGGTCAATCTATCATGGTCGTAGAGGTAAACTATGGTCGTATATCTGCGGTCCCTACCAGACCTGTGCGATCGCGTCTAAGCGAAGGATTTTAGAGCAAGGGAAAAACTACAATTACACGTGCTGATCCTAATTTGACAAAAATGACTCAAACCCTATCATGAAGAAAAATACCATCTTTAACAATGTTTTAGGCTTTCGTTAGACTGTAGTTCATAGCCTCTATTTTTGGAGAAGAAAATATTTTATAAATTTTGGCTGAAGAATACATTAGAGACTTTCTAAGTAAAAGATTTGCTCACTTCCATTATTGATGTTGTGGGAGAACCAAGTTTGAAGTAACATTATGTTAAATCTTCCACAATTTAATTCAATGGAGATTATGTGTATATCTATGCTTATTTATCATATGTGTAGCTAAATCTCCCTCTTAGGATTTTGTGTGAATAAGGGTTTAAGTATGTCTGAGTTTTTATTGTTAGCATCTATGTGGTAATTCATGTTTATGGGTTTTATCATTGATATGCTATTGTTGTTGGAATTTGATGGGTGAAAGCCCCAATAACCCATATGGGTTTGATGAGTAAAAGCTCCAATTTCTAGAAATTTCAAGGCCATCTTAGAAAGAAGGGATTTGAGTGAACTTTAGGAATCCATATTATCCTCAAAAGAGGGATGTGGAAACCTAAGCAATGATAGACAATTACATGTGTAGTTTGGTAAATTTTCACTTTCTTAGAGATAATGGTGAATGGGAGGTTTACTATGCCAATGGAATCATCCTACAAATTGTTTAACACACTTATTAGGTATTTGAAAGCATCAATGGGTTAAAGTTTTGTGTGTTGTAGAAAGACTAGCATCAAAATTTATAACCAAGCCTACCCATATTTGACTTACTAAATCAATGTTGATGACGAACTCCCATGTGTCACTCCCTTGGTAATGCGTAATCTCAAGATCCCTGCATAATTGTTAGAACTCTAATTCTTCATTTCCCTGAATTTATACTAGAAAAACCCAAAGACAAACAATAGTGTAGGAACCTATCCCCCATTTTATCTTTTTGTACCATTTGTTTGAATTCAACCTGTATATATCATTTCAAATTAATTTGATCGCTAATAACATTGTTCCTCTTGGATTCCACCCCGACTCCAAAGTTGGGTAAATATATTGACGATGACTACCTTGCTCTTAAATTAATGTGTATGTTGAGCATTATCAGTACATAGACTTCCACTGCATTCATGGCTCAAATGCCAATCTCGATAATTTTGTCTTAAGAATATTGTCACTCAATCTATCATAGGGAATGGCTTATCTGATATCATTATAATCAAGAGAATGATAAATAAAGAAAAACAAAAACTCAAACAAGAAACAAATCCCTGAAATGTGGGCACCAACAGAGTGCCTGAATATTAGAATCGAGAATGTAAATAAAAGTCATCAAAAATAATATAAAAACATCTAGAAATATTTTAAAAATATAGGCCAAATGAATTAATATGGAGACATGCACCCCCGACTAAGAAGCCTATACTAACCTTATTGTATAATCAATAAAGCATAAATAAAGTAAAAGGGTTATCCCTATAGCAGCATCAAAGTTTCTATCTATATCGCCCCAAGAACCTATCCCGAGACATCACATGGTGGTCAAGGCCACACGTGGACTCAAGCTAACCCTCTAAGCCTCTCATCACTTTCAGAACTCATTATTGCGCAAATCATGCTAATATAAAGAGGAATAACCAGGTCATGAACATACTGAAATACGAAGTAATACTGCTTTGTACAATTAAAATACTAAAATTTTTGTACAGGCTGGTACACTAGTCTGGCGAAGCCTCTACTACAAAGGACTGAGGATCCGTTGGGACAGATCCACAACTGACTCGTACTAAGCTAAAAGTAAATAACCATCTATTGAAAAGACAAAATCGGAGACATAGGTCCTCGAACCATGAGGACTCACCAACCGCAGAAATTTAGATGAAGGTACTCAAAGATCACTATCGCTGCTGAGACTGAGCACCTGAACCTATATCATGAGTATGTGGGGGTGGATGCAACATTTTAAATAATATCATAAATGTATAAGAAAATCATGCATGCTGACAATAATAACTCTCTTCGCTTGAATTATCTAAAACTTCATTTCTGTAAGTCATCAGTAAAAATATATGCTTCATAAATCTCAGAAATCATTTAACTAAACTCAAAATCTTTGAATCATGGCTTAGAGTGACTCGGTAATTCATGGTACTTAGATCATTATAGACGTGGGAATTTTTTATAATGACAAAACTACACCATGTGAGCCGCACGGAGTCTAACGTTTTGCCCTCCTGGGGAGAGAACCCAACATTGCTGGGGGTGTTGTACTCTTTCCAGGGAGTACAACCTTAATCTCATTATCACAATTCCATATTCGGCCTCTGGGCCACAATTATCAATATCAATCCTATGGTGGCACGTAGTTTTGGGGAAATACCATATTTCCTGCTCGGTGCTAAATACTCCTCCTAGACTTAGCTCAGAATGCGTTAGGAAATCCACCCTAATCAATATAAACTCATGGGTCTATTTTAAATACTAAAACATAAATATATATCTCATCTGTAAATCATAAACAACTGTGGATTCCTAACTCGACCCAAAATCAAAACAATCTTTCTCAACGTCATGTACCTTTGTTTATCCAATCATTTAAAATATTAAAATCTTCAAGGAAACATCATAGGACTTATTATTGACTTTCAATCTCAAATATCTATATATATTCAATAGTCAAATTTCTCATAGAAAGGTGTAACTCATGACACTTGTCTTAAATCGCTTAGAAATCATCAATACGTAATGACAATATACAACTAATGGAATAAATTCTCAATTTAAGAAACATGATCTTGAAATAATCATAAATATCAAACTTATTCAACTCAAATCTCATAAATCATAAATAAAGAAATTAGGGGGTAAACCCACTTGTAAAATCATGTAAATCAGTAATGGAAAGTAAATCTTTAGGTACAAAAATGAAAGGAGTATTCTTGTTCAATCCCCACATACCTTTGATTATGATTTTGGAGATGTATAAATTTGATATAAACTTCTCTATAGCATTCTTGAGCTAAATTGCTTGATTCCTTTATTTAGGAAAGCTTGATTCTTGGATCACTTTCAATCTCTATTGAAGATTCTTGAATTTGTTGGAAGAAGATTGAATTTTTGGGTTTTGGTAGAAACCCTACTTTCTATATGTTTCTTGGAAGAGGAAAGGAGAAAATGAAGGGATATTCTCTATTAGGATATATTTAAGACCATATGGGGCGAATTGACCAAAATACCCTTTTTATAAAGCTAAAATTCTCTGATCAGGGCCTATGATGGTCGATCTGATGGTTTGTCAAGTCTCCTGATGGTCCACCAGATCGTCCGTCACTCGAGTACCAAAACTGGAGCATTCTGCCTTGATGTGACGGTCGAAGTGATGGTCATTCAGGAAAATAACGGTCCACCAAGTCGTCCGTCACTCGAGGGCCAGAAATGAGATATTCTGTCTTGACCTGATGGACCCCTTGACGGTCCGTCAACTTTTTGATGGTCCACCATCTTGGCTATCGCACGATGGCCTGAAAAAAGATTTACTACCTTGGCTTAACGGGGATCTTGACGGTCTACCAAGGACTTGATGATCCGCTAGGTCGATTGTCAAACCTGGGAGATCCGATATCGTTTAGTAAAACGGCCATAATTCCCTCGTCTGATGTCGGATTTCAATGAAATTGGTATCGATAAAAATATTATTCAACATGGTTTAAACATAAATCACTTTGTAAGTCATACATATCCACTCAAAATATAGATTTAGGCTTATGAAATGATAGGGTTATTACACTATCTCTCTTGCACTCAGCATCACCCCTTGCACTATCTTAAGCAGAACACTCATCTGAGCCCTCATCATCAGTATAAATGCGACAATTAGGAAGACTATCTCTGGGTTTCAGGACCTTTCGAAGGACCTTCACCCCTTTCCGCATCTTGCTTAAGAACTTTTCTCTTTTCTCCTTCCACTTATTTATCTCCTCATGTGAGTGCTATGAGACTTTACTAATGATTAATAGGCCCTCTCAAGCCTAAAAATATTGGCTCCCTGTATCCTCTACCCCCAAATACCTCTCATAATAAAATTCAGAAACATAGGAATGTCGGGTGGTAGAAAGGTATATCAGTCCCTAAGGAAACCCTTCTATGAGCTTGTAAGACTCTATCTCCTTCCCTGTTGACTTACCCATGTCTATCTTTCATTTCTCACTCTTTCCTTATGTACCCTCTCCCCTAATCTTAAGAGGATAAATTGCGGGTGTTTCATCACTCCTAATTATCTTTAGGATACTCCACAACCTCGACTCGCTTGTATAGCTCAATAATCATAGAGGAAAATAACAGTAGTGTACAACAATGGTTTTCAAAATGCTTTATGTCTGAGATAACTAGAGGACCAAAATTCAAAGGAACATTTTCTAGTATATAAGCAACCATCATGGCCTATATATTTGTAAAAGTAGTCAAGTGGGTACATTGAGAAACCCTACTAAAAATAATGGTCAACAAAATATATGACTTAGTTGTGAAATAATTCATCTATATACCCCTCTCCGTGGCCTCCCAATGAGCCTTATTTCCTAGAAAAAACTTCTCCACCATCTAATTTCCCAGTTCACACCCTTTCATCTCAAATTGATCCATATCTGCATTCGGGAGCCCATATAGGTCATTTATTTGTTCAGCTCCGAAGTGTACTTCCTTCCCTCAGATCCTGATAATTGAGTATAATAGAGATGTAATGCTATGGTTAGGCGTAGAATTCCATTAACCATTGATAATTTTCCTAGCAAGGATCTAGGGAAAAACACCTCTTCCAATATGATATGAGTTGGTCTTGGAATGATGAAAGATTTTTCAGCACCTTATCCAGGCATATTCCTCTCTCTGATAGAAACTTTGTCTTGGAGAGATCACCATACTATCAGTTTTCACATTCAGGGGCCATGAAATAGACTTGGTCAAAATCTTCCATGATGTAAACCTAAAAAACCTAGAAAAAGATAATAAAACTTATCATTAACATTTTCATGCAAAAACTATGTTATGTTATCCAATTAAGCTTACAAGATGGTTTTTTAGTGGGTTTTGGTCAAGAATTATAAGTGCAGGATTTTTGGTCAATGCTAAAAATCACCCTCACATAGAGAGATCATTACTCACTAAGCCGCGATCTTGGTGTCATGATTGCAATCCAATGACTATGATCATGATATCCGAGGCAAGACCAGGCCAATTTTTTCAAATTTCATATCACCCAATACGAATGGCAAATTGGGTTTCAAATCTAGAAAGAACCTTATGCACATGAAATCTAGCCTCTATCTACTTGATTATTCCGTTAATACATGGAAAAACTTAGCATTGCATTTGTTTGGAAATTTCGCCAAGCACTTCGTGTGCATACACCATTTCTAGAAAATTTGAAAAAAAATTGGGTATTCAATACTTCCCCATCAGTGTACACACAAACTACAATAGCTAGCCACACCAATAAACATATTTAAACAAGGATATAGCAATTTAAACATCATTTTAGGCCATTTCTAATGCATAAGTTGTATGACCTTCAAATGCACACAAATGAGGGATTTCAAAATACATACCAAATTGAGGTTGGAAATGATATGCAATGCAACTCTTGGATGCTCAAAACACTATCAAGAGAGGGTCCAGTTTGAAATTAAATTTATAAGGGAGTATGAAGTAAATGTGGTATTTGACATGTTTTTTCAACTAGTCCTGACCGTGATCACAGTCAAAGTTCCATGATGGAGGTCATGCCGCTACTACGATTATTGTTGCATGAGTGTCATGATCGTGGTAACTGAGGCCATTTTGGTCATCTATTTTCCCCTACTTTGTCCATTACACAAGAATTCCACACATTCCCCTATTCAACCAAATTCAAAATACCTTATAGTAGTGTAATATCATGGATTAATCACAAATAAAATAAACCCTACTCTACTATTAAAAAATAAAGGATACGGGACACTTTCGTCGCAGTGGTGGGATGCCTCTTACCTAACTTGTAATTTATCATTGTGGCACACTATTACTCATATTTTCAAGTTGGATCATCAAGGGACTCATCATTCACCTCCGTATCAACTAATCAATAATGGACACCACTTGTAGTTCCGTGTTTTTTCTTAGTCTTGCATACTTGAAATGACACTTCATTATCTTGGATCTAAAATCTCATTTCTCTAAGATCTATATCGATAAGAGCTTTTCAGGTTACAAGGAAAGGTCAAACAAGTATAAATATTATATCTTGGTTTATTCCACAATAAAGAACAATGAAGTTGTCCACCTTTATCAAACCATCAAACAAAACTTCAACCGGTCTCTTAATAGACCAGACTCCTATCAAAAGCCTCATTGTTGTTGGTGTAGGTATTGCTAAACCAAGTTTTTGACAGGTTACATAGGGAATGAGGCTGATGCTTTCTCCAAGGTCACTAATGATTGGTGATTTTACCACTCATTTGCACTCAACATTCCTATACATTACTCTGTTTTAAATAAATAAATGAGGCATAATCATTATTCAATGCACTAATATCCATATTTTGCATGAACAAAGTTGGTAATATAGAAAGATGGGTATTGGAGCTAAAAGAGATGAAATGGACCAAATAGGTGTAGCTAAAGACAAGAAGAAGCCATCAGCCTCAGTTACTATAACTATATGACTTAGGCCACAATCGCGGTCAGTTACTAGGTTAAACAGAATGCGATCGCGGTGCATCAATGTTGTCCAGGGCAGTTTTGTAAATTCACTTGCCCAAATTCCAATCCTTATTAGTCTAAAACCCTTTTTTTTGGGATTGTTTACTTTATAGACACTATTGGATTTAAAACAAGAACCATAAATTGAGCAAGATTTGTAATTAACTTTAAAGACTTGAATTTTTATTGTTTGTGAAGGATGAATGATTTGAGCAACCAATATGTATGGGTATGGTTGTTGATGTGTTTACATGATTTTTAGTCATTGATCATGGATTCCACCATTTCTTGAGATTAATAGTTGGAATTAGTAGGTGAAAACCCAAAATCTCCAAATGGGTTTTATGGGTGAAAATACCAAACTCCGAAAAACTTTTATCTTCCTTGAAAAAGGGATGAAGATGAATGCATGGGATCTCATAGCATGCTTGAAAAAGGGAAATAAGGGGACAAGGTAATGGTGGAAAATTAATTATGTGGTTTACAACCTTTTGCAATCTTAAAAATAAGTGTTAATGGAGTGTAAGTCATGTAATAGGAATCTTCCTAGAAATAGAGTTGACCGATTAAGGTTTTGGGTTAAAATGACTGTCACACTTGTTAGGTGATCGAAAGGGCCAATAAGTGAACTCTTTGAGGTTTGGGTAACAAACTAATTGTAAAGACTTTTGACCTAGCCTATCACTTGCTCAACAACTACATGTCATGTTGAGCAATCAATAACCTACAAACTCTTTACCTTTAGGTACACATAATCCCAAGATTTTCTTCAAATTTGATTTAATTCAAAAGGTTATTGTGACTTATAGTGTGACTACAAATTGATACAACCAAATTCCTTATCAAACCCCCAAATTGCATTATATGTTTCTTTTTGCATTGACTTTTGGTACAATTTTGGTATCTAGAGCACCCATAGGTCTTGAAATTTAAAATTTTCTCCTTGTGGATACAACCCTATCGCGAGTGGGGATAGTTACAATGACTACCTTACCCATAAAAAATATGGAAGTTATTTGAGTGTTATCAAGATGGCGCCGTTGTCGGGGAGTGGAATCTAGATTTTTCTTGTGTCGTGTGATTTTTACTTAGGTGTACCCAGGGTGATTTTGATTTACTTTATTTTTTGATTTTGATTTCGTATAGGTGACTGTATAATAAATAGGGCAATGAGTGTGGTGCTAATCATGATAGTGTTTTTGGTTCCCCTCTTGATGATGAGGGTCAACATAATAATGCGGGCCAAATAAGTGCAATCAGTATCCCACAAACTCATGCGAATGGTGTTTTCCATGTAACAAGTGTTATGCTATACATGTTAAAAATGTAAGTGTTCTATGGAAGTCAAGATTCTAACGACGCAATGTGTGCCATTCAACATAGCACACATTACTTAAAACTCCATCCGTCTTTACTTCTTCCTATTCTCACTAATGGGTGAGGAGGTGTTGTGGCTCCGCTCACTCCTAACCAGCTCAATTATTTCGTAAGATGAGCTTACAATAGTTTTTATTTATTGATACTTCCCATCCTCTAAAATGCTCTAAAGGTGGGATGAGAACAAAAACTTTCGGCAATTGAATAGGGAGTCATTGTATGAAGCATTGGAGAGGTTTAATTATAAGTTAGCCCAATGCCCGAATCACGAGGTCCTGGAGATGATGCTTTACAGAGTCTTATACTGAGCCCTTTGTCCTTTCAACAAAACCGTGGTGGGCAATGCGGCAGGAGGTTCCCTAGCAAAATTGCACTACTATGCAGCAATGGAGTTGCCTATAGAGGTGACGAAGCAAAATCAAGGTTGGCATACCTGAGATGTCAATTTGCCTAAAAGCTATCCTTCTACATCTGTGGTTCACTAGAAGCAATGAATGAGGGATGAAAAAAGGGAGGAGAGCATGTCAACTATAATTACCCCACTTGAACTCTTAATAAATGATGTTATGGATAGACCTATGAAAGAGTTAAATGCCCTGGTATCAAAATCGTATGAGGATGATGAGGAGGCAAAAAATATATGAGGAGATCTGATACCTAGAAAATTACTCGAGAGGTTCTTGCGCCGCCTATCAAAGGCAAGGTGAGAATCAAGGTTGGATGGACCTTGAGCATGATCAGGATTTGAGAGATAGAGAACTTTATTATGACCACTATATGCCTCCCCATTATCAGGACTGAAACAATGAATTAAGCTCGATTGACCCCAAGAAATTTACAATCGAGGATGTCCTTGCAGGTGTTTTGAATAGGGTGAATGGTATGGATAAGATGGTCTATGAATTAAAACGTGATATCTCTCAACTATCTCTAACTGTGGTGTCCCACTCTGCCTCCATCATGTAATTGGAGATCCAAATTGGGAAAATATCTACACAAATTAATGCTAGACCTGGAGTTGGTCACCCTACCGGCATGAGTGCTAATCCAAAGAATGATACTTAAGTCCTAGCAATCGTCATTAGAAGTGGGAAGATACTTGAGGAGAACCTTAAAGTTTATTTGAGTGGAACGATGCTTAATCCTAAGACCAAGGAGGTATAACCTCATAATAATGAAGAAGAAGATAAGAAGGAGACTGAGAAAGTTGATGAAGAAGTGGTTGAAGTTGAAAAGAAACACAATGAAGCAAATCCGACAATCCAAGTTCCTCCACATTCCCTTAACGATTAAAAAGAATATAGGGGGTGTCAAGCTAATGAAATTCCTGGCCAAGCTTAGCAATCTATCAATCGATATACTATTACTAGAGGTGAATAGATCCTGGGATATGATAAGCTAATAAAAATGTAGATGTCAAAGTAAAAGATCATCGAAGGTGACACCATTGAATTCACCATGGGTGTAGTGCTATCTTGGATAGTAAGATTGCAGAGATGAAAGATCACCGCGAAGCTTTCACCATTCCTTGTACCATCAGGACTTATGTGTTTGCGAAAGCTCAATGCGACTTTGATGCGAGCATCAAACTCATGCTATTTATTCTCTACAAGAAGATTTGAATGGAAGCCCAACGCCGAGATCTATGTGACTTTTAATGGAAGATCTGTTTATAAGGATATCATGGAGATTTTCTATAATATCCTAGTCAAAGTGGACAAGTTTATACTTCTGGCAGAATTTATAGTGTTGGACTATGAAATGGACAAAGAGGTACCCATGAACCTTGGTATTCAATTCTTATCCACGAAAAGGGCAATTTTATACATAGAAATAGGGGATATGAAGTCTACAATGCAAGTGGATGAAGTCTCTTTTATGGTTTGTCGGTCTAAGAAGCAATATGCGGACCTTCAAGTTGTGTCCGTGGTAGATGTTGAGATTGAGGAGGTGACTGATGGGGGGCTTAAGGCCACTTTTGGTCCTCTAATTTTACCCTGCTCAGTCCATTGCACAAGAATTTTTCACTTTATCCTATTCAACCACATTTAACATACCTTATAGCACCACCATTTCATGGATCAATTACCAACAAAATAAGACCAACTCTACTAATCAAAAATAAAAAGATACGCACCACTTTCATAGAAATGGTGGGTTTCCTTCCACCTAGAACCTAATTTATTATTGAGGTATGCCATTCTTTATATTTTCAAGTCGGATACTTAAGGGACCCATCATTCACCTATGCATCAACTAAATCAACGGTGGACACCACTAGTAGTTCCATGTTATTTTTTAGTCTTGCAAACATGAAAGGACACTTCATCATCTTGGATTAAAAAACTCAATTCTCTTAGATCCATATCAATTATATCTTTTCTGGTTCCAAGGAAAGGTTGATCAATAATAATAGTTATCTCTTGGTCGATTTTACAATAAAGTAGAACAACGTCCCTAGGACAAATAAAGTTGTCCACCTTTATTAAAACATAAATAAAAGTCCAACTGATCTTTTGATAGACCAGTCTGCCATCAAAATACTCAATATTATTGGTGTAGGTGTTCCCAAACCATGTTTTTGATAGATCGCATAGGGCATGAGATTGATGCTTGCACCAAGCTCACTAATGAGTGGTGATTTTACCACATATTTTCACTCAAAATTCATGCATATTACCATGTTTTATATAAATAAATGAGGCCTAATCATGATTTAATGCACTAATAGCCACATTTTGTAGGAATAGAGTTGGTAAGATAGAATGACGTGGATCAGAGAAAAAAGAGGTCAAATGGCAGCAAAAGTATGCAGTAAAGACCAGGAATAGTCATCAACCTCAGTTACCGTGACCACGGAGTATCAAGAAGGTCAATAGAAAGTTATCGTATAGCATCACCTTAATCACGATAGTTTCGATCATGGACAATCTCATGAAATCGTATCTAAGAAGGAAAGTTTCCCATTGCATATTTGTAAATTAATTTGGCCAAGTTCCAATCCTTATATAGTCTAAAAACATTTCTTCTATGGGGATTTCTTACTTGATAGGAACTTTTGGATCTGAAACAAGAACCCTAAATTGGGAAAGATTTGTAATTACCTTTGGAGACTTGAATTTTTAGTATTTGTGTAGGATGAATTATTTGAACAACCCATATGATTGTATATCTTTCTCTACTTTCTTCATGAGTATCTAAATATTTTAGTATTAGGATTATACTGAACTAAAGTGTATTTATATGCGGGTGTTGATGTGTTTACAAGATTTTTAGTTGTTGATCATAGATTCCACCATTACATGAGATTAATAGTTGGAATTTGTGGTTGAAAACCCTAAATCTCCATATGTGTATGATGGATGAAAACACCAAACTCTATAAACCTTTTATCATCCTTAAAAGAGGGATAAAGGTGAACCTATGAGATCCCATAGCATCCTTCAAAAGGGTTATAGGGGTACAAGGTAATGGTGGAAAATTAAGTATGTGGTTTACTACATATAGAAATCTTTTAAATAAGTGTAAATGGTATGTATGTCATGTCTTGGGAATCTTTCTAGAAATAGGGATGCTCGATTGAGATTTTTGGTGACTATGAATGGCACACTTAGGCTCCTTCCACTCAGTCGGAGCCATCCTCTATGTAAACATATAGATAGGATGAGTGATCAATATAATGATCAATTTCCCTATAGGGAGGAACACCACGAAGATCATCGAGGAAAACCTTAGGAAACTCACTAACCTCTAGAATAGACTGTTATGCAGGACCATCTGCTTTAGAATCTTTAACCAAGACCAAATGATAAAGATACCATTTCAAAATCAATTTTAGGGCCTAAAGATATGATATGAACCTCCACTTAGGCACCAAGTAACTCCCTTCCTACTCAATATCCGACTCATTAGGGATTTTAAAATGACCTTATGGGTTTGACAGTGTAAAGAGGCATAGAATAAATGTAACTAATCCATCCCCAAAATGACAGAGAAATCTAACATATGTAATTAAAATAAATCCACCAAAGTCTCTCTACTAGTACCACACAACCCCTATAGACATTTTTTGTAACCACAGAGGTACTTACCAGGCTAGAAATAAAAAAGTGGTCTGAAATATACTTAGGTTTTAAACCAAAATACACATCCATAAATGGGGTCACATCAGAAAGAGTGGACCCCAAATCAAGGAAGCAAGACATATTATGAGAAATGAGTTTCAGCATACCAGTGAAGACATCAGGTGATGACTAGGACTCCGAATGGGTAGTGAGAGAATAGAGACGGTTTCTACTAGTGTTTAAGCTAGAAATGGTACCTTTAGGTGGAGGAGCTAATGAAGAGGCAACAGGAACCTTATTTTCCCCAATAGCAACATCGCTTGATGGACAGTTTTTCCAGATATTTCTAGGTTGGCCATATCTACAGTAGTTATTTGTCTATTCATCAAATAATATCATGGTGCAACCGCCCAAAAAATTAGCAAGAAAGATTTTATGGAGCTTATTGAGCCCCACTAACATTAAATTGGGCACCCAGTTCCCTTGGACCATCGTCACTTAAAAATGATGATCCCTAAATGTCTTTGGATAAGGAGCACTAGCCATTGAATATGAATCAAAGTTGCCCCCTTCTTCTTAGACCACTTATCACCACCACTACAAATTTGTTGATGACCTCCCCCTTAAATAACATACCAAAAGTTCTTACTCTAATGGTCTTCCATATCCATTTTCTTTCTTTTCTCCTCCTTAACCTGCTACATATACACTATAAATTTAGAGATATACATATCAATGTTCAATAAGGCAGCCTTTCTCTCAAAAATAAAATCATGAGAAAACCTAGAAGAAAATTTTCTCATCCTATCCCTCATACTAGACACTAGCTCATGTGGATACCATGACAACTGGTGTAATTTCTAGGGATACTTTAACACTTTGATCCTTCGTTGCTTTAAGTTGAAAAACTCCTCTACTTTAACCTCCCTCAACTCCTGATCATAGAATTAGTAAAGAAAAGCACTAGACAAATCATACCATTTAGTAGGCTTAACACAATCTCTTGCTTCCATTTCTTGAACCATTGGTACAATACATCCTTTAACTAATAAGCAAAAAACTCCACAACCTCTACCTCAATAGCATACATAACCTTAAAGATATTTTCCATTTGATCTATAAAGCTCTAAGGATCCTCTATTAGTTTAGTAGCAACAAAAGTGGTAGGAATCAACCTCATAAATTAATAAAATCTAGTGGCCTCAGATCAACTCCCAATAATACAAGCACTACGCATCTAACGTGACTGAGATGTCATTAAATGAGTCAATATATGATCGGACTAGTGACACTTAGCATTGACAATATCTCCTAGAGGTGGCTGAGTTTGAGTACCATAGCTGGAGAAGGATTGGTTGGAAAAGGTAGAACCCTACAAAAGGAATTTAAAGCACAAACCCTAAACTAGGTCTGTACCAGAAGAGTAGGACATGCTCCATCCACATTATTCTCAGATGGGACAAACGAGTCTCCACAAACATCAGATCATCTGGAAGACATGATCTGAAATGCAAATAAACGAACATTATAGGGATTCAAGACCTTAGAGTCTTTATCCCAAAAAAGGAAAATAGGAAAAGGAAACACTACCAAATGCCTTATAAGCTCTCACTTATAAGTGTGTCACGCTAAACACCCCTAAAATATACTATACTTGACATGGCTTTGTTGACACACCATGACATTATAATCTAATCTCTGATACTAGGGCCTGGCCTGTGATAACACTAAAACAATACCTTTCTTATGAGACTGTAAGTGATTATTGTCAATATATAACCCAACTAGGTTGGGGTTGAATCCCACAAGGAATGTAGTATCGATTTAAGTTGTTTCTGAGTCAATCAACTCATAGTTAGCAAGTACCTGTAAATGGGGTTTTTTTGAAAGGTAGCAAATAATTACTTCTCAATTCAGTGTTTGAAATTACTATGATAAGGGAAACTAGAGTTATGTTCACGGTGGGTATTGGGATTTGGCAGACGCTAGTAACGGTTCAAGATTCTTGTGGTAGGTGGGAATAGCAGACTATCCTAGGCAAAGATATGTCTAAATATTTCTCAACCTATTTAGACATTTAGCCACCTAATTCTTTCGAACTTAGGTAATTTATATTTTATAACAGGATGATATGTCAAGTTAATTAATCATGGTACATCATTAATTATTAAATGGAAGTTTGATGCTTCCAAGTCCTTTTTGATAATTTCCTTCTTACTAGGGTTGATTTCTTATCTCAACCAAATCACTAGTAAGCAAGGCCTATTATTTGCAACCAATAGTCGAAATATAAAATAATGGAATTAACAAGAAGTTTCTACCACCGTTAGAATCTTGAACACTTTGGTACGTTACAAGCCTAAACCCATAGATCCCATAACTTGGGTTAAGAGAATTTAGCTACTCATAATATAATAAGAAAGATAACAAGTTGAATTCATAATTTGATAGATGAACTTATAGCAAAATAAATGCAACAAGTATTTCCTAGATTTTATCATAGTAGAAAATCCAAAAAAAGTTGTAATAATTTCTCCAAAAAGTAACCTATATTACAACAGAAAAAAGTAGAGAGAAAACTTAAAAAATATGTAAAGTTCCAGATCCTCAGAAAACCCCTAAATTATTCCTTAAATACTTCAACCTAATTATGGAAACAAATCATATATTACAAAGCTTTTCTTGCATAGGTGACGACAAAGTGTGATGCCTCATCAGGAGTCTGATGACTTATCACAAATGTTGTCATCTTCTTCTTCGAGTTTGATGATTTCTGCCTTAGAGTGATGATGACACTTTAACGGCTTATGAGGAGTCTGACGACTTATCAGATTTATCGTCAGGTCCTCTTCTACTAGTATGATTTCTAACTTGGGATGATTGTATTCCTGACATCTTATCACACACCTGGCGGCTTATGAGGGAATGTCGTCACACTTCTGCTCCTATTACCTCACACTGTATACAACTTATGATGATTCTTATAACTTATCACAAAGTTGATAACTTATTAGAATTGTCATCGCTTCTTCATGTCAAGTTCTCAAGTACTGCCTAAGCCTGACGATGAGCCTGACGGCTTATCTCAACTCTGATGGGCTATCACAGGTTTTCATTACTTTTTCTAGCTGAATCCAATTCTCTTTCTAAGGCTGATGGCAACTCTGATAGCTTATCACAAGGCTGATGACTTATCAGAAAAGTCGTCATCTATACTTCCCTCTCTACTTGCTTAGAAAGCAACTCTTTTACTTTCATTATTACTGGTTCTCTTGCATCTAGACTTTTACTATAATATAAAAGAGAAAACAATAAAAAATAACAAACTTTACATTAGACTTTCTAATTATTCTCAGTTAAAAGCCACAAATGTGTTAGCATCTGCTCACACATCAACACCCTCAACTTAAAACAATTGCTTGTCCTCAAGCAAGTAAAACACAACCAAGAGTATACAAAGAACATTCGGCAATCAACCATCCATATTATCCCAAAACATCTTCACTATCTCCAAGGTTAATTTTTTTAAAAAACAACTGTGCATATTATTGAAGAAAAACAATGGGACACACAAGAATCAAGATATGTCATTAATTCAGCAACAACAACTAGGCATGTACAAAGATTACACTATCCAAACAAGTTAACAACTAGCAACGTAACCAATGTGCCATTACTACAAAGAAGTCCCACTTCACTTATATCAGACATCACATATGTTACCATGGGGGCAATCAAATGATGCTGACTTTCAGAATGATGCTCCAATCAGTGTATGCCAAATACCATAGGCTTTCCCTTATTTTCAATACCAAGATTTTCAAACAGGTCAGCTAGGATCACTATGGGTCTTCCCTTTGGCTTGTAATATAGGTTAGGGGCTGGTATGATACTCGATGATATTTAAAATGACTAAGCCTCCTTAACACTATAATAGCTTCTAGGTCTCACTTATTGACCTTTTTCTATTCTTCTATTTTCTTGGTCACACATATTCAGGATGGGTTCGATCTTTTCGACAATCACTTTTTTTTTTCACAAATTTTCATTACTTGTTCTTTTCCACCACACCCATTTTTTTTATTTAATTCTTTTATTATACTTTTCTCCATACTTATTTTACATCACACACCCCTATGATAGCCACCCTCAACTTAAGTTGTTTCCCTAAGTCAAGGTGTACAGTGTCCAAGGAGGACTATGGCCAAAATAGGTTCATTATAATATAAATGGGATGATGATAGGTATCATAAAAAGAAATAGTCTATTAAGGCTTAAAATAAGGATCAAGGGATATTATGCGTATAGGGAAGGTCATTTAGGATAAAAGTGGTCTAATATAAAAATGGCCTATGATCCTTCCTAACCCCTATCCTTTAACCTAAGTAAGACTAACCAGGCAAGTTTTGGATTCAATATACAAAGGGAACTTACTAAGATCTCAGACACATATGGCACACAAGTATATCATAAGTTACTACTTATCCAATTCATGCAATTGTTTAGCAATGAATATCAAATCATTAGAACTAATACTATAACAAGATGTACAGGATCCATGAAATTGATGGCCCATATGTCAAATAATTCCACTTCAAGCACCTTAGTCAAAGGAAACTCATGTATTTTTTAGATCGACCCCTTCCTCTAAAATTGGTCGTACTTCAACACAAACTCATGAGCATCCTTGAAAAATATTGGCCAATAGTAGCCACTCTACAACACCTTTCTTGTCGTTCGGTCACCTGCATAGTTACCTCCAACTGGGGAAGCATGAAATGCATCTAATATAAATAATACATCAACTTCTGGCACATATCTCCTTATAATATTATCAGCACATCACAAAAAAAGATATGGCTCATCCTACAAGTAGTGTGTAATATCATAAAGGAATTTCTTTCTTTGATGGAAGAAAAGATTTTCTAGAATGACTTCAGTCACACCATAATTTGCAAAATTAGTGTACTAAGGCATTTTCTCCATAGCAGCAACAAAAATCTCATCACCAGGAAATGCATTATTTATCTCTATTTCTTCACTAACTGCCTGCTTACCTTCCATTCTAGATAGATGATCTATAACTTAGCTTTTACTACCCTTCCTATCTCTAACTTCAAAGTCAAATTCTAGTAGAAGCAACACACATATATCCATCATTTGTTTTGCATCCTTCTTAGCCATCAAATACCTCAAGGATGCATGGTCAGTGTGGACCACCATCTTGGTCCCAAGCAGGTAAGCCCTCAATTTCTCAAAAGTATACAGTAAAATGAGGAGTTCTTGTTTATTGATGGTGTAGTTATTTTGCGCTTCATTCAGTGTTTTGCTTGCATAATATATTAGATGAGATAATTTGTCCTTCTTTTGTCCCAATATAGCTCCAAGGGCAACACCTCCTACATCAAACATGATCTCAAATGGTTTTTACTAGTCCAGTGCAACAATGATAGGGCCTCGAGCAACTTTAAGGCATACAAATGCCTTTAAGCAATTATCATCAAATAAGAACTTCACTTCTTTCTCCAAAAGTTTGCAAAGTAGATTTGGAATCTTTGAGAAGTCTCTTATAAACCTCCGATAAAAGCTAGCATGTCCAAAATAACTACGCACTCCCGTCACTGAAATGGGAGGTGGTAGTTTCTCAATAACTTCAACCTTTGCTCAATAAATCTCTATCCCTTATGCTTTAATTTTATTCCCGAGAACGATGCCCTCCTTTACCATAAAGTGGCATTTCTCCCAATTAAGCACCAAATTGAATCCAACACATCGTTGCAAGGCCATACTCAAGTTTGCCAAACACAACTCAAACGAATCTACCACCATAGAGAAATCATCCATGAACACCTCTAAGGTGTCCTCACTATAGCTTATAAAATAGACATCATGCACCATTGGAAAGTAGTGGGTGCATTGTATAACCCAAATGTCATCCTCTTAAATGAAATGGTGCCATTTTGAATGTCATATTCTCCTAATCTTAAGGAGTAATACAAATATGGTTATATCCAGAATAACCATAAAACAAGAAATATCACCCCCTTCCGGCTAAATGATCAACAATTTGGTCTATAAAAGGCATTTGGAAGTGGTCTTTTAAAGTCCATGATTTTAGTTTGTGGTCATCCGTGTAAAATCTCTAGCCAGTAATAGGCCTGAGTGGAATCAACTCATTTCTTTCATTTGCAACAACAGTCATGCCATATTTTTTGGGCATGCGTTGAACTAGGCTAACCCATTTATTATTAGAAATAGGGTAAACCACTCCTACATCCAACCACTTAATAATTTCCTTCATAATTACCTCTTACATTGGTGGGTTAAGATGGTGTTGGTGCTTAAAGGTTGGAATACAATCTTCCTCAAGTTGTATTTATACGTGTAGATGCCAGGGGGAATTCTAATAATATCTGCGATAGTCCTTTCTATTGCTTTTTTGTACCTATGAAATACCAAAATAAGTGCTTCTACCTGCTGCTCACCCAACTCAGCTGCAATAATAACGGGTAGCATATTTTCATTTCCCAAAAAGATGTATCTTAAATGCACTGGCAGTTCTTTCAATTCCAACATCGATGGATTTTCAATGGATGGCTTAGCCGGTGGTGTTCATCAATTAACAAGATCAAAATCGAGCTTCTTAATAGTATGAACCCATTCCTGACAAAGAAAAAATAGTCTCTTCATACTCCTCAATGCCTTCATGATTAAAATTCATTAGAACTGCGGCTAAAGGCTCGACAACAAGTTTCTCCTCTATTGACACCTCTTGCTCATCCTCATAATATACATTAACAATTGAGAAAACACTCATTTCTTTATGCAACTTAATTGATTGGTACACATCAAATTGTACCACATCTTCATCATCCTAAATAAGAGCTCATTAGCTTGCAAATCAATCAACACACTTTCGGTTGTGAGGAAAGATTGACTAAACATTATCGGCAACTCGAAGTACACCTCGTAGTCTAGAATAATGAAATCTGCAGGAAATATAAAGCAAGCTACCTTTACCAATACATCATACAAAATACCAACAGGTGATTTTACTGATATTTCCACCATCACGAGTCTCATGTTTGTGGTTGTGGGACTTCCCAAACCTAAATTTTTATATACAACCAGTGGCATCAGATTAATTCTTGCTCACAGATCACATAAGGCCTTAGCGAATACTAGAGAACCAATCATACAAGGAATAGTGAATGCTCCTAGGTCTTTCTTATTCTGCACCAAGGACCTATATATATAGCGTTACAATGATAAAGATTATCCTTCGGTTCATAGCTCACCATTTTTTTCTTCGTCATAAGATCCTTCATAAATTTAGCATAACCTGGTATTTGCTCGAGTGCCTCCACCAAAGAAGCATTTATTGTTGACTGCTTCACTATTTCCATGAATTTACTAAATTTTATGTCATCAACCTTCTTCTTCAATCTCTAAGAAAATGGAAGTGGTGGTCTTGGGAGAGTTTTCACCACTACTTCCTTTTCCTTCTCTTTCTCTCTTTCCAACTTATTAACCTGCTAATGATTAAAAGGGATATCAATTCCATCAAACTTCTTAGACTCCACTGGATTATATTTTTTAAGCTCACCATATACTTTAATCACATCTTCAACTCCACCTTTTCCCACATAAGGGCTAGGTAATGTCTTACCACTTCTAGTGGTAATTACCATACATGAGCCATCATTCCATGGATTCTGAACTGTATCACTAGGTAACTCTCCACTCTTCCTCTAGTTCAGTGCTGTGGAGTGTTGGCTCATTTTCTTTTCAAGCTATTTAATTGAAGTAGAGTGCCATTTTACCAACTGACTCATAGAGGATAGATTGGTCTTCATGGTAGTCACCCCTTAGTTGGTATCCTCCACTCCCTTTAACAATTTATCCATCATGTCCTCCATGTATGTCTTTTCAAAACTTCTAGTAGAAGCCTCACGATTTCCAGGAAGGACATATAACCCTCTTCTATCATTATTGATCCTTCAATTTCTTTTCTTCTAGTTCTTATATCTAGCCTTGTCATAATAATTCTGACATTGATTTGCTTGGCTATTCCCTCGAAAACCACCCTGATTATTTACATAGCTCTCCTCTTCTTCTGAGTCGGACTCCACTTTGCCTTTCAATCCCACAACCTTCACTTTGTCAGTTTTACCTAATAGTAAATACTTGGTTAGCAAGTGCATCTGCATTTTTCTATATAAAGGTATTTGGTAACTCTTAAAAGGATGATTGGGAATAAATTTAGTGTTGACAGTTGCATTTGTTAAGTGTATTTGATGATGGAGTCAACTCAATTCTTTTCTTATTATTTTGAACGTCATGTCATGTCATAAAATCTTAATATGGACAATAATGACGATGGTAATGTTATGGAAGACCTTAAAGGAAATCTTTCAATATATTCCCATCTAGGTCGACTTTGGGGAAAAGAAAAAAAAAAGAGATTTAATCTTAGATTAAATCAAGGCGGCCCAAACTTATATTTTACTAAATGTAAGAAAGTTGAGCCATTTGTGAGGTAACCAAATTCTCTTAATAATAATAAAATCTAGTCATTTATCGTGACTTCTCTTATTTAAATTATTTTGTTGCAATGAAGTATGTACCTGTAATGTTTGGAAGAAGAATTTTTGAATCTCTCTTAAAGTGAAACAGACAAGATCCTTGAAGAAAATTTTGCTTGATGGTTCAAGGAATATGTAAGATTTAAATAAATATTATGTTTTATATAAGGACATACTTTAATTGGCTTCTCAAATTTAACTAAATCATTGATTATTTTAAATAGGCTCGGTGCAATTCCATTGAAAATAAATACTTGAATATTCTTGCTTATGGACCATTAATAGGAGCTACATGCCATTCTATTTATTTTGTTAATGGATATAAATTTCCCATAGAATGTCATGGTAGCATGAGATCAACAATGAATAGTTGAGTTGGTATCTCAGTTCAAAATTTTTTTGATTATCAATGGATGATAAAAGAGATTATGCTAGTGGAATACTGTCAAGCACCTTTAAAGCAAATAGTGTTATTCAAATATGAATGGTTTGACCCAACAATGGATGTCGATGTTAAGAAGCATGATTAGTTTAAATTGATTGATATTAACCATCATCGTTAGTATAAAAAGTAAAAGCCTTTTATTGTTGCAATGCAAGAAATTCTAGTATGTTGTGTACCTTATCTAAGTAAGAAAAAGGACAAGGATGATTGGCTAGTTGTATTGAAGGTCAAACCTCAAAATGTTATTGAATTACCAGTTGAGAAAGTGGTGAAAACTTCAGAACTGAATGTTCCTTTCCAAGTTGAAGAAGTTGAAGTCAATGAGATCGATATGACTATTTTTATTAATGAAGATATTCTATTGCAAGGTCCAAATCGGGGTGTTCTTGAAATAAATGAAACTCCTAATTGTGGTTTATTTAAAGATCCTCATGAAATCCCAGATTGATCTACAAAATAAGAATATGAAACAGAGGAAACTAAGGAGGAACATAAAGATGAAGAGTTTGAAGAAGTCATAGATAGTGACTAGGGTTTGCTAAAAATGTGGTATTTTACGTTTGTAGTATTTTGTTTTTAGTAAGAAGACATTGATAGTTACTAGTGCTTGATAAAAAATTGTTATTTATCTTTATTGTATTTTGTTTTTTTTAGTATTAGCTTCTCCAAATTATTATATTTTTCTTAGTTTTTCTTTTCCTTTTATTAATCTGTTGGTTTTTTATATCACATCATTTTTAATTTTATTTTTAATAGTAATGATCTAATGACATTGTTATTTTTTTGTAGATATGACTCAAGGTGTATATCGTGTAGGAAAGTTCTTAAGTAGGAGTAAGTCTTCTTATTTTTCAAAAATTCCTTCTATTTAAATACTAGTAATTGAATAGGAAGATATAAGTTCCATCCCTAGCAATATGCAAACTGATCAAACACAACTACCCAATAGTACCATCAGTTTAAATATTGGAAGAAAGAAGTACCTCGATCATTCCTTATAAAACCCCTATTTCACCTAACCAAAGCAATCAAACAGGCAAGAATACGAATTCTTAAAGCAATAGAGCAACTGACGGAACATCTAGTCAGAGAAATACATCGAGTTCAGGTGATTCTCGTTTTACTAATGGTCAGACACTTATTTTTCTTACTTCTTCATGGTTAGTACATACTATTTTGTTTTTGTCAATGTTTTTGTTGTCTATTGGTCATTATTAGTTTATAATCAATGCCCAAATAGCTTTTGTGTTCACTATTTTTGTACAAAATTGGTGTACTATTTTTGGTGTGTGATTTGATATTGTACAGATTGGAACGTTCTTCAAAATACTCTAGATCCATTAAAGTGAAGTTGATCCCATCGGATCAACTAGAAAGGTGTCTCAAAAGATATCAAAAATGGTTATTTTTGAGAGTTCAAGGTATGTTTTTAAAATAATAATTGATAGCAATAGTTTGAGTTTGCAGCTAACACATAATTATATTACTTTAGACTATTTTTAAGAAGAATTTCTATTGGGATGCTTCCGTTAGTTAATTAGTGCTGATGCAACATTAGTAAAGGAAGGTTGCATTATGTTACAAGAATTTTATTTCTAATATAAAAAAACATAGAGCTATAGTTCAATCAGGATTTTTAAATGACCATGTGTGGGAAAAGTGGATAGAACTTTGGAAAAGTGATGAATGTTTTTAGAAGTTCAAGATAAATTTTGAGAACGTTTGAGGTGGGTGTAAAGTAGTAGCTGGGACATACACATGTTGTTCTTTCATAGATAGAGATCATCGGTAGAAGCTTGTAAGTATAAATTTCATGAACAATTTTTACAAATTAAAAACTTAGTTTATATGCCAACGTAGTCTGTGATGTTGTGGTCTACTGCTATATACCAAGAAATTATTGATTAGCTAAATTATTGATGTTTTACTTGTTGTTATGTCATTTTCGCTGCTGATATGCTATATTTTGTTTTTTTTTGTTGTCAATGCTGCTAGAGTTTATCATAGCATTATTTGATCTACTTCCTATTAGTTGTGGCTAAGGACTTGGATTATAGTGTTAAGTTCTTGGTTGGTACTTTGTATTAATTCTTACCTTTATGGGCTATACTTTTTGTCTGTGCTATGTATGAAAGGCGGCAGTATTCATATTTACATGTATAGATAGCATGCCATTGAAAAATGTAAGACATGTTAGTGTAGATTCTTAGTTGTGATGAGGATAGCATTAAGAGTTTGGTGACTCGATACCTTGTGGATGATGGGAAATGAGCTTATAACTAGTGTGGCTACTACAACCATGCACTTTAATACTGCAAATTAATTAGTAGTCATACAAAGATTTTTTGTTTATATTCTCTCTTTCTTATACATCTACATTTTTTTGGTATAGGGTATGACAGTCGATATATAACAGGCTGAACCATCTCTCCCTTTTATATTTAAAATAGTTGATAAATCGAGCACACTATTTTGGAGTTGTTAATGACTCTACCTTATAATATTAGAATTGAAGGGTTGCTTAAAATTTGAGCAACTAATCTTGTTGTTATCCACTAATTTCATTTGTAACTTTTTGCTAGAGTTGTCATGGCTACTGCTATGGTTGTCTTAGTTTACATACCAACGTAGTCTGTGATATTGTGCTCTACTACTAAATAGCTGGAAATTATTGAATAGCTAGAGTATTGATGTTTTGTTTGTTGCGATGTTCTTTTGGGTGCTGATAGGCTATTTTTTTGTCTTTCTTTTACTGCCACTGCTGCTAGAGTTGCTACTATCATAGCACTCTTTGATCTGCTTTCTTTTGGATATGACTAAGGACTGAGGTGATAGTGTTGGATTCTTTGATGGTTTTCTGTGTGAATTCTTGCCTTTATAGGTTGCACTTCTTGTTTGTGCTTTGTATAGATATGAGAAACAATCACATTTCTATGTATAGGTAACATGACGTTAAAAAATGTCAGACAAGTTAGTGTAGCTTCTTGTTTGTGATTATGATAGCATTATGAGTTTGGTGATCCGATACTTTGTGGATGATAGAAGATGAGCTTATAACTAGTGTTGCTGTTAACACCATGCACTTCAATACTACAAAGTAATTTGTAGTCATACGAAGCTCTTTTGTTTATGTGGTCCTTTTCTGATACATCTATATTTTGTTGGTATAGGTCTTGACGGTCTACATATAACAATCTGAACTATCTCTCCCTAATATATTTTTAATTGTCGATGACTCGAGCTTAAAATTTTAAAATTGGTAATCCCGAGCTCACAATTCATTGAATTGAAGGAGTGCTTAAAATTTGAGAAACTAATCTTTTTGTTGTCCACTGATTTCATTTTGAAACTTTTTGCTAGAGTTGTCATGGGTTATGCTATGGTTGTGTCTAAGTTGTTGTCCATTAATTTTATTTGAAACTTTTTGACAGCGTAGTCATGGTTGCTATTTTGGTGGTGTCTAAGTTGTTGTCCACTGAATTCATTTATGACCTTTTGCTAGAGTTTTCATGGCTGGTGCTATGGTTGTGTCTAAGTTGTTCTCCGCTGATTTCATTTGTAACTTTTTGGTAAAGTTGGCATGGCTGTTGCTATGGTTGTGTCTAAGTTGTTGTCCACTGATTTCATTTGTAACTTTTTGCAAGAGTAGTCATGGTTGCTGCTATGGTAGTGTCTAAGTCGTTGTCATGTATAGATAACATGACATTGAATAATATAGGACAAATTAGTTATCTTCTTGGTTCTGATAATGATAGCATTTAGAGTTTGGTGATCTGATATCGTGTGGATGATGGGAGATGAGCTTATAACTATTGTGGATACTAACACCATGGACTTGAATATTGCAAATTAATTAGTAGTCATACCAAGCTCTTTTGTTTATGTGCTCCTTTTCTGATATATCTATATTTTGTTGGTATAAGCCATGATAATCTACATCTAACAGGTTGAACTATCTCTCCCTCGTATATTTATAATTGTGGATGACTCGAGCACATAATTTTAGAGTTTGTAATGACTCGAGCTCATAATTTTAGAATTGAAGGGGTGCTTAAAATCTGAGCAACTAATCTTGTTGCTGCCTACTGATTTAATTTTTTACTTTTTGCGAGAGTTGTCATGGTTGCTGCTATGGTTGTGTCTAAGTTGTTGTCCACTAATTTCATTTGAAACTTTTTCCTAGAGTTATCATGGTTACTGCTATGGTTGTGTCTAAGTCGTAGTCCACAAATTCATTTGTAACTTTTTACTTGAGTTATCATGGTTGTTGGTAAGGTTGTGTCTAAATTGTTGTCCACTGATTTCATTTGCACCTTTTTGCTAGAGTTGTCATGGCTGCTGCTATGGTTGTGCCTAAGTTGTTTTGCATTTTGTTTGGTGATGTGAATGTACAGTCTTTATTTTGATCAAAGAGCTGCCACTGCTGCTAGAGTTGCTTCTATATTTTCTTTGTTCTGCTGCTATGCCAAGAGGTTTAATGATTGTATATCATTTTGGTTTGTAGCTATATATGTTGGTCTAATTCTAATTACCTTGAAATTTGGTATAGTATCTTAAAATAATTCTAATCATGATGGAAAATCTTTTGTTGGTGACCGTTCCCGACTTATACATGTAAGTCCATAATTTACATCATTGCTCTTCTCTTATTTATCTTTTTTATTGATATGAACTTGAGTCTGTTTTAATAACTCTACTTATTACAGAAAAAGTTCAAAGAAATAGTACTGGAAAAATTATAGCGTGAATGTAAAATTGATCAATTGGAATCATATTATGAAGATGTGGGACAAGCAAAGAAGGAAATATTATTTGGTCTTGGGTCTGAAGATGAAAGTTACTTTGGAATAAAACTGTGTTCCTATAATGCCTCCTCATCATCAATACCACCTTTGGTTTCTTTACCGACAACAAATTTGGATGAGTTTGTGAAGAAATTGATTCCGGCACTTACTACTCATTTTCTTCTGGTAGTCATTGAGTGTGTTGGTGGTATTAGGGTACAAGAAGGGGTCGTACTTGATCCTTCTCCTACTAATGATGATGATGATGTTGATTCCTAGATTTATAGTATTCTTAGTCCTTGATCATTGCATTAATTTTTGGATAGAATATTTTGTGTGGAAGTACAAAATATTTGATTTTGACACTAATTGTTGATTGATTTGGTTTGACATTAGTTTATTTTTGAAAAACATTTATGTAGAAAAAAATTATGGGTGTTTAGACACAATTATTGTACATTTTGCTATCTATATGATGTTGGTTATTTTAATCATTCTATAATTTACATCTTTCAATTATTAGCAATAAATAATTAGTCATTAATATTTTTTGTTGCTACTGAAAAACTATAGAGACGAAAAAATTTAGTTGCTAAAGACGACTGCTATTACCGATTAAAAATTAGGGACTAAATTTTGTTGTTTCTATTTAAAAGCTTTGGCGACGGATAAAGCTAGTCACTAAATACCGCTACTTAGTCAACCAAATTATGTTGTAATGGATCAGTGGCAAAATAATCTGTCGTAAATTTAGCCATGATGAAAATTAATTTTTCTGATAGCAACGGAATAATTCATCGTTAAGAACAAAAACTAATATTTGACGTTGCTAGGGGATCAAAAATTTTGCGACAGATATCAATTTTTCATCGCTTTACGGCTAGCAACGAGCAACATAGCGCTAGAAGCTGATCCGTTGCAATTCTGTCACAATTTCTTTTTAGTGACAGATTTTCACATGATAGAGACGAAAAGCATGTGTCGCTAAATGTTGTTTTGATTGTTGTGGTATTTTTTAGAGTGAAGTATTTGATGATATGTCATGAAAATTTATAAAAATAGGTTAATATAGTATTTAGAGTTAATTTATAAGTGAAAGGACATCTATACCCCTCCTTCAAAGTGAACAAAACCTAAAATTGCTGAATTTTTATCATCAGCCTTTCGCGGAGGGTGATCTCCGTGATAAGCTCCGCGTCACATTTCGATCGTGAACCCTTACCACCTCTTCATGAAAATACATATAACTTTTTTCTCAGGTATGGGATTATGGAGAAATCAGATGCGTTGGAAAGAGGACACTTTTATGTATAATTTCTTTGATCTTGAGCCAAAAAATTCTACAAATCCCAGAAGTTATACATGTTCAAATTATACCCTTGTAGAATCAAATTTCAAAATTTGGTTGATAATGAAAATTCTTAACTCCACTTCAGTCTAAGTGTTTACTACGAACATTCTTCCCTTCAAAGGATGTTTTCAAGCTAGGATAATTATTGTGACACTTAAATTTATACAGTAATTTTTGATTCAAGTTTATACACGTAGAGACAATGGTTCGAATTCTAGCCCAGAAATTTGAGGTGTTACATTATCTCACCTTGGATACATTTATCATTGAATGGTGGATTGGAATCTTTTGAAGCTTTAAAACTATGTAACAAAGTATATAACTCATATTAAGAAGTTTCCCACAACAAGACACATAAAGGAATCAAAAGGAAATAAGTTTCATGGCATCAACAACTAAATTATGTAAGCATGAATCATAAGACAAAGCACTATGGTCTTACAAGGTGTAAAAGATCCAAAGATACTCACCCCAAGATGGAAAATCAAAACAATCAAATGTTATGTAGGTTCACATCGTGAAGCTTATCGTGGAATACCACCTTTGTATCACGAGGCTATTGTGATGGCTTATTGTCTTAGTGACACAAAACTACCCCGCACCCTATGTAAAAATTCCAAAACTCTCCCGGGGTACATTTTTTACATCCAAGAAGATGATTTGAGTAAAAAAAATGATATTTTCAGCATAGGAAGGAAAAAATAAAATAACCGAAATTTAAGGGTGTTACATTATAGTAACATTTTATTTTGAAACTCATGGTTAGGATAATCTTACAAGTTTTTCTGGAACCTTAACCATGATTTATACAATATTTCACCACTTTCTTTCAAAATGTTTGTGATCTCATCTCTCAGGTATAGCATACAGGATGTATGGAAAGATTTATCAAGGAAATCTTTCATTAATTCCACCTAAGATGTAATAAAGTACTCAAGCAATTCACATAACCATTGTACCATTTCTTACATCAAAGTAAATACGGAACAACCACAAACAGATTGACTCTTACGGAATTTTAGCAATCTCGAATTGGGTACAAACTATTATCAAATTTTTCAAATGAATTTTGACATCTTCATAAGCTTTTTCATAATAGTCCCTTTATTTATAGAAAGTAAAGCATTATGCTTGTGATGTGGAAGATTGCATTGCCCATCACTAGTGGTACATGGATTGCACTTGCCCTTTCAACATCTCCTAGATGATCTTTGTCTTTGAGATTAACCTTAAATGTAGCAATTGATCTACCATGTTGATTCATGTTTTCTTGTTGGTTTATATTTGTAACGCCCCGAATCTGGTACCCAAAACACTTCATGGTGCTCATGACCCCGAAGGACCACAAGCTAACCCATGACTAATATCTATACCTGAACACTGTATAATTTACTATATAAATGAAGAAATAAAGGTTGTAAGGTTCAAAACTGTAACATAACTGAGAAAACATAACATATGGATGGGGTATGAATTACCTAAAATAACTAAAATGAACTGTCCGAACATACTGTAATTTGAAAAGCCTCTAGGTGAATGAACTGTCTAAATAAGGATTTGATGGGATATGTCCTCAGCTAACTCCAACTACTAAAATAAATTAATTAATGAGATATTAAAGTAATGGTCTTGTTCTCGAAGGATGAGGACTCAGTGCTAACTCTGACTGTAGAGAATAGAATGCTACTGATGCTCTGAAGATTGTGCTTCTGAACCTATGGTACAAAACCCTATAGCACAAATGCGTTAGTACGTTTGAATGTACTGTTATGAATGTAAGGTAGGCTGAATGCAAAAGGGTTCACATGCATGAACTACATTCACTGACTGCATAAGTTGAATGTGAGAATACATGCATGACTAAATAATAAATATAACTGAGATTGTGATAGCATGATTACTGAGTCTAAGTACAGATAACATGAGATACAGATTCTAAGCAACTGTATATGAAAGTCTAGGTTTTGATTAAACTAGCTAACTTCCATGCTGTTCTGAGTTAACTGTATCTGACAGTCCTGAAATTTGAAGGACTATCTGTGTTCTTTTACAGGCACTGAATGAACTATATATGACAGTCTATGTTCTGATTAAACTAGCTGACTTCTATGCTGTTCTAAGTTGACTGTATTTGATAGTTCTAAAATCTGAAGGACTATCTGAGTTCTTTTATAGAGATTGAATAACTATGTCTAATAGTCCAGATCTATAACTGAAACTTTGCAAAGTAGTCATCTAACTGACATACCCCAAATAAAGCAATATAGTTAAGGTAGGGTCCAATCTGTAAC
>JAPEIP010000012.1:179465574-179512582 GCA_026120095.1 Capsicum chinense
CTGATATCTGTACCTGAACATTGTAAAATATACTATATAAATGAGGAATTAAATGTTATAAGGCCATAAGGTCCAAAACTATAACATAAGTAATACAACATAACATATGGATGGGGAATGAAATAACCAAAACAACTGAAATAAACTGTCTGAACATACTGTAGTCTTAAAAGCTTCTAACTGACCGAGCTCTCTGAATAAGAAACTGATGGGATATATCTCCAACTAACAAAAACTACTGAAATAAATTAATTAATGTGATAAAAAATTAATCGGCATATTCTTAAAGGATGAGGACTCAATACTAACTCTGACAGCAGAGACTGGAATGCTACCGATGCTATGGAGCTCATGCTTCTGAACCTATGGTATAAAACACCATAGCGTAAATGCGTCAGTACGTTTGAATGTAATGGTATGCATATGAGGTAGGGTGAATGCAATAGAGTTAACATACATAAACTATACTAACTGACTGCATAACTTGAACGCGAGAATACTTGTATGACTATATAATAACTATAACTGAGTTCGTGATAACATGATTACTGTGACTCAGTACTGATAACACGAGATATTGATACTAAGCAAATTTATCTGACAGTCTAGCTTCTGATGGAACTAGCTGAGCTCTGTACTATTCTATGTTGAATGTATCTGACAATCCTAAAATTTGAAGAACAATCTGGTTTTTTTTTTACAGAGACTGAATGACTACTTTTAGTAGTCCTGATCTGTAATTAAAACTCTGGGAAATAGTCATCTAATCAGCATCCCCCAAATAAAGCAATATAGTTTAGGTGGGGTCCAATCTATAACCCTAATTGGAAGGGTGTTACTACCGCACCACTGGTAAGGACGAGCTATGGGTAAACCTCATCTGACTTTGTACCCAAAAGAGAGCGGTGTGGCCCTCATCTGATAGTGATTATCCACCCCATCAACCCTCATCTTATAGTGTTGATATCTCAACCTATGCTGGCTACATAGTTGTGGAATACATAGATGACTTCTAAGAATCACACCGTCAAATTACAGTGTGCGTTCTCATAATTGTATACACTCGGTTCTAATTCCTACTCCAATCTAAATAGACACTGAACATGATTGACAGAACTTGACTAATTTAATAAACTTAGTATTGTTGACTGATGGAATACTATTGAGATTACTGAATTTTCCTGAGTCATATGACTGACTGAATTTTTATGAACATAGATCGACTGAGAGTATCTTAAAAATATGACACGGGCTCTAGGCACACAACTAAATTTTTTGGTACAAGTACCCCCAGGAATCGATAGCATGAAACTGAAAAATCATGATTTTCTTGAATACATGACAAAAATCACAATCAATAATACAAAAAGTTTGAGATTTCATGAAATAGAAGTTCTAAAGTACCTCAAGGGTTACACATGTATCCATAATTCACTGACTAAGACATTTCATCTAACTTTAGACATGCATAACCTTGTACATAAATGAGGATTTCATATTAACATACTAGTATGGCACTTCTCCTTTACATAGGCTTTTACTTGAACACATAGGGAGCATTCTTGGGTTATACAATCATTAACAAATCTAATAATCATGGATACATCAATCAACGTGAAAATTTAAAGGTTTATCATGATTATTATGCAAATTACTATAACATCATGAACATGAATTTCAATTCAATTTAAATCTAGAACATTCATACATATACAAATCTTTGATTTTGATAAGAGATTCTTGAGCTTCATAGGTAAAAGGGACCCATGAATCAACATATGGTATACCTGGGTGGATGATTTCTTTAAGATTAATGGAGGAAAACTTGAATTATTGACTTGGAAATAAACATCTAGGGTTTTTTGTTCTTGGGGATTATCTTTGAGAGAGAACCCTATTTTGATGCTGCAGATAGATAATGAACTTATGATCCTTTATCTGATATAATTAGAGGTTAAAACGGGTGGAAAAAGACCAAAATACCCTTTTAAAATTGACTCTTAAATAACTGAATAAACTATGCGACAGTGGGTGCTAAGGTCCATCACAGGGTCAACGGTCCGTCGATCCTAACCATCTCACGTGGTGAGAATAGGGGTTCACTACCTCTGCTGCGCTGGCTTAGGTAATGGTCCGTTGCTTGCTCGACGGTCCATTGGCCTGAGTCGTCACCCTTAGGTAGAAGGTAATCTCACTACCTCTTCTGTGATGGTTTGGGCAACGGTCCATCGCTAGCTCGATGGTCCATCAAACCTCTTTGTCGCACTTGGGCTATTTTAACTACTTGTTATAAATTGACCATAACTTTCTAACCCAATACCAGATTTGAATAAAATTTGTATCATTGGAAAGCTAATTTAATTTACGACATGAAAAAAAAGTGAGAATCATAAAAATTCCACATATATAAAAGTGGATTCATCTTTCAATGTAAGTTTCTAACATATTCGGGATGATTTCAAGCTAGGTAGAAGTACGGTGAGTTACAATATCTCCCCCTTGAGAACATTCATTCACGAATGAGACTGAGTGAGATGGGAGAAGATAAACTAACGTACATACTAAACATGAATGACTGCAACATAATTTCATCACTGACATGAATGATAACTGAATATACCATACCAAACATGTATATCTGATACATGAGTAAATGATTCATGGATGCATGGCTGAGTATCCTAATAAACTAAGGTTACACCATAAGAATGCTTGTCTGATGCATCATTATATAATTGAACTGATAATGAATACTTTATTGAATATGCAATGGTATTTAATACCAAGTTTATAATTGAATTCTAAATATGAAATTGAAGCCATTCTTGTCACTAAAATATGAACAAGAAAAAGAAAAAGAATAATGAGAACTGTTACCTTGAGCTTGATCTAAGCTTACAGAAAAGAGGTGAGGATAGTTGGTTAGCATGTCTGCTTCTTCTTCCCAAGTATCTCCCTCAACAGACTGATCTTGCTAAAAAACTTTGACTAAAGGGACATCTTTGTTCCTCAGTGTACGAGTTTAGTAGTCTAGAATTTCAACTGGAATCTCTTCATAAGAGAGGTTGTTCTGAACATCTACGCTCTAAAAAAGGACTACAACTACTAGGTCACCTATGCACTTCTTGAGTAAAGAGACATAGAAGACTGGATGAACTAACGCTATATCTGAAGGTAATTCAAGCTCATATGCTACCTTGCTAAAACGACTGAGAATTTTTAAAGGAACGATATATCAGGGACTGAGCTTTCTCTTCTTGTCGAATATCTTCACTCCCTTGATGGGAGAGTTCTTTAGATAGACATAATCGCCAATCTCAAACTCGAGATCCTTTCTACATACATCTGTATAAGACTTCTATTGGCTCTGAGCAGCCCGAAGTATTTCTTTAATCAACTAGAATTTTTCTAAGACATCGAATACTAAGTTAGACATTATAAATAAGGCCTCACTAACTTCAAATGAACCGAATAGAGATTTGCATCTCCTACCATAAAGGGCTTCGAATTGAGCCATCTTAATATAAGAATGATAGCTGTTGTTGTAGCAAACCAATCAAAGGCAAGTGGTCATCCCAACTACCCTTGAAATCAATTGCACACTCTCACAGCATATCCTCTAAAGTCTAAATAGTCCTTTCTACTTTACCATCTATCTAAGGATGAAAGGATGTACTAAGATAAACTTAGGTACCAAGGCCCTTTTGGAATACTTTCCAGAAATAAAAGGTGAACTGGGTACCTCTGTCTAAGATAATAGATAATGGAACATCGTGCAATCTTACCAACTCTCTGATATAGATTTTTGCATAATTCTAGTTGAATAAGAGGTATGGAATGGAAGGAAAAGAGCTGATCTGGTCATTCTATCTATAATGACTCAGACAAAATCATGCTGGCGATGAGTACGAGGTAAAGCTGTCACAAAGTCTATGTTCACTTATTCCCACTTCTAAGTAGGAATACTGAAATCATCTATGGACCGATTAGTCTTCTGATGCTCTATTTTAACCTACTGACATGTAGATCACTTAGCCACGAACTCTATAATATCTCTCTTTATCCCACTCTACTAATAGATCTCTCACAAGTAATGGTACATATTTGTGGCCACTGGATGAATAGAGTAACGTGCATCAAGCAATTCTGCCAGAATTCACTACCTTAAGTGATCTTTACCTGGAACACACAAATGACCCTGACAACACAGAACAACATCTTCCTTTTGGGAAAAGACCTCTTCCTTCTGATCCTTTACTGACTCTTTTAACTGGACAAGGCGGGGATCTCTATCTTGGTTTTCTTTAACCTCAGAAATTCAAGATGATTCTGAACTACTCTAAAACCATATGTTACCCTCTTCTATATCGACTAAGCAACTCCCTCGCCTAGAAAACTGATGGATTTCCTGAGCTAACTTCTTTTTACTATCCCCAACATGAGAAATTCTACTCATAGACATTCTAATGAGAGCATCGTCCACAACGTTGGCCTTGCCTTGATGATAAAGGACACTCATGTCATAATATTTCAACAGCTCTAACCACCTTCTCTGATGAAGAATGAGATCTTTTTAAGAAAAGACATACTGAAGTCTCTTATGATATTTAAACACATCTACATGAAATTCATCTAGATAATTCCTACAAATCTTTAAGGCAAATACTACGGCTGCTAACTTTAGATCATAAGTAGGATAATTTTTCTTATGGGGTTTAATTTTTCTGGTGGCGTAGGCTATGACCTTACTATACGGCATGAGAACACAACTCAAACTTACTCTGGATGCATCACAATACACTATGAACTCATCTGAACCCTCTGGAAGAGCTAGGACTGGAGTTTAGGTAAGTCGAGTCTTCAACTCCTGAAAACTCTTCCTGCAAGGATCTAACCACTAAAACTTGAGTTTATTCTAAGTCAATTTGGACATTGAGGATGAAATAGAAGAAAATCCCACAAAATACCGAATATAATATCTAGCTAAACCCAAGAAACTCTTGATATCTGATGGAGAGATAGGTCTGGGCCAGTTTCTTACTACTTCACTTTCAAATACACTCTCAAAAATACTTTAAAATAACTGAATGAACTATGCAATGGTGTATGCGATGGTCCATCACTTGGTTGATGGTTTGTTGGTACTGATCGTTGCCCCAGGGCAGAATAGGGTTTCACTACCTATGCTGCGATTGCTTGGGAAATGGTACATCGTGAGCTCGATGGTCCATCGTCCTAAGCCGTTACCCTTAGGCAAAAAGTGGTCTGACTGCTTCAGGTGTGATGTTTTGGGCGATGGTCTGTCGTCCCTCATCATCGCACCTGGGTAGTTTTCACGGCCATAACTTTTTACCTCGATAATAGATTTTGACGAAAGTGGTATCGTTGGAAACCTTATTCAATTTTCCACATGAAACAAACTGAAAATCTTAAAAATTCCACGGATATTATAGTTGATTTATCTTTCAATGTAAGTTTCTAACTTACTCGGAATGATATCAAGCTAGGTAGAAGTAAGGGATATTATAATATTATCAGCTACACAAGACAACAACAACAAGTAAACTAAAATTTACACTATGATTAATAAAGGTGACTTATAACACTAGAATAAGAAAAATACTACATTTCATACTCCAACAATCATGCTATTTTTTATAAAGCTCAAAATATACATCAAGATGTATGTGATGGCTACTTATATAATTTTAACCAAACATGAAGTTAGGATCAATTCCATAGGGAATGAAGTAGAGAGCTTCACCTTTGATAGTCATAACTTACTATATGATTGCTTCTAACTCTAACAACAATGCAATAAGTAAAATGGGGGATTTTTTCTAATTTTTTTTCTTAGTTTCATTTAATAAAAGTTGGATTGCAAAAGAGAGTTTGAGAGTTTGTGATCAAGGGTTGATGGTACTAGGGGTTTTGCCTTCATGAGAATGAATGCTTGTACAGATAATTAGTAATTTTCCTAAGTTTTATTAATAGCTATAGGAAGGGTAGGTCCTAGTTTTAATGCCAATATCTCAATAAAAACATTAAACATAACAAGTCAGTTATTTCAAACACCTCATAAGTGGCTCACTATAACCACCCTACATCCTTGATTTAGTAACCTTACTTTTAAGATTACTATTAATGATAAATATCAAATCATTGTTGAAAAATACTTCTCATCCTGATCCCTTTTATCAAGGATTGTAAGAGATTTATGGTTAACTAGAGTATGCAACATCCAAAAATAAGTAAATAAAATAGAGTAGAGTCTAAACCCATAACAACTAATCATTTAAAAAGGAAAATAAAAAACTCCTATATAATTATCACTACTGATTCATACATAACTCGAAGATAGAAATTTAGCTACTCATATTAAAAGATAAGCGAATATACCTTTATCCTCGTTAAGATATACCATAGAATCCAAATAATCCAAGAAAAATCCAAATTCAAAGCAAATGCTCAAACCAAAAATAGATAAAATTCACTCTAGGCTTTCAATTACAAACTTTAAAATCTCCAATTTCACAGGAATAGATTTCTGAGCTGCCAAAAAGCTTAAATAACTTCATCTAAAATGAGAGAAGAATTTATAAATATGCCACCATGTCCATTAAGATGGATGGATATATCATTGCAAAATCAGTCGGTGATACACCATTATTACTTGCATAAGTGAATTAGAATTAAAATTTATCTTCATGCATTGGCTTCCGTTGCTTTTGGCAATAGGGAGTTGATATGTCTCCTAATATGCTAAGTTTCTCTTCCTCTTTATAGAACTGCTTAGATTGACATTTGGTTGAACTGGTATTTTCAATGATGGAATATCTCTTTTGGTGATTAGAAAAAGATTTTGTCGATGTACCAATTTTTAAAGTTGATGCTTCTTTGGAATTTGTAGCTCCAATCTTCTAACTCTTGTTTTTATGCTCTTTCAATCACTTCTTGTTTTTTATGGTGAAAGACAACCAAAACAACATTAAAACAAACTTAAACACGCATTTAAGACTTGTTTTCTTTCATTTTTTATGTCAAATAGGTCACAAATTGCTGACTTATCAAAAGACAAGATCAAGATGAAGTGCTACAACTGCGATGTTCTAGAGAACTATCTGATTTCTTTTATTGTGACTGAATGATTATGTCTGACAGTCCTAATTTGTAACTAAAACTATGGGAAGTAGTCATCTAACTGACATGCCCCAAATAAAGCAATATAGCTGAGGTGTAGTCCAATTTGTAACCCTAATTAGAAGGGTGTCATCACAGCACCACTGGTAAGGACAAGTTGTGGGTAACCCTCATCTGATAGTGTCCCCAAAAGAGAATGGTGGGGCCCTCATCTGACAATGCTTATCCACCTCATCAACCCTCATCTGACAGTGTTGATGTCAGAACCTATGTTGGCTATATAATTCTTGAATGCATGGATTACTTATAAAAATTACACCCTTATCTGACAGTGTATGTTCGTATCCTTGGGTTCACTCAATGCAAATTCCTACTTCCATCTAAATTGACACTAAACAGGATTACTGAACTTGACTAAATTGAATTAACTGAGTTCTGCTGGCTAACGGAATACTATAGAGATTACAGAGTTTTATTGAGTCACATGACTGACTGAATTTCTATGAACATGTCTTGAATGAGAGTGTCTTAAAATAATGACATTGGCTTTAGGTACAAAAAAAAATTTCTGGGTACAAGTACCCCCAGGACTTGATAGCATGAACTGACAAAGCATGACCTTCTTGAATGCATGACTAATATCACAATCCACAAAACAATAAGTTCGAGTTTTCAAGAAGTAGAAGTTCTAAAGCACCACGAGGGTTACACATGTATCCATAATTCATTGACTAAGACATTTTATCAAACATTTGACATGCATAAACTTGTACGTAAATGGGGATTTCATATTATCATACAAGTATGGCACTTCTCCTTCACATAGATTTTTAATCGAACACATAGGGATCATGCTTTGGTTATACAGTCATCAACACATCTAATAATCATGGATACATCAATCAACATGTAAATTTAAGAGTTTATCATGATTATTTTTCAAATCACCACATCCAAGGGTAAATCATTGAAATATGTAATTTCAAACATGAATCAAAACCCCAAAACATCATGAACATTCATACATACACAAATCTTGGATTTAAAATAAACATTCTTGAGCTTTATGGGTTAAAGGGACCCATGAGTTAACACATGACATAACTGGGTGGATGATTTCTTGAAGATTAATGAAGGAACAGTTGAATTCTTTACTTGAAATTAAACACCTAGGGTCTTGTTCTTGGGGATTATCTTGGAGAGAAAATCCTAATTTGATGTTGTACATGGATAGTGAACTTATAAGCCTTGATATGAAATAATTAGAGATTAAAATGGGTGGAAAAAGACCCAAAATACCTTTTAAAAATGACTTTAAGATAACTGAACGAAATATGCAATGGTGTGTGTGATGGTCCATTGCTGGGTCGACGGTCAGTTGGTCCTGACCATTGCATGTGGGTAGAAAAAGGGTTCATTGCCTATGCTGCGATGTCTTAGGCAACGGTCTATCACTAGATCAATGATTCATTGGCCTAAGACATCACCTTTTTGCTGAAGGTGGTCTCACTACCTCCGCTACGATAGTTTGGGCGATGGTCCGTTGGCCCTCATTGTCGTACTTGTGTAGTTCTTACGATTTTCTATAAAACAGCCATAACTTTCTACCCCGACCTATTATTTGGACAAAATTGGTATTGTTGGAAAGCTAATTCAATTTTCCACATGATATAAAATGAAAATCTTAAAAATTTCACATATATTAAAGTCGGTTCATAATATTATCAGCTACACAAGACAAAAACCACAAATAAATTAAAATTAACACTATGATTATTAAAAGTGACTTATAACACTAGAATTAGAAAAGTACTACATTTCATACTCCAAAAACAACACCATTTTTGATAAAGCTCAAAATACACATCAAGATGTATGTGATTGCTAGTTATATAAATGTAACCAAACTTGCAGTTAGGGTCAATTCCATAAGGAATGAATGCCCCTGGTTCACCTTTGAAAGTCACAAGTTACTAGATGATTCCTTCTAATCTAAAAATAATGCAATAATTAAAATCGGGGATTTGTTCTAATAATTGTTTGTTTAGTTTTATTCAATGCAAGTTGGATTGCAATAGCGAGTTCGAGAGTTTGTGATCAAGAATTAAAGGTACTAGGGGGTTTTCCTTCATGAGAATGAATGAATGTATGGATGCTTGGAAATTTGCATAAGTTTAATTAATAGCTGAGGGAAGGGTAGGTCCTAGTTTTAATTCCAATATCTCAATAAAAATATTAAACATTACAAGTAGGTTATTTCAAATACCTCATAAGTGGTTCACTACAACCACCCTACACCCTTTATTTTGTAGCCTTACTTTTAAGATTACTATTAATGATAAATATCAAATCATAGTTAATGAATACAACTCATCCCAATACCTTTTATCAAGGATAAGAGATTGAGGGTTAACTAGAGTATGCATCATCCAATAATAATTTAATAACATAGAGTAGAGGCTAAACCCATAAAAGCTAATCATTTAAAAAGGAAAAGAAACAACAACCATATAATTATCACTACTAATTCATACATAACTCCAAGATGGCAATTTAGCTACTCATTTTAAAGGATAAGAGAAATATACCTATATCCTGATTAAGATCTACCATAGAATCCAAATAATCCAAGAAAAATCCGAATTCAAAGCAAATGCTCTAACCAAAAATAGATAAAATTCACTCTAGGCTGTCAATTACAAACTTTAAAATATCCAATTTCACAGGAATAGATTTTTGAGCAGTCAAAAAGGTTAAATAACATCAGCTAAAATGGGAGAAGAAAGTTTAAATATGCATCCATATCCATTAAGATGGATGGATAGATCATCCCAAAATCACTCGGTGATACACAATTAATTACTTGCATCAGTCAATTAGTATTAAAATTAGTATTCAAGCATTGGCTTTTGTAGCTTTTGGCAATAGGGAGTTTATATGTCTGCTAATACGCTAAGTTTTTGTTCTTCATTGTTGAACTACTTAGATTGAGATTTGGTTGAACTAATATTTTCAATGATGGAATATCTCTTTGGGTGATGAGAAAAGGATTTTCTCAATGCACTAATTTGTAAAGTTGATGCTTCTTTGGAATTTGTATCTCTAATCTTCTCTCTTATTTTTATGCTTTTTTGATCACTTCTTGGATTTTATGGTGAAAAACAACAAAAACAACTTTAAAATAAACTTAAACTGTCGTTTAGGACTTGTTTTCTTTCCATTTTTAGGTCAAATAAGTCACAAATTGCTGACTTATCAAAAGACAAAATCAAGATAAAGTGTTAAAAATGCGATGTTCTAGAGAAGTATGTGAATTCTTTTGTTGAGACTGAATGACTATGTATGACAGTCCTGATCTATCACTAAAACTGTAAGAAGTAGTCATCTAACCGACATGCCCCAAATAAAGCAATATAGCTTAGGTATGGTAGAATCTGTAACCCTAATTGGAAGGGTGTCAATACCATGCCATTGGTAAGGATAAGTTGTGGGTACTCGCATCTGACAGTGTCACCAAAAGAGAATGGTGGGGTTCTCATCAGATAGTGCTTATCTATCTCATCAACCCTCATCTGACAATTTGATGTCTTAACATATTCTAGCTACATAGTTCTTTAATGCATGGATTACTTCTAAAAATCACACCATCGGTGCTAATTCCTACTCCCATTTGAATTGACACTAAACAAGATTAACTGAGCTTGAATAAATTGAATTGACTGAGTTTTGCTGACTGAAGAAATACTACTAAGATTTCTAAGTTTTCCTGAGTCACATGACTGACTGAATTTCATTGAACATGGATCGACTGAGAGTATCTCGAAAACATGACACTGGCTATAGACACACAACTTAATTGTCGGGTACAAGTACCCCAGGACTCGATAGCATGAAACTGAGAAAGCATGAATTTCTTGAATACATGACTAATATCAAAATCCATAATACAATAAGTTGGAGATTTCATGAAGTAGAAGTTCTAAAGCACCACAAAGGTTACACATGTGTGCATAATTCACTTACAAGAAATTTCATCAAACATTTGGCATTAATAAACTTGTACATAAATAGGGATTTATTTTTATCAGACTAATATTGCAGTTCTCCTTCACATAGGCTTTTAATCGAACACATGGGTGCATGCTTTTGTTATACAATCATCAAAAAATCTAATAATCATGGATATATTAATCAACTAGTAAATTTAAGGTTTTATCTTGATTATTATGCAAATCACCACATGCTAGGGTTAATAATTCGAATATGTAATTTCAAGCATGAATCAAAATCCCACAACATCATGAACATGAATTTCAATTCAATTTAAATCATGAACATTCATACATACAAAAATCTTGGATTTTTAAAAGAGATTCCTGAGCTTCATGGGTTAATGGGACCCATGAATCAATACATGGCATATCTGAGTGGATGAGTTCTTGAATATTAATGGAGGAAAACTTGAATTCTTGACTTGAAATTAAACACCTAAGGTTTCTTGTTCTTAGAAATTATCTTTGACAGAAAATCCTAATTTGATGTTATAGATAGATAATGAACTTATGCGACTTGATCTGATATAATTAGAGTTTAAAATAGGAGGAAAAAGACCCAAATACCCTTTTAAAAATCACTTTAAAATTATTGAATGAACTATGGGATGGTGGGTGCAACGGTCCATCGCTGGGTCGATGGTCCATTGGTTCTGACCGTCGCACCTTGGCAGAATAGGGGTTCACTGCCAATACTGCAACGGCTTTGGTGATGGTCCATCGACCTAAGTCGATGCCCTTAGAAAGAAGGTGGTTTCACTACCTGCACTGGAACGGTTTGAGCAACGGTCTGTTGGCCCTCATTGTCGCACCTGGGTAGTTTTGACTGCTTTCTGTACAACGACAAAAACTTTCTACACCAATACTGGATTTCGACGAAATTGGTATCGTTGGAAAGCCAATTCAATTTCCACATGACATAAACTGAAAATATTAAAAATTCCATGAATATAAAAGTGGATTAATCATTCAAAGTAAGTTTATAACATACTCGGGACTATTTCTATCTAGGTAGAACTATAGGTTATTATAATATTATCATCTACACAAGACAAAAACAACAAATTAGCTAAAATTTGGAATATGATAAATAAAAGTGACTTATAACACTAGAATAAGAAAAATACTACATTTCATACTCCAACAACAACACCATCTTTGATAAAGCCAAAAATACACATCTATATGTATGTGACTGCTAGTTACATAATTTTAAACAAACTTGGAATTAGGGTAAATTCCATAGGGAATGAAGGAAACCGGTTCACCTTTGATAGTCACAAGTTACTAGATGTTTTCTTCTAACTCTAACAATAATGCAATAAGTAAAATGGAGGATTTGTTATAATATTTGTTTGTTTAGTTTCATTCAAAGCAAGTTGGATTGCGAAAGTGAGTTCAAGAGTTTGTTTTAAAGAGTTGAAGGAACTAGGGGTTTTGCACTAATTAGAATGAATGCATGTGTTGATAATTGGAAATTTTCCTATGTTTTATTAATAGCTATAGGAAGGGTGGGTCCTAGTTTTAATGGCAATATTTTAATTAAAACATTAAAAATTACAAGTCGGTATTTCAAACACCTTATAAGTGGTTCACTATAGCCACCCTACAACCTTGATTAAGTAGGCTTACATTTAAGATTACTATTAATGACAAGTATCAAATCATAGTTGACAAATACTTTTCATCCTAATCCCTTTTATCAAGGATAGTAAGAGATTAAGGGTTAACTAGAGTATGCATCATCCAATAATAATTTAATATCATGGAGTAGAGGCTAAACCCATGACAGCTAATCATTTAAGAAGAAAAATAAATAACACCTATATAATTATCACTACTAATTCATTCATAACTACAAAATAGCAATTAAGCTACTCATATTAAAATATAAGAGAAATATACCTATATCCTCTTTAAGATCTACCATAGAATCCAAATAATCAAAGAAAAATCCAAATTTAAAACAAATGCTCCAACCAAAAATAGGTAAAATTAACTCTAGGGTTTCAATTAAAAACTTTAAAATCTCCAATGTTAGAGGATTAGATTTTTGAGTTGCCGAAAAGCTTAAATAATTTCAGCTAAAATGGGAGAAAAATTCATAAATATTCCACTATATCCATCAAGATGGATGGATAGATCATCGCAAAATCACTCGATAATGCACCATCTTTACTTGCATGAATGAATTAGAATTAAAATTAATCTTCATGCATTGGCTTCTATAACTTTTGGAAATAGGGAGTTGATATGTCAGCTAACTGCTAATATGCGCAGTTTCTCTTTTTCATTGTTGAACTGCTTAGATTGAAATTTGGTTGAACGAATATTTTCAATGATGGAATATCTCTTTTGGTGACAAGAAAAGGATTTTATGAATACACCAATTTGTAAAGCTGATGCTCCTTTTGAATTTGTAGCTCCAAATTTCTATCTCTTGTTTTTATGATCTTTTGATCACTTCCTATCTTTTATGGTGAAAGACAACCAAAACAACGTTAAAACAAACGTAAATAGGCATTTACGACTTGTTTTCTTTCCATTTTTAGGTCAAATAAGTTACAAATTACTGACTTATCAAAAGACAAGATCAAGATAAAGTGCTACAACTATGTTGTTCTAGAGAACTATCTAAGTTATTTTAGTAAGACAAAAGGACTGGGTCTGGTAGTCCAGATCTATAACTAAAACTATGTCATTTAGTTATCTAACCGACATGCCCTAAATAAAGAAATATAGCTGAGGTGGGATCCACTTTGTAACCCCAATTGGAAGGGTATCAATACCGCACTATCAGTAAGGATAACCTGTGGGTAACCCTCATCTAATAGTGTCCCAAAAAGAGAATGGTGAGGCCCTCATCTGATAGTTCTTATCCTCCTCATCAACCCTTATCTGATAGTGTTTTTGTCTTAACCTATCTTGGCTACATAGTTATGGAATGCATGGATGACTACCAAGAATCACACCCTCATATATAATCGTATGTGTTCCCATCCTTAGGTTCACTCGGTGCTAATTCCTACTCCCATCTTAATAGACACTGTACATGATTAACTGAACTTGACTAAATTTAACTAACTGATTTCATTTACTTATGGAATACTACTAATATTATTGAGTTTTCTTGAGTCACATGACTAACTAAATATTTATGAACATGGCTCGACTGAGAGTATCCTGAAAATATGACACTAGCTCTAGGGACACAGCTAAATTATCAGGTACAAGTAACCTCAGGACTCAATAGCATGAAACTGACAAAGCATGACTTTCTTGAATACATTACCAATATCACAATACATAATACAATAAGTTAGAGATTTCATGAAGTAGAAGTTCTAAAGCACCACAAGGGTTACACATGTATCCATAATTCACTGACTAAGACATTTCATCAAATATTTAACATGCATAAACTTGTACATAAATGGGATTTCATATTATCATACCAGTATGGCACTTCTCGTTCATATAAGCTTTTAATCAAACACATGGGGAGCATACATTGGTTATACAATCATCAACACATCTAATAATCATTAATAAATCAATCAATGTGTAAATTTAGGCATTTATCATGATTATTATGCAAATCACCACATCCTAGGGTCAATCATTGGAATATGTAATTTCAAACATGAATCAAAACCCCACAACATCATAAACATGAATTTTAATTCTATTTAAATCATAAACATTCATACATACACAAATCTTGGATTTTGAAAAGAGATTCTTGAGGTTCATAGGTGGAAGGGACCATTGAATCAAAAGATGACATACCTGGGTGGATAATTTCTTAAATATTAATGAAGGAAAACTTGAATTCTTGACTTGGAATTAAACATATAGGGTTTTTTTTTCTTGAGACTATCTTTGAGAGAAAGACCTAATTTGATGTTTTAGATGGATAATGAACTTATGAGCCATTATCTGATATAATAATAGGTTAAAATGGGTGGAAAAAGATCCAAATACCCTTTAAAAAATAACTTTAAAATAACTGAATAAATTAATAGACGGTGGGTGCAATGGTCCATCACTGGGTCGATAGTCCATCGGTCTTGACTATGAAGCTAGGCAAAATAGGGGTTTACTGCCTTTACTGCGACGGCTTATGTAATGGTTTGTCGCTAAATTAACGGTCCGTCTTCCTGAGCCTTCTCCCTTAAGCAAAAAGTGATCTCACTACCTTTGCAGCGATGATTTGGGCGATGGTCCATCGCTAGCTCGATGGTTCATCGGACCTTATCGTGGCACCTGGGTAGTTTTGACTGCTCACTGTAAAATAGTTATAACTTTCTACCCTAGTACTGGATTTGGATAAAATTGGTATCGCTGGAAAGATAATTCTATTTCTTACTTGAAAAAAAATGGATTCATCTTTCAAAGTAAGTTTCTATCATACTCAAAACAATTTCAAGCAAGGTAGAAGAATGGGGTATTACAATATCTCCCCATTGAGAACATTTATTATCTAATGAGACTTAGTGAGAGGAAAAAAGATAAACTGACATACATATTGAACATGAATGACTGAAAAATGATTTCATGACTAACGTGACTGATAAATAATATATCATACCGAACATGCATATCTGAAGTATCTATAACTGATTCATTAATGCATGACTGACTGTTCTGATGAACCAAGGTTCTCACCATGAGAATTCTTTTCTAATGCATGATTATATAACTAAACTGATACTTGAATGCATGAATCAATATGAAATGGTATTTAATACCAAGTTTATAATGGAATTCTGAACATGAAATGGATGCCAAGCTTGTCACTAAAATTTGAACATGAAACTAAAAAAGCTTAAGGAGAACTATTACCTTGAGATAGATCTGAGTTTTTGGAGAAGAGGTGAGGATACTTAGTCCGTTTGTATGCTTCTATTTCCCAAGTAGCTCCCTCAATAGACTCATTTTGCCAATGAACTTTTACTAGAGAGACTTTTTAATTCCTTAGTCTACGAGTCTAATATTCTAGAAATTTGATTGGAATCTGTTCATAAGAGAGGCTATTCTGAGCATCTATGCTCTGAATAGGGACTACAACTACAGGGTCACCTATGCACTTCTTGACCAAGGGGACATGGAAGACTGGATGAACTAAGGCTAGATCAGAAGGCAATTCAAGATTATAAGCTACCTTGCCAAAACAACTAAAAATTTTAAAGGGACCGATATATCGGGAACTGAGCTTTCCCTTCTTGGCGAATATCTTAACTCCCTTCATGGGAGATATCTTTAGATAGAAATACTCTTCAATCTCAAACTCTATATCCTTTCTGCATACATCTGAATTGGTTTTCTGTCATCTCTGAGTAGCCCAAAGTCTTTCTTTAATCAACTAGACTTTTTCTAAGGCATCGAATACTAAGTCATGCCCTATAACTGAGGCTTCACTAACTTAGAACCAACTGACTTGAGATCAGCATCTCTTACCATAAAGATCTTTGGATGGAGTAATCTTAATACTTGAATGATAGTTGTTATGGTATGCAAACTCATTCAAAGGCAAGTGGTCATCCCAAATACCCATGAAATCAATTGCACATGGTCGCAACATATCTTCTAAGGTCTGAATGGTACTTTAAGATTGACCATCTATCCGAGAATGAAAGGTTGTACTGAGATGAACTTGGGTACCAAGTCCATTTTTGAATGTTTTCTAGAAATAAGAGGTGAACTAGGTACCTCTGTTTGAGATAATAGATAATGAAACACTGTGCAATCTGACCAACTCTTTGATATAGAGTTTGGCATTATCCTTGGTTGAATAAGAGGTATGGATTTGAAGGAAAAGATCTAATTTGGTCATTCTATCTACAATGACCCAGTTTGAATCATGCTGGCGACGAGTCTGAGGTAAACCTATCACAAAGTCCATGTTCACTTCTTCCCATCTGTAAGTAGGAATACTAAACTCTTGTATGGACCCACAAGGTTTTCGATGCTCTATCTTAACCTATTGTCATATAGAGCACTTAGCCATAAACTCTGCAATATCTCTCTTTAACCAACTCCATCAATAGATCTCCCATAAGTCATGGTACATCTTTGTTGCCCCTGGATGAATAGAGTACCGCGCACCATGCGTTTCTGTAAGAATTCACTATCTTAAGTCATCTACAACTTGAATACACAGATGACCTAGAAAACACAGAACACTATCCCCCCCTTTGGAGAAAACCTCTACCATTTAATCCTTGATTGACTCTTTTAACTTGACAAGGTGGGGATCTCTATCTTATTTTTCTTTCACCTTGGAAACTAGAGATGATTCTAAACTACTCTGAACACATATGTTACCCACTTTTGTATCGACTAAGAGAACACCTAGTCTAGAAAGCTTATGGATTTTCTGAGCTAACTTCTTCTTACTATCCTCAACATGAACAACACTACCCATAGAATATCTATTAAGAGCATCGGCCACAACTTTGGCCATGCCTAGATGATAGAGGACACTCATTTCATAATCTTTCAAGAGCCCTAATCACCTTCTCTGATGAAGACTAACATCTTTTTGAGAAAAAAATACTGAAGGCTCTTATGATCTATTAACACATCTACATGAACTCAGTATAGATGATTCCTCCAAATCTTTTAGGCAAACACTACGGCCTCTAACTCAAGATCATAAGCAGGATAATTCTTCTTATGGTGTTTAAGTTGTTTGGAGGCGTAGGATATGGCCTTACCATGCTGTATAAGGACACAACCCAAACTTACTCTAGATATATCACAATACACTACAAACCCATCTGAACCCTTTTGAAGAGCTAGGAATAGAGCTGAGGTAAGTCTATTCTTTAACTCCTAAAAATTCTTCTCGTAAGGATTTGAAACTTAAATTTATTTTGAGTCAATCTGGACATAGGGGATTCAATGAAAGAAAATCTCTCTATAAACCATATATAATAGCCAGCTAAACCCAAGAAACTCCTAATATCTAATGGAGAGACAGGTCTGGGCTAGTTTCATGCTACTTCAGTCTTTTGAGGATCAACACCAATGCTATCACCGGAAATGATATTACCAAGGAATGACATACTCACCTTAGCCAAAATTAGAACTTACTGAATATGGAAAACAACTGATGATCTATGAGGGTCTGAAGTACAATTCTGAGATAGTCTGTATTATCCTGCTCGCTGTGGGAGTAAAAAAAGATATCATCAATTAAGACTACGAAAAACATATCCAAGTACTGCTCGAACATGCAGTTTATCAAGTCCAAGAACGTTGTTGGCGCATTGGTATGACCATAGGCCATGGCTAGGAATTCAAAGTTACCATACCAAGTATGGAAAGCTATTTTCAGAATGTCTCATTCTCTAACTCTAAGCTAATGGCAGCCTGATCTGAGGTCTATCTTAGAAAAATAGCTGGCACCCTGAAGTTGGTCGAACAAGTTATCGATTATGGAAAGAGGATACTTGTTCTTGACAATGACTTTATTTAGCTAATGGTACTCTATACACATTTTGAGAGAACCATCTTTCTTGCACATGAATAGGATTGGCGTACCCTATGGAGATACACTTGGTCTGATGAATCAGTTATCTAAGAGATATTTCAACTGCTCTATCAATTCTCAGAGTTCTTTTGGTGTAAATTTGTATGAAGGAATATATATAAGATTAGTATCTGGAAGAAGATCAATGCAAAGTCTATTTCTCTTTCGGGAAGAATTCTTAGAAGATCATTGGGATAGATATCTGAATATTCATATACGACATGGAATGATTCAAGACTCGGAGATTTAGAACTAATGTCCTTAACTCAAATAGGATGGTAGACATATCATTTAGATATCATTTTCCTTGCCTAAAGGTAGGAAATAAGCTGACCTCTGAACGCTGAATTACTACCTTTCCACTCTAGGAAAGGTTCATTTAAAAACTAAAACTGGACTATTTTTCTTGTACAGTTGACCAAGGCATAGAAGGAATGAAGCCAATCCATGCCGAGAATGATATCCAAATCAGTCATCTCTAATTTGACTAAATCTACTGAGGTGAATTTTTGAAATACCATAATCAGACAGTTCCTATATACCCAGTGGGCTATGATAGTTTTACCCACTGGGGTAGAGACTGAGTAGGGCTCTACTAGAATTTCGAGACTTACTCTGAAATCAACTACTATATAGGGAGTAATAATAGACAAAAAAGCTGCTAGATCTAGCAAAGCGTAAATATGCACATAAAAGATCTGTAACATACCAATCACCACATCAGGAGAATTTTCTAATCTTGCCTGGACTGGATAGCATAAAGTCTTTTGGGCGTTGCCCACTAGTAGCACTGAGGATATGGGACAACTGGCCATCTTATATTTTGATGACATCTTTAAAGGCCAACGCATAGAGGCTCAAGACTTGGTCACCTTCAGGATACGAGAAAACGCATGGAAGACCCATTTTGAGAATGTCATTAAACAAACCCATGAATGGAAGAATACGTAGGGACTTACATTTGATGCCAATTCGAGACTATAAGTTTTGTAGTATAAACCTATAGTTTTGGAACATTGAAGAATCACCCTTCATTAAGGGTATGTTTGGGTATGCACATGTTAAAGAAACAATCCATGACCTCCCTTTTCATTAAGGGTATTTCAGTCCATTATACTATGTAATAAGCTAGGCTATAGATTGTCTCTTATTAAATTTTTTCTCTATAGTTTATGTGAGATGAAAAATTAGAGCACTTGATATCCTCTCTCTTAAGAGTAGACCACATTAGTATAGTGTTAGTTAGGACTTATAAAAGCCATCATTAATATAGGGCTCGGAAAAGCCAATATTGTTCTTTGCTTGAAAATGGTGGATATTGAGGTGAGTCGATTACCTTGGCGGTCATCGTAAGAGTATGATTTTGATTATTACATTCATTAGGGGTTAATTTTGAAAATAATTGGTTCTTAATCTTGTAATAATATTGGTCTCACTATCTATCCTTTTATTATTTTGCAAATCATTGCATTTTTGTGTTTGTCATCTTGTATCACATTGTGTTTCTAGTTCTTCTCATGTTTGGTGGACTGTTTTGGCATATTGGCTGACTGATTTATATGATTTGGTATCATAACCATCATTTTTTTCATTCCCATGAGATCAATCTTGGGCTTGCTATCTTAAAAAATCACAAAAATAGTGTTGGAAAAACTGAAAAACATAAAAAAAAAGTAATTTGTCCCATTTTTGTGTTTGGGTTGATATTTGAGGCTTGGTTTTCTTTTGTTTTGTGTGTTTTTTCTTTTTTATAGTGTTATTCGCTTCTTCACTAACACTAATAAAGTCTACATCTAAAGTTTTTAGCTAAATCCAAGTGGTTCTTGAATGTTGCAAGGTTGTTGGTATTATTGTTGAAGATTGGTGGCTGGAAAAATAATTTATTGTTGTTGAAGATTGATCACTGGAAAAACTTTTGTTGATGTTTTTGTTGAATATTGAAGCTTTAATATGTGTTTTTGATGTTTGGGAGGTCTAACTTTAACATTAGAACTCCAACATTCAAAGTTGTGTTCTTGGTTTTCTTGGTGTTCTTCAATATCTTCATATCCTGTTAAAGAGAAAGTTGTTTGTTTGATCTAAAATCAAATAAGAAATAAGGTGTGGTCTTGTTAGTATTGAAACACATTCCAAGACTATTATAAAAGAATAAAAGGAGCCAAAATACTTTCAAATGGTTTTATTACCAAAAGAGAGAAAGGGGTCTTCCCAAGACCTACAAAAAAGGAAAGGGAAACAAAGACTTCAAAAGGTGTTTTACCAAAAGGGTCAAAGAAAAGTAAAGCCTTTTTTTTGAACATTGAAAAGCCTCTAGGTCTTGTTGTTTTGCTCCCAAAACCAAAAATACACTCTTCCAATTGAACATTTATCAATACAAATTGAAAACAATAAAAAAATTTCTGAAAACATTCAACAATTTTCAATAACCAATGAGAGGCTGCCATGTCATCACCGAGAGTGGTTAAGCTCAAATATTTTAGATTCTTAGTTTCATTTTATTGTTTCATTAGGTTCATGTCTTGATTATAGAATTAATTAACAACTAGTAATCACCTACTTAGTTGTAGATTAATTGTTGAATCCATTTCTTTTGTGTCTGAATTATTTTTGTCTTTTTATCATTTTTAACTTTTAGTAACTTCTTTATATCAAGTTCGTATGTAAATTTTTTTTTTGTGTCTTTAGTCTATCAAACAAGAATCCATTCTGGCCGCCAAGTAGAATTTACATCCTATTGACTACCGGAGTATAAGCAACTTTCAATATTCCCTACTCCAATTGTGAGAATCACAAAGGTGGGTGTATATGAGTTTTGGTGAGGAGCTTTTACTACAAATCTTCTTTGTTCATTGTGTAGGTACAAAGGTTATATAAGTGGAATATGGCTTTGGTATACGGGTATTATTATGACTACACGATGGGAGACTATGATTATAGTGAGTGATTTTATGGCTACGAAGTTGAGGGAGATTGCGGAGGATATAAAAATATGCATGATCAAAACTTGGGTATATTTGAGAGTTACAGTTTTAAGGGAGAAATGAGGTGAATGAAGTGCCTAGTTCTTATGGTAAACATGGAGATGATGTAGGACCTCATGATGGGTCTTATGATGACATTGAGGCATGTGAGGAGTCTTACACTTCTTATTCCGAACCTAGATTTGGTGTAGGTATAACCCTTTAATTCGCAAAGCTTATAAGATCTAGGATGAGAGTACATGTAAGGAGTGTGAATATTCATATCCCCCACCTAGTAGTACTTGTTATCAAGGTCGATATAGTGTGAATGGTTATACTAGCTCTAGTGGAGGTTGTACAATGAAAGAAAAGGGTATGCATCTCCAAAACTGAGAGGTACTCGTGTGCCTTACAATATTAATCCGAGAAGGAGTCTACACTTCGAAGAGGTGACAATTTGTGTGATACCAGGCTGCCTCATTGTGTTGAATGATAGGTACTATAGAAACTATATCCTTCCTTCTATGGTTGATTACTTGGGGTTTCTTCGCGAGTCTTTTACTTGTTTCATACTTCTTGGACGGGTTTAAGGTTACCAATAGGATCAAACTTGTCTTCTCCTAATTTGAATACCATGAGGACATGTGGTGATATATTCTTCCATTGGCATACGGTTATGTATTCTTAGGAGTCGATTGATTTGAATAACATAGAGTTCCAAATGTGCAAAATTGGCCTAGTATTGTAAGAGACAGGTGGGGAAATCACCTCGTGACATACATACTACCCGAGCCACAAAGAGAAATGAATACTTACTCCAATACGAATGCATATGAGAGAAAAAAGATTGATAGAAGTAATGGTGTGCAAGGTGGTAATTCGAGAGTGGAAAAGAAGAGGTTGTGTGGAGCGAAGTGAGGGGATTGCCATGAAAATGAACTAACATTGTTTGTCCTTCTATTTCTAGGGACTTTTGTATTGGTACAACATGGCAAGTTAAGGAGAGAAATGCCAAAGTGAAGTTGTTGCCCAAGCTTGTAGAGGAGCTTCACAACACAACAAAAGAGAGTCGACTCTAAAACTTCAAGGTAAAATAGCTAATTCTTACACTTTTGTGCATGTGAATGATAATTGTGTGGATAGTAGCCTATTGAGTGTGAGTATTAGCTTACTTATTTGTGAGTCTAATTATTCTATGCCTTTTGTAGATGATGTATATATTGTGAGTATGGATATACTAGTTGATCCTATTGATGACCAAATTGACTACTCTTGTGAGAAATTTATGTCCACCTAGTGTTAAAGCCTATATGTTGAACGGAGTACATCGCCTTGTGTAATTGGTGTTGATCAACCTATTTGTGAAAATTGTCCACCACTTGAGTATGTGTGTGATGTGATTAATCAAACTCAAGTGTGTGAAGTATTTGAAAAAGTTCGTCAACAAAAGGGGAGTGAACCCGAGAGCTATTCTTGGGACAATCTTGTGCTTAAAACTACTTTGAGACTTGATATTGATCTCTTAGAGGGTGAGGAAATTGCTTGTTCCAAACATGCCCATGCGTTGGATCATGCACTGTTTAGGTATAATGTCTTGTTTAAAAATGATATAAACACTCCTAATGAGCCTAGTGGTGAAAAAATGGTATAGCTTACCTTGGAGGCTATAGCCTATATGTTAACCCACTATGGTGTGACACCATTCCTCCTAAAGATAGAAATATCTTCTTGGAAGATGAGTGTACTTTTAAGGGTAAGGAATGTGTAGTCTTGGAAGTTACTCGTTCTACTTTGTATGACTTTATTTTTGAAACTACTTATGGTGATGATTGGGAAACTAGTAGTGAGTACACACATGAGGGCACCTTAGTAGAAGTCAAGTTGAGTGATACTTTTCGCTACTCTCTATTTTCTTTTGATGATATGTATGCTATTATAGAGAGTATGTCATTTAGTTTGGATGGAGACCACGGGAAAGGGGAGTGTTGTCTAGACCGGTGTCTGTGCCCACTCTTTCCATTTGACCTCGGTGCCAAATATGGAAATGGTGATGTTGGAGCACCCAACTTGTTTCTTGGTCTACATCACAAGATAAGTGTCACTCTTGGCGAATCCCATAACTAAATCCTTCGTACATCTTTCATTGAATTTTTAATATTTTATTCAAAGGATCCTTGGTTATATTGAAAATATATGCAACCTTGGCATGTTGAGATGATTTGTTGTGCTAACCCTAACCCTCATGCCATGAGTAGTTTGTATTTGTTTGTCCTCTCTTTGGTTTTTGAAGGTTTGGATTTGAGGTCAAATCCTTTTCAAGAAGGAGAGGATGATATGGGAAAATGACCATCTTATCTTTTGATGACATCTTTAGAAACCAACACATAGAGGCTCAAGACTTAGTCAGCTTGAGAATACGAGAACATGCATGGATGACCCATTTTGAGCATGCCATTAAATAAACCCGTGTGTGGAAGATTGCACGAGGGCTTACATTTGATGCCAATTCGAGACTACAAGTTTTGAAGTGCAATCCCATGGTTTTGGAGCATTGAAGAAGCACTCTTTATTAAAGTTATTTTGGGGTTTGAATATGTTAAATAAAAAACCCATGACCTTCCCTTTCATTAAGGGTATTTTGGTCCATTATACTATGTAATAAGCTAGGCTATATATAGTCTCTTAGTAGGCTTTTTCACTTTAGTTTACGAAAGATGAAAAACTAAAACACTTGAAATCCCCTCTCTTAAGAGTAGACCACCTTAGTATAGTCTTACTTAGGACTTGGAAAAGTCATCCTTAGTATAGGTCTTGGAAAAAACAATATTTTTCTTTGCTTGGAAATAGCGGATCTTACGGTGAATTTGTTACCTTGGCGATCACCGTAAGAGTGTGATTTTGATTATTACATTCATTAGGGGTTAATGTTGAAATAAACTTGGTTCTTAATCTTGTAATAATCTTGCTCTCACTATCTATCCTTTTATTATTTTGCAAATCAGTGTGTTTTTGTGTTTGTCATCTTGTATCCCATTGTGTTGCTTGCTCTTCTCACATTTTGTGTATTGTTTTGGCATCTAGGTGGACTAATTTTTATCAACTAGAGGTGGCACCCTACTTATTTGGGTGACCGGACTGAGCTGGGGAACGATTCTACTGACCTTGATAACCTGACTAGGAACATTCTCTGACTCTACGGCCTGGCTTGCGAAATCTTAAATAAATATCGCTACCATCTACACAAGTACCCTTGTGGTTCTTACAATAAGTCTGACAAAGGGGATTAGTTCGGGCATTACTAAAACTACAACTTAGATCCTGGAGCTCTATCTCTACTACCATCCCTGAACTTAAGAGCTGGAGCACTAGCTGAAGAAAGAGCTTAAACGGATGACTTAGGACGAAATTAAGAATGGTTTCCACCTTCTGATTTTGGATAAGCAAAGCTGAAACTACCTATCCTTGCTCTATTATTCTGCTTCTCCCTCATCTTAATCTTTTGCTCCTCTATATGCTGATCATGAGTCATAATCCTGGCTAAAGTCATGAAACTATTCAACATCGCAGACCTACACTCATTGACCACACTATAATTTATCCCTAAAACAAATTTACTCATCTTAGCATTACTATCTGCAAACACATAAGGAGCATATCTGGATAATTGAGTAAACTTAAGAGAATAATCTTATACCATCATGTTACCATGCCTGAGGTTGATAAATTCCAATACCTTAGCTTCTTTCAGATCTAGGGGAAAGAACCTATCTAAGAAGGCAGTAGCAAACTCCTCCCACTCAATAGCCACTGGATCTATAGCCCTCTTTGAATTTCACTGTTTGAACCAAGCGTGAGCAACATCTTTCAACCGATATGCAGCTAGCTCTAGACTCTCACTAGAAGTAACCACCATGATATCTATAACTTTCTAAACTTGATCAAGAAATTCTCGAGGTCCTCATCTGACTTAGACCAGAGAAAGGATTGAGGATTCATTTGGTTGAAGACCTGAATCCTAGTTACAGATCAATTGGCCACTGGGTTGGCAAAAACAATAGTTGTTCGTTCATTTTGAGCAGTAACTGACTAATTAAGAGTAGTGAATATAGCTATAGACTCTATCTGAGAAACATGTTCGCATAAAGGTTCTTCAGGCTGAGGGGCTGGCTGATTCCTGTTTCTTCTTTTGGGAGGCATGTTCCATAGAAAAAAGAGGGAATCAAATTAGATAAGAATGAGAGATTTACTAGAGATTATGCTCACTGGAACGACATGAATACTGAAAGAAGGGAAACTATTCCTAAAATATCTTATTGCCTTCGGCACATAAATGTGGTGCAAAACACACCCATGTACAAGACTACTGGATGCGGCTTTCTGACTTTCTAGGACTCTATTGAAAACCTACCTCTAATACTAAGTTTTGGAATACCCCAAATATGGTACTTGAAATGCTGCACGGTGCTCATGACCTCGAAGGACCACAAGCTAACCCATGACTGATATATGTACCTGATGACATATAATATACTGTATAAATGCATAAATAAAGGTTGTAAGTCCATAAGGATAAAAAGTGAAACATAACTGATAAAAAATAATGTATGGATGGGGTATGAAATACCCAAAACAATTAAAATAAATTGTCCGAACATATTGTAGTCTAAAAAGTCTCCAACTGACTGAACTGTCTTAATAAGGAGTTGATGGGAGATGTCCCCGACATACTCCAACTATAGAAATTAATTAATTAATGAGATAATAAAGTAATGGTCAAGTCCTCGAAGGATGAGGACTCACTATAAACTCTGACTGCGAAAATTGGAATACTATTGATTCTGTGGAGCTCGTGCTTCTAAACCTATGGTATAAAACACCATAGAGCAAATGCGTAAGTATGTTTGAATGTACTGGTATGCATGTGAGGTAGGCTGAATGCAAAAGTTTTCACATGCATTAACTACTCTAACTGACTGCATAACATGAACGTGAGAATACATGTGTGACAACATGATAACTATAACTGAGTTCATGATGACATGATTACTGAGTTTTAGTACTGATAACATGAGATATTAATGCTGAGCGATAGTATTTAACAGTCAAGGTTTTGATGGAACTAATTGAGTTTCATGCTATTCTGGTTTGACTATATCTGATAGTTTTGAAATTTGAAGAACTACCTAAGTTCTTTTACTGAGACTGAATGACTGTGTTAGATAGTCCTGATCTGTAACTATTACTGGGGAAGAATTCATCTAACCAACATGCCCCAAAAAAAGAAATTTAGCTGAGGTGGGGTCAAATCTAAAACCTAATTGGAAGGGTGTCAATACCGCACCACTAGTAATGGCAAGCTGTGGGGAACCCTCATCTGACAGTGTCCCTAAAAGAGAATAGTGGCGCCCTCATCTAATGGTTCTTATCCACCATATCAACCCACATTTGAAAGTGTTGATGTCTCAACCTATGCTAGATACATAGTTCTGGAATGCATGGATGACTTCAAAGAATCACACCCTCATCTAATAGTGTGTGTTCCTATCCTTGTGTTCACTCGGTGCTAATTCCTACTCCCATCTGAATTGACACTGAACAGGATTAACTGAACTTGACTAAATTGAATTAATTGAGTTCTACTAACTGAGGGAATAATACTGACATTACCGAGTCTACCTGAGTCATATGAGTGACTGAGTTTCTGTGAACATGGCTTGACTAAGAGTATCTTGAAAACATGATACTGGCTCTAGGAACATAACTAAATTGTTGGGTACAAATACCCCAAGACACGATATCATAAAACTGACAAAGCATGTCTTTCTTGAATACATGACCAATAGCACAATCCATAATACAATAAGTTGGAGATTTCATGAGGTAGAAATTCTAAAGTATTACAAGGGTTACACATGTATCCATAATTCACTAACTAAGACATTTCATCAAACATTTGACATGCATAAACTTTTACATAAATGGGGATTTTATATTATCATACTAGTATGGCACTTCTCCTTCACATCGGGTTTTAATCGAACACATGGGCAGCATGCTTTGGCTATATAATCATCAATACATCTAATAATCATGGTTGCATCATTCAATGTGTAAATTTAAGGGTTTATCATGATTATTATGCAAATCACCACATCTAGGTTCATTTATTTGAATATTTAATTTCAAACATGAATCAAAACCTCACAATATCATGAACATGAATTTCAATTCAATTTAAATCATGAACATTCATAAATACACAAATCTTGGATTTTGAAAAGAGATTCTTGAATTTCATGGGTTAAAGGGTCCTATGAATCCACATGACATACCTATGTGGATGATTTCTTGAAGATTAATGGAGGAAAATTTAAATTATTGACTTGGAATTATACACCTAGGGTCTCTTGTTCTTGGGGATTATCTTTGAGAGAAAACTCTAATTTGATGTTATAGGTGGATAATGAACTTATAAGCCTTGATCTGATATAATTAAAGGTTAAAACAGATAGAAAAAGACCTAAATACCCTATAAAAATGACTTCAAAATATCAGAATGAATTATGCGATGGTGGGTGTGATGGTATGTTGCTGGGTCGATGGTCCGTTGGACCCGACTACTGCACTTGGGCAGAATAGGGGTTCACTACACATGCTGTGACGGTTTGGGCGATGGTGCGTCGCTAGCTCGATGGTCCATCAGCCTATGCCATAGCCCTTAGGAAGAAGGTGGTCTCACTACCACCTCTGCGATGGTTTGGGCAACGGTCCGTCGTCCCTCATCGTCGCACCTGGGTAGGTTTTACTGCTTTCTATAAAACGGCCATAACTTTCTATCCCAATACCGGATTTGAAAAAATTTCGTATAATTGGAAAGGTGATTGAATTTCCCACATGACAGAGAGTGAAAATCATAAAAATTACACTATGTAAAAGTGGATTCATCTTTCAAAGTAAGTTTCTAACAAACTCGGGATGATTTCAACCTAGGTAGAAGTACGGGGTATTATAATATTATCAGCTACATAAGACAAAAATGACAAATAAACTAAAATTTACACTATGATTAATAAAAGTGACTTATAACACTAGAATAAGAAAAATACAACATTTCATACTTCATCAACAATGCCAATTTTTATAAAGCTCAAAGTACACATCAAGATGTATATGATTGCTAGTTATATAATTTTAAGCAAACTTGGAGTTAGGGTAAATTCTATAGGGAATGCAGGTGACTGGTTCACCTTTATAGTCACAAGTGACAAGATAATTGCTTCTAACTCTAACAACAATCCAAATGGTAAAATGGGGGATTTGTTCTAATTTTTGTTTATTTAGTTTCACTGAATGCATGTTGGATTACAAAAGTGAGTTCGAGAGTTTGTGATCAAGAATTCAAGGCACTATGGTTTTTGCCTTCATGAGAATAAATACATGTATAGATAATTGGACATTTGCCTAAGTTTAATTAATAGCTATGGGAAGGGTAGGTCCTAGTTTAAATGCCAATATCAGAATAAAAAGATTAAACAATACAAGTCGGTTATTTTAAACACCTTATAAGTTGTTCACTACAACAACCCTACACCCTTGATTTAGTAGGCTTACTTTTAAGATTACTATTAATGATAAATATCAAATCATAGTTGACAAATACTTCTCATGCTAATCCCTTTTATCAAGGATGGTAAGAGATTTATGGTTAACTTGAGTATGCATTGTCCAATAATAACTTAATAACATGGAGTAGAGGCTAAACCCATAACAGCTAATCATTTTAAAAGAAAAATAAAGAACACCAATATAATTATCACTACTGATTAATGCATAACTCCACGATAGAAATTTAGCTACTCACATTAAAAGATAAAAGAAATATACCTATATCCTCATTAAGATCTACCATAAATCCACATAATCCAAGAAAAATCTAAATTCAAAGAAAATACTCAAACCAAAAATAGATAAAATTTGCTCTAGGCGTTCAATTACAGACTTCAAAATGTCCAATTTCACAGGAATAGATTTTTGAGCCACCAAAAAGCTGAAATAACTTCAGCTAAAATGGGGGAAGAATTTATAAATATTCCACCATACCTTTTAATATGGATTGATAGATCATCACAAAATCACTCGCTGATACACCATTATTTACTTGCATCAGTGAATTCGAATTAAAATTAATCTTCACGCATTGGCTTTTGTAGCCTTTGGCAATAGGGAGTTGATATGTCTGCTATTACACTAAGTTTATCTTCCTAATTGTCGAACTTCTCAGATTGAAATTTGGTTGAACTGATAATTTCAATGATCGAATATCTGTTTTGGTGATAAGAAAATGATTTTATCAATGAACCAATTTGTAATGTTGATGCTCCTTTAGAATTTGTAGCTCCAATCTTGTATCTCTTGTTTTTATGCTCTTTGGTTCATTTCTTGGGTTTTATGGTCAAATAAAACCCAAAAAACATTAAAACAAACTTCAATTGGAATTTAGGACTTGTTTTGTTTCCATTTTTAGGTCAAATATGTCACAAATTGCTGACTTCTCATAAGACAAGATCAAGATGAAGTGCTACAACTGCAATTTTCTAGAGAACTATCTAAGTTCTTTAACTGAGACTAAATGAAAATGTCTGACAGTCCTGATCTATAAGATAAACTATGGGAAGTATTCATCTAACTGACATGCCCCAAATAAAGTAATATAGCTGAGGTGGTGTCCAATCTGTAACCCCAATTGGAATGGTGTCAATACCGAACCACTTGTAATGACAACCTATGGGGAACCCTCATCTGACAGTATCCCTAAAAGACAACGGTGTGGCCATAATCTGATAGTGCTCATCCACCTCATCAACTCTCATCTGACAGTGTGGATGTCTCAACCTGTGCTGACTATATAGTTCCAGAATGCATGGATGAATTCTAAAAAATACACCCTTATATAAAATTTTTTGTTCCTATCCTTGGGTTCACTCGGTGCTAATTCCTACTCACATCTAAATAGACTCTAAACATGATTAACTGAACTTGACTAAATTGAATTAAATGAGTTGTATTGACTGAAAAAATACTACTGAGATTACAGATTTTTCTTTAGTCACCTAACTGACTCAATTTCTATGTACAGGCTCGACTGAGAGTGTCACAGAAATAGGACACTAGCTGTTGGCACATAACTAAATTGTTAGTACAAGTATCCCCAGGACTCGATAGCATGAAACTAGCAAAACATGACTTTCTTAAATACATGACTAATATCACAATCAATAATACAATAGTTTTTAGATTTCATGAAGTAGAAGTTCTAAAGCACCACAAGGGTTACACATGTATCCATATTTCATTAACTAAGACATCTCATCAAATATTTGATATGCTAAAACTTGCAAATAAATGGAGATTTCATATTATCATACTAGTATGGCACTTGTCCTTCACATAGGCTTTCAATCGAACACATGGGGAGCATGCTTTGGTTATACAATCATCAAGACATCTAATAATCATGGATACATCAATCAATGTGTAAATTTAAGGATTTATCATTATTATTATGCAAATTACCACATCCGAGGGTCAACCATTGGAATATGTAATTTCAAATATGAATCAAAACCCCATAACATCATGAACATAAATTTCAATTCAATTTAAATCAAGAGTATTCATACATGCACAAATCTTAGATTTTGAAAAGAGATTTTTGAGGTTCGTAGGTGAAAGGGATCCATGAATCAACATAAGACATACCTGGATGGATGATTTCTTGAAGATTAATGAAGGAGAACTTATATTATTAACTTGGAATTAAACACCTAGGGGTTTTTGCTCATGGGGATTATATTTGAGAGAAAAGACCAATTTGATGTTGTAGATGGATAATGAACTTATGAGACTTGATTGGATATAATTAGAGGTTAAAACGGGTCCAAAATGACCCAAATTCCCTGTTAGAAATAACGTTAAAATAACTGAATAAACTGTGTGATGGTGGGTGGAATGTTACATCACTGGGTCGACGGTCCATCGTTCCAGACCGTCACACCTATAAAGCATAGCGGTTCACTGCCTTTGCTGCGACTGCTTGGGCAATAGTCCGTCACTAGCTCAACGGTCTATCGGCCTAAGCCATCACTCTTTGGTAGAAGGTGGTCTCACTGCCTTCGCTATGAAGGTTTGGAAAATAGTCTGTTGCTAGCTCGATGGTTAGTCGACCCTCATCATGGAACCTGGGCAGTTTTGACTGCTTTTTCGTAAAATGGCCATAAATTTCTACCCTAATACCGAATTTGGATAAAATTGGTATTGTTGGAAAGATAATTTAATTTCCCACATGAAAAAAGTGAAAATCTTAAATTTTTGATATATAAAAGTGGATTATAACATACTCAGGATGATTTCAAGCTCGGTAGAAGTACGGGGTATTACAATATCTCCCCCTTTAGAACATTCATTCTTGAATAATATTGAGTGAGAGGGGAGAAGATAAACTGGTGTACTTATTGAACAAGAATGACTAAATCACGATTTCTTGACTGACATGACTGATAACTGAATATATCATAACAAGCATGCATATCTAATTCATTTGTAATAGATTCATGAATGCATGACTGAGTGTTCTGATGAACCAAGGTTCTTACAGTGAGAATGCATGTATGATGCATGATTATATAACTAAACTGATACATGAATGCATGAATGTGTATTTAATACCAAGTTTATAATGGAATTCTTAACGTGAAATTGATACCAAGCTTGTTACTAAAATCTGAACATGAAACTAAAAAACCTTAAGGAGAACTGTTAGCTTAAGCTAGATCTGTGTTTGTGGAGAAGAGGCGAGGATACTTACTCTGCATGTCTGTTTCTTCTTCCCAAGTAGCTCCCTCAGCGGACTGATTTTGGCAAAGAACTTTAACTAGAGGGCCTTCTTTGTTCCTCAGTCAACGAGTCTAGTAGTCTAGAATATCGACTGGAATCTCTTCATAAGAAAGGTTGTTCTGAACATCTATGCTCTGAATAGGGACAGAGAATTTTGAAGGGACCAATATATCGGGAACTGAGATTTTCCTTCTTGTTGAATCTCTTCACTTCCTTTATGGGAGAGGTCTTTAGATAGACATAATCGCCAATCTCAAACATGGGATTCTTTTTGTGCTCAACTTCTATCATCTTAGAGAAGCCTAACGTCATTCCATGATCAACTAGACTTTTTCTAAGGCATCAAATAATAAGTTAGGCCCTATAAATGAGGCCTCACTAACTTTGAACCAACTGAATGGAGATCTGCATTTCCTACCATAAAGAGCTTTGCCATCATAATACTGGAATGATAGTTCTTGTTGTATGCAAACTCAATCAAAGGAAAGTGGCCATCCCAACTACCCTTGAAATCAATTTCACACACTCATAGCATATTTTTAAAAGTCTTAATGGTCCTTTCTGCTCAACTATTCGTTTGAGGATAAAAGGTTGTTTTGAGATGAACTTGGGTATCAAGTCCCTTTTGGAATCCTTTCCAAAAATAAGAGGTTAAATAGGTACCTCTGTCTCTGATAATAGATAATAGAACATCGTGCAATCTCAACTCTATGATGTAGAGCTTGGAATATTCCTCGGCTGCATAAGAGGTATGAACTAGAAAAAAAAAGCTAATTTTGTCATTGTGTCTACGAAGACCCACACTGATCATGGTGGCGACGAGTATAAGGTAAACCTATCACAAAGTCCATGTTCACTTCTTCCCATTTCCAAGTAGGAATACTGAACTCCTATATAGACCCACAAGTCATTGGATGCTTTATCTTAGCCTGCTGATATGTTGAGCACTTAGACATAAACTCTGCAACATCTCTCTTCATCCTACTCAATAAATAGAGCTCATGCAAGTCACGGTACATCTTTATGGCCCCTGGATAAATAGAGTAGCATGAACCATACGCTTCTGCAAGAATTCACTGTCTTAAGTTATCTACACCAGCAACACACAGACGACCCTTACAACGCAGAACACCATCTTTCCCTTGGGAGAAAACCTCTACTTTCTGATCATTGAATAACTCTTTTAACTTGACAATGAGGGGATCTCTAACTTGCTTTTCTTTTACCTCAGAAACTAGAAATGATTCTGAACTACTCTGAACCCATATGTCACCCTCTTCTGTATCGACTAAGAGAATGCCTATTCTGGCAAGCTGATGGATTTCCTGAGCTAACTTCTTTTTACTATCCTCAACATGAGCAACACTACTCATTGACAATCTACTGAGAGTGTCAACCAAAACATTGTCATTTCCCAGATGATAAAGGACACTCATGTCATTATCTTTTAAGAGCTCTAACCGCCTTCTCTGACGAAGATAGAGATCTTTCTGAGAAAAGACATACTGAAGGCTCTTATGATGTAATGATCCAAGATCCTATCCCAAGACGTGACACGATGGTTAAGGCCACACGCAACCTCAAGCTAACCCTCTGAGCCTGTCATCACCTCTATAACTCATTATGATAATAATCAAGCTGTAATAAAGAAGAATAATTATGTCATGAACATACTGGAATACAAAGAAATACTATCCTGTACAATCAAAATACTGAAGTTTTGTACATACTAGTACTCTTGTCTAACAAAGCCTCTACTACATAAGACTAAGGCGCCATTGTGATAAATCCCCCACTCACCCATACTGAATTGGAAATAAAAAACCATCTACTATCTATACAAAAATCAAGGACAAAGGTCCTCTAACCATGAGGACTCACCAACTATACGAATGCAGATGGAGGTACTCAAAGATCACTGTCGCTGAAAAGATTGTGCACCTGAACCTACATCATGAGAAAATATAGAACACAGAAGAGCATGGGAATCTGTACTTGGGAATGTACTGAGTATGTAGAGGTGAAGGGAACATTTAAAAAATATCATAAATGTAGAAGAAAATCATGCATGATGATAATAATGCCTCTTTTCACTTGAGTTACCTCTAACATATTTTCCATAAATCATCGATAATAATATATGCTTCATAAATCTCACAAACAGTTGGACTCAACTCAAACTTCTTGACTCATGACTTAGAGTGACTCGGTAACTCATGAAACTTGGACTATTAAGGACTTGGGAGTTTCTTATAACTGTCATGAACCATGTGAGCTGACATGGAGTCCAACGTTTTGCCCATATTGGGGAGAACTGTTCTATCCTTGCCATTGGAGTATAACCTTAACTTTAGTGATAACTGTCTTGGCCTTTGGCCCTTAATCTTAATCCTATGGTGGCATGTTGTTCTTGGAAAGTAGGATGTGTTGAACCCCTACTTCCCGCTCGATGCTAAATACTACTCCCAGACATAAGCTTAGAACACATTAGTAAATCCACCTTAATCAACTCAAGGGTCTATCTTGAAGAACAAAATATAAATATAAATCTCACTTGTAAATCATAATCAACTTGTGGATTCCTAACTCGACTAAAATTAATCTTTCTCATCATCAAGTACACTTTCTTATCAAATCATATCAAGTTTCAAATCTTCCAGAAAACATCATAGAACTCATTCTTGACTCTCAAGCTCAATATCAATATATATTCAATAGACAAACTTCTCATGGAAAAACATAAATCATGACACTTATCATAAATCACTTAGAAATTAGCATTTCATGATAACAATATACAACTCAAGATATAAATTCTTAATTTAAGAAATAAGACAATGAAGTAGTCATATGTGTCAATCTTGTAGAGCTCAAATATCATAGGTCCTTGATAAATTAATTTGGGTGTAAACCAACTTTGCAAAATTCATGAAATTTAATAGAAATTAAATATTTGGGCACAAGAACGAAAGAAGTGTTCTTGTTCAAAACCCCACATACCATAATATATGAAATTGGATGAACTTTAGTACTTAAAACTTTATCCATACTTGAAATAAATAATTCTTGAAGCCCACACTATGAGGAACTTGGTTCTTCAAACTTTTTGATGATTTATGAATGATTCTTGGAAGATTTATGTTCCTGATATAAACCTAGATATACTATCTCAAGAGAATTGGAAGAGAAAATGATAGAATTACGGTTTTGATGGGATTCTCATATTTATAGAGGCCTCCAAAAGATGGGAACAGACCAAAATACCCTTGCAAAAACATCTCTAAATTTCTTAAAAAATACCTAATGACATCCGTGATAGGCCGTTAGACCCGTGATAGGCCGTCACAAGATGTCTTCATAAAAGGGTTAAATTTTATGATTTGCTACCTAAGGCTGACGATGTCATCAGAAATATCATCAGTAACGTAACGAAATCATCAAAAATGTTGTCAGAAATGTGACAGGCCGTCAGAAACGTTGTCACCCTTTTCCCGATTTACATGCTTCAGTAAAATGGGTATAACTCTTTGCTCCGGTATCGCATTTTGGAGAAATTGCTATCTTTGGAAAGATAATTCAATTATCTATCTGTTGATAGATCACGAGCTAAAAAATTCCAAGTATAATCAGATATATGCTCATTTGAAGTTTACTATACCAATATTCTTCCAAAGAATTCAATCGGTAAGGAATGTTTTCATTCACCCAATTGTTAGGACATCTTTAAGGCCTTAATACACACCATACTTGATCAGAAAACAACCTAAAACATTATAATTTATTTATCATGAGCTTGATTCATGGTTGCACTATTGGTTAGAGTATTGGGGTATTGCAATATCTGCCCCTTGGAAACATTTGCCCTCGAATGTGGCTAGATAGGCCAAGAACAAGAAAAAATCAAGACGTATAGCTGGAACGACTCACTAAAAGGGATTACTTTATTCTAAACTTTTGCGTACTTCAAAAAATGCATGAATCATAGAGAGAATAACCATATAGCTGAATACACTGGATTAGAAGAAAACTTTATTAGGGAGAAATAGTACCTTCAACTTAATTTGAACTCGTGGAGAAGAGATGAGGGTATTTGGTTTGCATATCTGCTTCTGCTTCCCAAGTAGCACCCTTGACTGATTGATTTCACCATAGAAATTTCACTAAGGGAACTTTCTTATTTCTTAGTCTACAAACTTGATAATCTACTATTTCAACCGAAACTTCATCATACGAAAGGCTATCCTGAACATCAAAACTTTCTGATGGATCAACTACAATAGAATCACCATTGTTCTTCTTGAGCATTGAAATGTGAAAGATAGGATGGACAGATGACAACTCAGCAGGCAATTCAATCTCATAATTAGCTTTCCCAGCACGATTCAAAACTCTATAAGGGCCAACATATCGGGGACTAAGCTTTCCTTTCTTACCAAATCTTTTTACCCCTTTCATGGGTGAAATCTTCAAGTACACCAGATCTTTTACCTCAAACGCAAGAGCTCTTCTTCTCACATCTGATTTACATTGCCATCCATATAAAGCCTCCAATGGAGCCATTCCAATGCTAGCATGAAATTGTTATTGTAAGCAAATTCAATCAATGGAAAATGTTGATCCCAACTTCCTTTGAAAACAAGAACACATGCCCTCAACATATCTTCCAAGGTATGGATACTCCTCTCAGCCTGACCATTGGTCTACTGATGAAAAAGCAGAGCTAAGATGAACTTCGGTACCAAGAACCTTCTAAAAAGACCTCCAAATATGAGAAGTAAATTGAGTACCCCTGTCAGAAATAATAGACAAAGGAACTCCATGCAACCTGACTAACTCTCGAATGTACAACTTAACATAGTCCTCAGCAGTGAAAGATATATGCACTAGCAAGAAATGGGAGAACTTAGTCAACCTATCTACAATGACCCAAATTGAATCATGATGACGTTGAGAAGGAGATAAACCAGTCACAATATCCATATTTACTTTCTCCCACTTCAAAGTAGGAATACTAAATTCTTGCATCATTCCACCGGGTCTTTAATGTTCTATCTTAACCTGTTGGCAAGTTGTACCCTTCTCTACGAATTTTGCTATATCCCTTTTCCTACTATTCCACCAATAGATTTCTCACAAATTACGGTACATCTTGGTACAACCGAGATGAATAGAATATCGTACGCCATGCGCTTCATCCATAATTCTCTGCCTTAAACCTTCAACATCAGGAAGACATAATCTACTCTAAAATCTCAATACACCATCTTCCCCTTGGAGAAAACCTCCACCTTTTAGTTTTTAACTGACTCCTTCAGTCTGACCAAACTAAGATCCATATCTTGCTTCTCTTTTACTTTCGAAACTAGAGAAGACTCAACACTACTCTGGACCTAAACATTACCTCAGCTGAATCAAGTAATCTAACTCCCAACCCAGCCAGACGATGCACCTCATCAGATAACTCCTTCTTATCTTTCTCGACCTGTGCTACACTACCCATGGTCGACCTACTAAGGGCATTTTCCACTATATTAGCCTTGCTCAGGTGATACAACACATTCATATCATAGTTCTTTAACAATTCTAGCCATTGCCTCTGACAAAAATTCAACTCTCTCTGAGTAAACTCATAATGAAAACTCTTGTGATCCGTAAAGACATCAACATGAACACAGTACAAATAGTATTTCCAAATTTTTAGGGCAAAAACCACTGCAGCTAACTCGAGGTCATGGGTTGGGTAGTTCTTCTCATGTGGTTTCAACTATCTAAGGGCATAGGCTATAAACTTACCTTTCTGCATCAACACCCAACCCAACCAACCTCTATAAGCATCACAATATACCACAAAATCATCTACAACATTTGGAAGGGTCAACATAGGGGCCATAGTAAGTCTTGTCTTCAACTCCTGAAAACACTTCTCGCATGAGTAAGACCATAATAATTTAATTTTCTTTTGGGTCAACCGAGTTAAAGGAGATACAATGGAGGATAAACTCTCAACAAAATCATGATAGTAGCCAGCTAGACTCAAAAAACTCCTAATATCAGACGGGGAAATAGGTCAAGGAAAATTTTTCACAGCTTCTATCTTTTGAGGGTCAGCTCAAATACCTTTAGAAGAAATAATATGACCCAGAAAAGCAACTGACCTTAGCCAAAATTCATACTTTCTAAATATAGCATATAGTTGATGAACTCTAACGGTTTGCAAGACTATTCAGAGATCATCTGCATAGTCGTTCTCACTTCGGGAGTATACAAGAATATCATCTATGAAAACAATAACAAATATATCTAGGTACTTTCTGAACACCCGATTCATGAAGTCCATAAAGGCTACTGGGCATTTGTTAGCCCAAAAGACATGACCAAGAACTCAAAATGACCATATTAGGTGCAAAAAGCTGTATTTGGAATATCACACTCCCTAACTTTAAGTTGGTGATAACCAAATCTCAAGTCTATTTTTTAGAAATAGTTAGCACCTGCAGCTGATCAAACAGGTCATCAATTCTAGGAAAAGGGTACTTGTTCTTGACTGTGACCTTGTTAAGCTTATAATAATTAATGCATATCCGCAATAAACTATGTTTCTTTCATACAAACAGAATGGGTGAACCCCAAGGAGATACGCTAGGACTTATGCAACCCTTTTCTACAAGATCTTTGAGTTGCTCTAACAACTCTTTATGTTCTATGGGGGCCATACAATATGGAGAAATAGAAATAGGCTACGTGTCGGGGAGAAGATTAATCTCAAATTCTATCTCTCCATCGGGAGGTGCCCCTAGGAGCTTCTCTGGGAACACATCACAATACTCATTAACAATGCTGATCGAATGAATGGTCGAAGAATCAAACTTAGTATCTTTAACTCGAACCAAATGATACATACAACCCTTGGATATCAATTTCCTAAATTTAAGATAGGATATGAAATGACTCCTAGGAGATAAAGAATTTCCGAACCACTCAAAGGCTGCTTCATTGGGAAACTAAAGCTTGACTACACGACTACGACAGTCTATAGATGCATAACAAGAGTGAAGGCAATCCATAACAAGAATAATGTCAAAATTAACCATGTCTAGCTCAATCAAAACTGAAAACATAACTCTATGAAGGAAAGTAATCGGACACTTCTTATATACTTGCTTAGCAACAACAAGTTCACCTACTGGAGTTGAAACTAGAAAAGGCTCAGGAATCATTTTAGCATTGATCACAAAATTCACAGCGACTAACGAAGTCACATAAGAAAAAATTGACCCAGGGTCAATGAACACATACATATCAAAATAAAATATGCGGAGAGTACCAGTAACAACATCTTGTGAATTCTCCTGCTCCTGGTGGGGTGATATTGTATAAAAGAGATTCTAGCACTGACCATCGATAGTACAAGGTGAGGTACCTTGAGAAGGTGTTGGACAAACCCAAAGGGATGGAGCACTAAAAGCCTGACTCTGGGGACAAACATCATGGCTCCCTTGTCTAGTATATGAACAATCCCTAAATTTATGGCCCAACTTACCACAACTAAAACAACCTCTCTGCTCATCTATACACTCTCTAAAATGCATCCTACCATACTTAGCACATAGGGAATAGTTAGGTCTATTACTCACATTGTCCTGAGACCTAGATACAGTAGGTCTATTACCCTGCTACTGCCGGACTTTGTATGTAGGAGTACAAGTAAATGATAGTACTGGCACAAAAGAACGACTCTTAAATTAAGGGTGGATCCCTCTTGAAAATCTACTCTGACTATACCCGTGCTGCTCGGATCTAACTCTCTTATTCCCTCTTACTCTCTCTCTCTTTTACCTTGTCTGCTTTATTTTGCTGGGCATGTATCATCAATCTATAAAGATCCATATCCCTATTGATCATAGCAAACCTACACTCTATAACAACATAACTCGATATCTCACTAAAAATTTACTAGTCCTGGAATCAGTCATCATTCTGGGATCATAATTAGACAACTAGTTAAATTTAAGATAGTATTCCTTAACTGTCATGGGGCCTTTTCTCAAGTTCATAAATTCTTCTTGTTTTACTTCCCTCAGCTCTAGGGGAAAGAATCGTTCTAAGAACACATCTTGGAACAACTACCAAGTCATGGGAGCGTCATCCTCCCCTCAACTCTTCCTCCGTAATTCTACTCAATCAAAAGAAATATCTTTCAAGTGATAGAAAGCTAGCTCCACACTTTCTTCCTTTTTTACATACATAATTTGGGCGATCTTTTTCACCAAATCAAGATACATCTATGTTTCCTCACCTACCCTTGACTCATAAAAATCTGGTAGATTTATCCATATAAAATTTTAAACTCAAGCTGCTGCAGAATTACCTTCTTGCAGAAGTGGAACAACGGCCTGAACATTGGCCTGAGCATTGGTGGTAACTTCCTAGGCTAGCAACTAAAAATCTTTTCAAAATTCGGCATGAGTCACCGTCTCATTTAAAGAATGAATGGGTTGAGGTCGTTTGTTGTTTCTGTGAGCTCTATGAGGAGGCATTTTCTATCATAAGAGAGCATGAATTAATAGAAGAGAGAAACAGTCGTAGACACAAAAGACTTTTGAAAGAAAGAAATGACTTATCCTAAAACATGTCGTAGCCTCTTGCTCATAGATATGGCGTGCTACACACTGATGATTAAGAATATACGTGACATGACTTATCAGACTCCCTAGTATTCCTTTAAACCTTAGGCTCTGATACTATACTTGTAATGCCCCAAGATCCCATCCCAAGACATCAAAGGGTGCTTAAGGCCACATGCGACCTCAAGATAACCCTCTGAGCCTGCCATTACCTTTATAACTCACTATGAGAATAAGCAAGCTATAATAAAGAAGAATAATCATGTCATGAACATACTACAGTACAATGAAATACTATCCAATACAATTAAATTACTGAAGTTCTATACATACTGGTACTCTAGTCTGATAAAGCCTCTACTACATAAGACTTAGGAGCTATTGGGATTGATCCCCAACTGACCCATACTGAACTATAAATAAACAACCATCTATTATCAAGACAAAAATTAGGGGACATCGATTCATGAACCATGAGGACTCACCAATTGTATGAATGTAGATGAATGTACTCAAAGATCACTGTTGTTGCTGAGACAAAGCACCTGAACCTACATGACAAGAAAATATAGAACACGGAAGTGTATGGGAATCAGTACTTAGGAATGTATTAAGTATGTGGAGGTACATGCAACATTTAAATTCTTTCATAAATGTATAAGAAAATCATGCATGCTGATAATAATGACTTTCTTCGCTTAAGTTACCTGAAACATATTTTCCATAAATCATCAATAATTATCAATATTTTCCATAAATCATCAATATTCTATACTTTCCATCAAAGTAGAACCTTAGCTTTAGTGATAACTATCTTGGCTTTTGGCCCTTAATCTTAATCCTATAGTGGCACGTAGTTCTGGGGAAATAGGATACGCTAAACCCATACTTGCCATTCAGTGCTAAATACTACTCCCAATTTAAGCTCATAATGCATTAAGAAATCCACCTTAATCAACTCAAGGGTCTATCACGAAGACCAAAATATAAATATATATCTTACTTGTAAATCATAATCAACCTATGGATTCCTAACTCGATTAAATCTCAAAATAATCTTTCTCATCATCAAGTACACTTTCTTATCAAATCATATCATGTATCAAATCTTCCAGAAAATATCATAGAACTCGTTCTTGACTCTCATGTTCAATATCAATATATATTCAATAGACAAACTTCACAAGGAAGAACATAAATGATGACAGTTATCATAAATCACTTAGAAATTATCATTTCATGATAACAATATACAACTCATGACATAAATTATTAATTTAAGAAATACGACAATGAAGTAGTCATATGTGTCAATCTTGTATAGCTCAAATCTCATAAGTCCTTGATAAAGTAATTTTGGTGTAAACCCACTTTACAAAATTCATGAAATTCAATAGAAAATAAAACTTTGGGAACAAGAACGAAAGAAGTGTTCTTGTTCAAAATCCCACATACCTTAATTTTTGAAATTGGATGAACTTTAGTACTTGAGACTTTATCTAAACTTGAAATAGATAATTCTTGAAGCCCACACTATGAGGAACTTGGTTCTTGAAGAAATTTTGAAGATTCGTGGATGATTCTTGGAAGATTTATGTTCTTGATATAACCCTAGATATATTATCTCAAGAGAATTGGAATAGAAAATGATGGAATTAGGCTTTGGATGGGATTCTCATATATATAGAGGACTCCAACAGATGGAAAAAGGCCAAAATAACCTTGCAAAAATGTCTTTATATTGCTGAAAAAAAATAGCAAATGACATCCGTGATAGGCTGTCAGACCCGTGATAGGCCATTATGAAATATCATCAAAAAAGGGTCGAATTTTATGATTTTAAGCCTAAGGATGATGGTGTCATCAACAATGGCTTCAAAAAAGTGATGACGTCGTCAGAAATATTGTCAGAAATGTTACAGGCCATCAGAAACTTTGTCACCCTTTTCCAGATTGATATGCTAGAGTAAAAGGGGTATAACTCTTTTTTTCGGTATCGGATTTTGGAGAAATTGGTATTGTTGGAAGGGTAATTCAATTATCTATCTGTTGATAAGTCATGATATCAGAAATTCCAAGTATAATGGGACATATATTCCTTTGAAGTTTACTATACCAATATCCTTCCCAAGAATTCAATCGATAAGGAATGTTTTGATTTACCCAATTGTTAGGACATCTTTAAGGCCTTAATACACACCATCCATGATCAGAAAATAGACCAAAATATTATAATTTATTTCTAATGAACTTGATTCATGGGTGCACTATTAGTTAGAGTCTCGGGGTATTACATATGATTTGTTAACACATCTACATAAACTCCGTTTATATAATGTCGCCAAATATTTAAGGCAAATACTACGACTTTTAACTCAAGATCATGAGTAGGATAATTCTTCTCATGGGGTTTAAGTTGTCTTGAGGCGTAGATATGACTTTACCATGCTTAATGAGGACACAACCCAAACTTACTCTGGATGCATTACAGTATAATACAAACCCATCTGAACCCTTTGGAAGAGCTTGGAATAGAGCTGAGGTGAGTTGAGTGTTCAACTCATGAAAACTCTTCTCACATGGATCTAACCACGGAAACTTGACTTTCTTTTTATTCATTCAGGACATAGGGGATGTAATAGAAAAAACAATCCCTCAATAAACCATCTGTAACAGCTAGCCAAACCTAAGAAAGTCCTAATATCTGATGGAAAGATAGGTCTGGGCTAGTTTTTTACTACTTCAGTCTTTTGATAATCAACCCTAATTCCATCACTAAAAATAATATTACCAAGAAATGCCACTGACCTTAGAAAAATTTCGTACTTACTGAATATGAAAAATAGTTGATGATCTCTAAAGTTCTGATGTAAAATTCTAAGATGGTTTGCATAATCCTGCTCACTGCAGGAGTAAACAAGGATATCATCTATGAAGGCTATAATGAACATGTCCAAGTACTACTTGAACACGCGGTTCATCAAGCCTATGAAAGCCGCTGGGGCATTAGTAAGACCAAAAGACATGACTAGGAATTCAATGTGACAATATCGAGTATGGAAAGTTGTTTTTAGAATCTCATGTTCTCTGACTCTGTGCTAATGGTATCCTGATCTGAGGTCTATCTTAGAAAAATAGTTGGCACCCTGAAGTTGGTCGAACAAGTCATTGATTTAGGGAAGAGGATACTTATTCTTGAGCATGATTTTATTGAGGTAATGGTAGTCTATACACATTCTGAGAGAACCATCTTTCTTGCACATGAATAAGATTGGTGCGCCCCATGGAGACACACTGGGTCTGATGAATCCCTTATCTAAGAGATTATTCAACTACTCTTTTAATTCTATGAGTTCTACTGGTGCCATTCTGTATGGAGGAATAGATATAGGTTGAATATTTTGAAGAAGATTAATGCCAAAGTCTATTTTCCTTTTGAGATAAATTATTAGAAGACTTTCGAGAAAGACATCTGAATAATCATTTACAATAGGGACTGATTCAAGATTGGGAGTTTCGGAACTAATGTTCTTAACTCGAACAAGATGGTAGAAAAATTCTTTAGATATTATTTTCCTTGCATGAATATAGGAAACAAGCTGACCTTTAAATGCTTAAGTACTACCCTTCCACTCTAGGACAAGTTCATTCGGAAACTGAAATTAGACTATTCTACTTTTCTAGCTGACTATGGAATAGCAGGAATAAAGACAATCCATGCCGAGAATGACATCAAAATCAGTCATCTCTAATTCAATTAAATCTGCTAAGGTAACATTATAAAATATCATAATCAGATAGTTTATGTATACTAATCGGGCTATGATAGTTTTACCCACTGGGTAGAGATTGAGAAGGACTCTGCTAGAATTTTGGGACTGACTTCTAAGTCAACTGCTATATAGGGAGTAACAAAAGAAAAAGAAGCTCCTGGATCTCACAAACCATAAACATGCTTATGAAAGATCTATAACATACCAGTAACCACATCAGGAGAATTTTCCTAATCTTTCATAGACTGTAGATCATAAAGTCAATTTGGGCGTTTCCTACTAATAGCACTAAAGGTGGCACCCTGCTGATTTGGGTTACCGGAAAGAGTTAGGGAATGCTTCTTCTATCCCTGATAATCTGACACGGACAATCTCTGACTCTGTGGCCTATCTTGCCATATCTGAAATAGACATCACTACCACCTCTACAAGCACCCTTATGGTTCTTACCATAAGTATGACAAAGGGGATTAGTTTGGGAATTGATGACACTGCCCTAAGACTTAGAGCTTGGCGCTCTATCTCTATTACCATCCCTAAACTTAAGAGCTGAAGCACTGGCTAAAGAAGAAACTACAACTACTGACTTAGGTGTAAATTGACAACAATTTCCTACTTCTAATTTAGGCTGAGCAAAGTTGAAACTACCTGTCCTTGCTCCCTTATACTGCTTCTCCCTCGTCTTAATTTTTTCTTCTCTATCTGCTGAGCATGAGTGAAATGCCTGACTAAAGTCATCTCACTATTCAACATCGCAGACCTACACTCGTTGACCTCACTATCATTCACCCCAAAAAAAAACTTACACATCTTGGCCTGCTACTTGCAACCACATAAGGAGCATCTGTAGCTAATTGAGTAAACTTAAGAGAATACTCTTTCACCATCATTTTGACCTTCCTTAGATTGATAAATTCCAATACCTTAGCTTCTCTCAGCTTTAGGGGAAAGAACCTATCTAACAAGGAAGAAGCAAACTCCTGTCACTCAATAGGCCCTACATCTATAGCCCTCTCTGTCTTCCACTATTTGAACTAAGTGTGAGCAATATCCTTCAACTGATATCGGCTAGCTTACACTCTCACTAGAAGTAACCCCTATGATATCCGTAACTTTCTGAACTTTATCAAGAAATTCTCGAGGGTCCTCATTTGACATAGACCCAAGTAAGGATTGAGGATTCTTTTGGGTGAAGTCCCAAATGCTGGTTTCAAATAAATTGGCCGCTTGGTTGGCCGGAACGACAACTGGTCGTTCATTTTGAGCAGCAACTGCCTGAGCAAGAGTAGTGAATGCAGATTTGAACTATGTATGAGAAACATGTTGGCACAAGGGTTCTTTTACTTGAGGGGTTGGCTGGTTCCCATTTTTTCTTTTAGAATCCATGTTCTGTAGAAAAAAAGGGAAACGAATTAGACTAGATTGAGAGATTTACTGGACATTATGCTCACTGTCATGACATGAATATGGAATGATGGGAATTTTTTCCTAAACTATCTAATAGCCTCTTGTACATAAATGTGGCATGCAACACACCCATTTACAAGACTCTACTAGATGCTGCTTTCAAACTTTCTTGGACTCCATTGAAAACCTAGTTCAGATAACAAAATTGTAATGCTCCGGATATGGTACCCAGAATGCTACACAGTGCTTATGACCTCGAAGGCCACAAGCTAACCCATGACTGATATCTATAACTGAACATTGCTTAATATACTATATAAATATGGAAATAAAGGCTGTAACTCCATAAGGTTCAAAACTATAACATAACTGATAAAACATATCATATGGATATGGTATGAAATACCTAAAACAACTAAAATAAACTATCTAAACATACTATAGTCTGAAAAGCCTCTAACTCACTGAACTTTCTGAATAAGGAGGTTATGGGACATGTCCCTAACTAACTCCAACTATTGAAATAAATTAATTTATGGTATAATAAAGTAATGGTTAAGTTCTCAAACGATGCGGACTCCTAGCTAACTTTTACTGCAGAAACTGGAATGCTACTGATACT
>JAPEIP010000012.1:179512682-179528743 GCA_026120095.1 Capsicum chinense
TATAGTCTGAAAAGCCTCTAACTCACTGAACTTTCTGAATAAGGAGGTTATGGGACATGTCCCTAACTAACTCCAACTATTGAAATAAATTAATTTATGGTATAATAAAGTAATGGTTAAGTTCTCAAACGATGCGGACTCCTAGCTAACTTTTACTGCAGAAACTGGAATGCTACTGATACTTTGGAGCTCGTGCTTCTAAACCTATGGTATAAAACACCATTGCATAAATGTGTCACTACATTGGAATGTATTGGTATGCATGTGAGGTAGGCTAAATTCAAAAGGGCTCACATGCATGAACAACACTAATTGACTACATAGCATGAACGTGAGAATACATGAATGACCTTATAATAACAATAACTAAGTTCATGATAACATAATTACTAAGTTTGAGTACTGATAACATGAGATATTGATACTGAGCGACTATATTTAACAGCCTAGGTTCTGATGGAACTAGCTGAGTTTCGCACTGTTCTGAGTTTACAGTATATAAAAGTTCTAAAATTTGAAGAGCAATCTGAGTTCTTTTACTGAGACTGAATGACGGTGTCTAACAGTCTTGATCTGTAACTGATATTGTGGGAAGTAGTTATCTAACCAACATACCTCAACAAATAAATTTAGCTAATGTGGGGTCCAATCTATAATTCTAATTTAAAAGGTGTCAATACCTCGTCACTAGTAACAAAAAGCCGTGGGTAACCCTCATCAGAAAGTGTCCCAAAAAAATAATGGTGGGGCCCTTATTTGACAGTGTTGATGTCTCAACCTGTGCTGGATACAAGGTTTTAGAATGTATGGATGACTTCTAAGAATCACACCCTCATCTGATAGTGTGTGTTCCTATCAGGGTTCACTCAGTGCTAATTCCTACTCCTATCTCAATTGATACTAAACAGGATTAATTGAACTTGACTTAATTGAATTAACTAAGTTTCGTTGACTGACGGAATACTATTGAGATTACTTAGTTTTCCTAAGTCACATGACTGACTAAATTTCTATGAACATGGCTCGCTGAGAGGATCTTGAAAACATGACACTGGCTCTAGGCATGCAGCTAAATAATAGGGTACAAGTACCCCCAGGACTCGATAGCATGAATTTGATAAAGCATAACTTTCTTGAATACATGACCAATATCATAATCCATAATACAATAAGTTGGAGATTTCATCAAGTAGATGTTCTCATGCACCACAAAGGTTTAAACATGTATCCATAATTCACTGACTAAGACATGTCATCAAACATTTGACATGCATACAATTGTACATTAGTGGGTATTTCATAGTATCATACTAGTATGGGACTTCTCCTTCACATAGGCTTTTAATCGAACACATGGGGAGCATGCTTTGGTTATACAATCATCAACACATCTAATAATCATGGATACATCAATCAACGTGTAAATTTAAGGGTTTATCATGATTATTATGTAAATCACCACATCTTGTGGTCAATCATTGGAATATGTAATTTCAAACATGAATCAAAACCCCACAACATCAGGAACAGGAAATTAAATTCAACTTAAATCATGAACATTCATAAATACATAAATCTTTGATTTTGAAAAGATATTATTGATCTTCATGGGTTAAAAGGACCCAAGAATAAACACATGACATACCTGGGTGGATGATTTCTTGAAGATTAATTAAGGAAAACTACAATTCTTGACTTGGAATTGAACACCTACTATTTTTTCTTCTTGGGGTTTATCCTTGAGAGAAAACCCTAATTTGATATTGTAGGGGGATATTGAACTTATGAGCATTGATCTGATATAATTAGAGGTTAAAACGTATAGAAAAAGACCCATAATCCCTTCAAAAAAATGACTTTAAAATAACTGAATGAATTATGTGATGGCGGGTGCAACAGTCCATTGCCGGGTCGACAGTCCGTCGGTCCTGACCGTCATACCAGGGCAGAATAGGGGTTCAAAGCAGATGCTGCGATGGCTTGGGTGACGATTTGTCTCTAACTCAATGGTCTGTCGGCCTGATCTATCACCCTTAGGTAGAAGGAGGTCTCACTTCCTCCACCACGACGGTTTAGGCGACGGTCCGTCAACCCTCATCTTTGCACCTGGGCAGTTTTGACTGCTTTCTGTAAAATGACCTTAACTTTCAATCTGGATACCAGATTTGGAAGAAAGTGAAAAACTTTAAAATTCTGCGTATATAAAAGTTTATTCATATTTCAAAGTAAGTTTCTAACATACATGAGATTATTTCAAGCTAGGTAGAAGTACGGGGTATTATAATATATCAACCACGCAAGACAAAAAAATAAATTAACCAAAATTTACACTACAATTAATATAATTGAATTATAACACTAGAATAAGAAAAATACTACATTTCATACTACAACAACAACACCATTTTTAATAAAGCTCAAAGTACACATCAAGATATATGTGATTTCTAGTTATATAAATTTAACCAAACTTGGAGTTAGGGTCAATTCCTTAGGGAATGACGACAATAGGTTCTCTTTATATTGTCACAAGTTACTAGATGATTGCTTCTAACTCTAACAACAGCCCAAATAGTAAAATGGGGGATCTGTTCAAATTTTTGTTTGTTTAGTTTCATTCAATGCAAGTTGGATTGCAAAAATGAGTTCGAGAGTTTGTGATCAAGAGTTGAGGGTACTAGGGGTTTTGCCTTCATGAGAATGAATGCATGTATGGATAATTGGATATTTCCCTAAGTTTTATTAATATCTATGGAGGGGTAGGTCCTAGTTTTAATGCCAATATAACATTAAAAACATTACACATTAAAAGTCGGTTATTTCAAACACCTCATAAGTGGTTCTCTACAACCACCCTACACCCTTGATTTAGTAGCCTAATTTTAAGATTACAATTAATGATAAATATTAAATCATAGTTGACAAACACTTCTCATACTAATCCCTTTTGTCAAGGATGGTAAGAGATTTATGGTTAACTAGAGTATGCATCGTCCAATAATAACTTAATAACATATAGTAGAAGCTAAACCCATAACAACTAATCATTTAAAAATGAAAATAAACAACACATATAATTATCACTACTAATTCATACATAACTCCAAGATAGAAATTTAGATACTCATTTTAAAAGATCAGAGAAACATACCTATATCCTCATTAAGATCTACCAAAGAATCCAAATAATCCAAGAAAAATCTGAATTAAAAGCAAATGCACAAACCAAAAATAGATAAAATTCACTCTAAGCTTTAAATTAGAAACTTTAAAATCTCCAATTTCACAAGAATAGATATTTGACATGCCAAAAAGCTTAAATAACTTCAGCTAAAATGGGAGAAGAATTTATAAATATGCCACCATATCCATTAAGATGGATGGATAGATCATCACAAAATCACTTGCTAATACACCATTATTTACATGTATCAGTGAATAAGAATTAAAATTAATCTCCATGCATTGGCTTCTGTAGCTTTAGGCAATAAGGAGTTGATATGTCTGCTATTATGCTAAGTTTATCTTCTTTATTGTCGAACTGGTTATATTGAAATTTGGCTTAACTTATATTTTCAATGATGGAATATCTCTTTTGGTGATGAGAAAAGGATTTTGTCAATGCACCAATTTGTAAAGCTGACGTTCTTATGGAAATTGTAGCTCCAATCTTCTATCCCTTATTTTTATGCTCTTTCAATCACTTCTTGGCTTTTATGGTGAATGAAAACCAAAACAATGTTAAAACAAACTTAAAATTGCATTTAGGACTTGTTCTCTTTCAATTTTAAGGTCAAATAAGTCACAAATTGTTGACTTATCAATAGATAAGATCAAGATAATATGTTACAACTGTGATGTTCTAGAGAACTATCTAAGTTCTTTTACTAAGATTGAATGATTGTGTCTGATAGTCCTAATCTGTAACTAAAAATATGGGACGTAGTCGTCTAACCGACATGCCCCAAATAAAGCAATATAGCTGAGGTGGGGTCCAATGTGTAGCCCCAATTGGAATGGTGTCAATACCACGCTACTGGTGAGGAAAAGTTGTGGGTAGACCTTATTTGGCAGTGTCCCTAAAAGAGAACGGTGCGGCCCTCATCTGACAGTGCATATCCACGTCATTAACCCTTATCTGACAGTGTTGATGTCTCAACCTATGCTGGCTACATAGTTCTAGAATGCATGGATGACTTCTAAGAATCATACCCTCATCAAACAGTGTTTTTATCCATCCTTGGGTTCACTCGGTGCTAATACCAACTCCCATCTAAATTGACACTGAACATGATTAACTGAACTTGACCAAATTGAATAAACTGAGTTCTATTGATTCATAAAATACTACTTAGGTTACTGAGTTTTCTGGAGTCACATGACTAACTGAATTTCAGTGAACATAGCTCGACTGAGAGTAACTAGAAAACATGACACTGGCTTTAGGCACACAACTAAATTATCGGGTACAAGAAACCCCATGACTCGATAGTATAAAACTATCAAAGCATGACTTTCTTGAATACATGACCAATATCACAATCCATAATACAATAGGTTGGAGATTTCATGAAGTAGAAGTTCTAAAGCACAACAAGGGATACACATGAATCCATAATTCACTCACTAAGACATTTTATCAACCATTTGACATGCCTCAACTTGTATATAAATAGGGATTTCATATTATCATATTAGTACGACACTTCTCCTTCACATAGGCTTTTAATCGAACACATAGGGAGCATTCTTTGCTTATATAATCATCAACACATGTAATAATCATGGATACATCAATCAACTTATAAATTTAATGGCATATCATGATTTCTATGCAAATCACCACATCCTAGGGTCAATCATTGGAATATCTAATTCAAACATGAATCAAAACCCCATAACATTATGAACAAGAATTTCAATTTAATTTAAGTTATGAACATTCATACATACACAGATATTGGATTTTGAAAAGATATTCTTAAGCTTTATGAGTTAGAAGGACCCATGAAACAACACATGACATACCTGGGTGAATTATCTTGACGTGGAATTAAACACCTAGGGTTTTTTTTCTTGGGAATTACCTTTGAGAGAAAACCCTAATTTGATGTTGTAGATGGTGGAAAATGAACTTATGACCCTTGATTGAATATAATTAGATGATAAAATGAGTGGAAATGGGCCCAAATACCCTTTAAGAAATGACTTTAAAATAAATAAATAAAATATACGATGGTGGGTGTGATGATCTATCGCTGGGTCAACGGTCCATCTGTCCTGACCAACGCACCTAGGAAAAATAAGGGTTCACTACCTCTGCTGCGATGGCTTGGGCGACAGTCCGTTGCTAGCTCGATGGTCCATAAGCTTGAGCCATTTCCATTAAGCAAAAGGTGGTCTCACTACTCCGCTGTGATGGTTTGGGTGATGGTCCATCGCTCTCTCGATGGTTTGTTGGACCTCATCGTGGCACTCGGTCATTTTTGACTGCTTTCTATAAAAAGGCCATAACTTTCTACCCCAATATTGGATTTAGATAAAATTTATATCATTTGAAACATAATTCAATTTCTGACATAACAAAAAGTGAAAATATTTAAAATTCCATGTATATAAAAGTTGATTCGTATTTCAAAGTAAGTTTATAACATACTCAGGATGATTTCAAGCTAGGTAGAAGTACGGTGTATTACAATATCTCCCCCTTGAGAACATTTATTCTCGAATAAGATTGAGTGAGTGGGGAGAAGATAAATGGACGTACATACTAAACATGAATGACTGAAACATAATTTCATGACTGACATGACTTATAACTGAATATATCATAACAAACATGCATATCTGATAATGTGTAACTGATTCATAAATGGATGACTGAGTGTTCTAATGAACCAAGGTTCTCACCATGAGAGCATGTCTGATGCATTATTATATAACAAACTGATACATGAATGTATAAACAAATATGCAATGGTTTTTAATACTAAGTTAATAAAGGAATTCTTAACATGAAATGGATAACAAGTTTGTCACTAAAATTTTAATATAAAACTAAAAAAGCATAAGGAGAACTGTTACCTTGAGATAGATCTATATTTATGGAGAATAGCTGAGGATACTCGGTCCGCATGTCTTCTTCTGCTTCCCAAGTAGCTTTATCAATGGACTGATTTCACCAAAGAACTTTGACTAGAGGGAATTCTTTGTTTCTCAGTCTACGAGTCTTGTAGTCTAGAATTTTAACTGGAATCTCTTCATAAGAGAGGCTTTTCTGAACATCTATGCTCTGAATAGGGACTACCAATACTGTGTCACCTGTGCACCTCTTAAGCAAGGTTACATGGAAGACTTTATGAACTGAGGCTAGATCTGAAGGTAATTAAAGCTCATAAGCTACCTTGGTGAAATGACTGAGAATTTTGAAAGGGCCAATATATCGGGGTCTGAGATTTTCCATTTTGTTGAATCTCATGACTCCCTTCATGGGAAAGAACATTATATAGACATAATCACCATTCTCAAACTTCTGATCTTTTCTACACATATCTGCATAAGACTTCTATCAGAATTTAGCATCTTAAATTCTTTCTTTTATCAACTTGACTTTTTCTAAGGCATCGAATACTAAGTCGGGCCCTATAACTGAGGCCTCACTAACTTCAAACCAAATAACTGGAGACCTGCATCTCCTACCATAAATACCTTTGAATTGAGCCATTTTAATACTAGAATTATAGTTGTTGTTGTTGTATGCAAACTCAATTAAAGGAAAGTAGTCATCCCAACTACGCTGGAAATTAATTGCATATGCTCGCAGCATATCTTATAAACTCTGAATGGTCCTTTCTTCTTAACCATCTATCTGAGGATGAAAGGCTGCACTAAGATGAACTTGGGTACCAAGTCTATTTTGGAATGTTGTTCAGAAAAGAGAGGTAAACTGGGTACCTCTATTTGAGATAATATATCATGGAACACTATATAATCTAACCAACTCTCCGATGCAAAGTTTGGCATAATCCTCGATTAAATAAGCGGTATGGACTAGAAGGAAATGAGTTGATTTGGTCATTATGTCTACAATGACCCAAATAGAATCATGCTGGCGATTAGTATGAGAAAAACCCATCCCAAAGTCCATATTTACTTCTTCCCACTTCCAAGTAGGAATACTGAACTCCTGCATATACCCACATGGCTTTTGATACTCTATCTCAACTTGATAAGATATGGGGAACTTAGCTATAAACTCTGTAATATCTCTTTTCAGCCCACTCAACCAATACATCTAGTGCAAGTTATGGTATATCTTTATGGCCCCTAGATAAATAGAGTAGCACGTACTATGCGCTGCTACAAGAATTCACTACCTTAAGTCATCTACAACTGGAACACACAGAACACTATCTCCCTCTTGGGAAAAAACCAATACTTTCTTATCCTTGACTGACTCTTTTAACTTGACAAAGTGGGGATCTCAATCTTGCTTTTCTTTCACCTCAACAACTAGAGATGATTCTGAACTACTCTGAACCCATATGTCACCCTCTTTTGTATCTTCTAAGCGAACACCTAACCTAGAAAGATGATGGATTTTTTTATCTAAATTCTTCTAAATATCCTAAAAATGAGTAACACTACCCATATACAGTCTACTGAGAGCGTCAGCCACAACATTGGCCTTGCCCAGATGACAAAAGACACTCATAATCTTTCAAGAGCTCTAACCACCTTCTCTGATAAAGATTAAGATCTTTCTGAGAAAAGACATACTGAAGGATCTTATGATCTCTGAATACATCTACATGAACCTTTTATAGATAATGCCTCCAAAGTATTAAGGCAAATACTACGACTGCTAACTCAAGATCATGAGTAGGATAATTCTTCTCATGGGGTTTAAGCTGTTTGGAGGCATAGGATATGACCTTACCATGCTGCATGAGGACACAACCCATACATATTTTTGATGCTTCACAATACACTACGAACCCATCAGAACCCTCTGGAAGCGCTATGAATGGAGCTGAGGTGAGCCGAGTCTTCAACTCCTGAAAACTCTTCTCGCAAGGATCTGACCACTGAAACTTGAATTTCTTCTGAGTCAATCTGGACATAGAGGATGCGATAGAAGAAAATCCCTCAACAAACCATCGATAATAGCCAGTGAAACCCAAGAAACTCTTGATATCTAAAGTAGAGATAGGTCTTGTTTAGTTTCTTATTGCTTTGGTCTTTTGTAGATAACCATAATTCCATCATCGAAAATAATATGACCAAGGAATGAAACTAAACTTTGCCAAAATTCACACTTACTGAATATGGCGAACAACTGATGATCTCTAAGGGTGTGAAGTATAAATTTTAGATGGTTTGTATGATCCTGGTCACTGCAGAAGTAAACAATGATATCATCTATGAAAAGTATGACGAACATGTCCATGTACCGCTTGAACATGCAGTTCATCAATTCCATGAAACCTGTTGGGCATTGGTAAGACCAAAGGACATAAATAGGAATTTGAAGTGACCATACCGCGTATGCAAAGTCATTTTTAGAATGTCACATTCTCTGACTCTGAGCTAATGGTTGACTTATCTGAGGTCTAACTTAGAAAAATAGCTGGAACGCTGAAGTTGGTCGAACAAGTCATCATATATAGAAAGAGAATACTTGTTCTTGACTATCAATTTATTGAGATGATGGTCGTATATACACATTCTGAGGAAACCATCTTTCTTACACACGAATAAGACTGGTGTGCCCCATGGAGACACACTGGGTCTGATGAATCCTTTATATAACAGATCTTTCAACTGCTCTTTCAATTCTCTGAGTACTACTGGTGCCATTCTATATTGCAGAATAGGTATAGGTTGAGTATTTGGAAGAAGATCAATGCCGAAGTCTATTTTCTTTTCCAAAGGAATTCATGGAAGATCTTTGGGAAAGACATCTAAATATTTATTTACGACAGGGACTGATTAAAGATAGGGAGTTTTAGAACTAATGTCCTCAACTCGAACAAGATAGTAGACACATCCTTTAGATATTATTTTCATTTCCTGAAGGTAGGAAACAAGTTGATCTCAGAACGCTGAAGTACTTCCCTTCCACTATAGGACAGGTTGATTTATAAACTAAAATTGCACTGTTCTATTTTTGCAGTCAACTGTGGCATAGCAGGAATAAGGCCAATCCATGATGATAATGACATCAAAATCAGTCATCTCTAATTTGACTAAATATGCTGAGGTAACTTTTTGGAATATCATAGTTTGATAGTTCCTTTATACCCATCAGGCTATGATTGGTTTACCCACTGGGAAGAGAATGGGAAGGGCTCTGCTAGAATTTTAGGACTAACTCCGAAATCAACTGATATATAGGGAGTAACAAAAGACAAAGAAGTTCCTGGATCTAGCAAAGCATAAACATTCACATAAAAGATCTGTAACATAACAGTAACCGTAAAAAGGGAATTTTCCTAATCTTTCCTTGATTGGAGAGCATAAACTCGATTTGTGCATTGCCCAATAATAACACTAGAGGTGGTACCCTGCGGATTTGAGTGACCGAACTGAGCTGGGGAACAGTTTTGCTGACCCTGATAACCTAACTGGGGATAATCACTAACTCTGTGGCCTGGCTTTCCACAACCAAAAAAAACATTGCTACCATCTATGCAAGTACCCTTGTAGTTCTTAACACAAGTTTGACAAAGGGGATTCGTTCAGGCATTGCTTACACATCCCTGAGACTTAGAGCTTGGCGCTCTATCTCTAATGCAATCACTAAAATTAGGAGCTAGAGAACTGCCTAAAGAAGGAGCTAGAACTGCTAACTTACTATGAAATTGAGAACGATTTTATCCTTCTAATTTTGGTTGAGCAAAGTTCAAACTACTTGCCCTTGCTCTTTTATTCTGCCTCTCTCTTATCTTAATATTTTGATCCTCTATCTGCTGAGCATAATTCATGTGCCTGGCTAAAGTTATGCCATTTTTCAACATCGCAGACCTACACTCGTTGACCACACTATCATTCACCCCAGAAACAAGCTTACTCATCTTGACCCTGCTATCTGTAACCACATCTTGGCAAATTGTGTAAACTTAAGAGAATACTCTTTCACCATCATGTTGCCCTTCCTGAGGTTGATAAATTCCAACACCTTAGCTTCTGTCAGCTCTAGGGGAAAGAACCTATCTAAAAAGGTAATAGAAAACCTCTCCCATTTAATAAATGCTACATCTAAACCCCTCTCTGTGTTCCACTATTTGAACCAAGTGCGAGCAATATCCTGCAACTGATATGTGGCTAGTCTGCACTCTCACTAGAAGTAACCCCCATGATATCCATAACCTTCTAAACTTGATCAGCAAATAACTAAGGGTCCTCATCTGACTTTGAACCAATAAAATATTGAGGATTTATTCTGGTAAAGTCCCGAATCCTGGGTACAGTTGAATTAGCCACTGGATTGGCCAAAATGATAGCTGGTCTTTAATTCTGAGCAGTAACTGACTATGCAAGAGTAGTAAATGCAGCTCTAAACTCTACATGAGAAACATGTTCATCCAAAGGTTCTTCGGGTTGAGGGGTTGGCTGATTCCCATTTGTTCTTTTGGGAGGCATGTTCTGTAGAAGAAAGGCGGGAATGAATTAGACCAAACTGAGAGATTTACTATAGATTATGCTCACTGGTATGACATGAATACTGAAAGAAGGAAAACTGTTCCTAAAACATCTTATAGACTCCTGAACATAAATGTGGCACGCAACACACCCATGTACAAGAATTTACTAGGTGCGGCTTTAAGACTTACTAGGACACTATTGAAAACCTAGATCTGATACCAAGTTTGTAATGCCCCAAATCTGGTACCCAAAATTCTATAGGATGCTCATGACCACAAAGGACCACAAGTTAACCCATGATAGATATATATTCCTGAACACTGTATAATATATTGTATAAATGTGGAAATAAAGGCTTCAAATCCATAAGGTTCAAAACTGTAACATAACTGATCAAACATGGCATATGGATGTGGTATGAAAAACCTAAAACAACTTAAATAAACTATCTGAACATATTGTAGTCTGAAAATTGTTGAACTAACTGAAAAGTATGTAGAAGGAGTTGATAGGACATGTCCCCAACTAACTCTAACTACTAAAATAAATTAATTAATAAGATAATAAAGAAATGGTCATGTCCTCAAAGTATGAGGACTCACTACTAACTCTGACTGCGAAGACTAGAATGCTATAGATGCTCTAGATCTTATGCTTCTAATCCTATGGTATAAAACACCATAGCACAAATATGTTAGTACCTTTGAATGTACTGGTATGCATGTGAGGTAGGCTAAATGCAAAAATGTTCACATGCATGAACTGCACTAACTGGCTTCATAACATTAACGTTGGAATAAATGCATAACTATATAATAGCTATGACTGAGTTTATGATAACATGATTACTTAGTCTGTGTACTGAAAACAAGAGATATTCATACTAAGCAACTATATTTGACAGTCTAGGTTCCGAAGAAACTAGCTGAGTTCCTTACAGTTCTGAGTTGATTGTATCTGACAGTTTTGAAACCTGATAAACGATATCTGTTCTTTTATTGAGACTGAATGACTTTGAGTGACAGTCTTCATCTATAACTAAAACTGTGGGATGTATTCATCCAACCGACATGCCCTAATTAAAGCAATATAGCTGAGCTGGGGTCCAATCTATAACCCCAAATGGAATGGTGTCAATACCACGCCACTAGTAAGGATAAGATATGGGTAACCCTCATCAATAGTGTCCTCTAAAGAGAATGGTGGGACCCTCATCTTACAGTCCTTATTGTAACACCTCAAAATTGGATCCCGAGATATCACACGGTGCTTAGGACCATAAGTAACCCCAGGCTAACCCTTCTACTGGTATAACTCATAAGAAACTTAACAAAAAGTATAAATCTATACAAATCTGCAAAAAATAACTCTTTTCTGAAAATGATAGATACAAAACTAAATTTACAAGATTCCAACTCTGTTTTTACAACCAAAACAGAAATGGAATACATCAACTTCTACTGACTGTCTATTAATCCTCTACTAGTACTGACTATAGGTAGCTGGGTCATGACTCCCGCCTATCCCAACTCAATATGGCTCGATAAAGAAAATACAACACTTCTCAAACTGTATAACTAACTCAAGCCCTTGAATCAAAAGGACTCATCACCTGCTGTCTGGATGTTGCGAACTGATTGGATCTGAAAATGTACACTATACCTTGTACCTATATTCTGAGAAAATATAGCCCACATACGAATATATAGGTCAGTACCATGGAAACATACTGAGCATATAGGGGTGAAATACATATATAAAATAATATCTTAGTATCATCACAGCTTATAAAATTATGCATGTTGATATAAATGAGTCACATAACTCGAATTAAAATCATCGTAATCATAATAGAGTAAAATATATCGGATGAAACATGTGAGTCATCATAATAAATCTCAATTCACTTTCATATCTATTCAAAATCATCAAAATAATCAAATCTCATAACAATTCTCTTTGGAATATATGTTCATTAAATCATTCGAAAACAACGACTTTCTCAAACTCGGTCTTTCAAAAAAATATGTTTTCATCTCAGATAGAACAATAAGACTTTTCATATTAGATAGGAGAATGCACACACACATATTGGGAGTCTGTTACAACTGGCATAAACCATGTGAGCTACATAGAGTCTAACGTCCAACCTACGTTAGGGAGAGCTATCCTATCCTTGCCGTCGAAGTTGGACCTTAACCATTCTTTTCAGTAGTGATCACTATATTAATTAACCTTAGACACATCCTATGGTGGCACGTAGTTCTATGAAAGTACCAATCATAGCTATACCTCCCACTCGGTACTAAATACTACTCCCGAACATAGCTCAGATCTTTTCAAAAGAAAATCCACAACAACATAATTCAACAATTCATAACGGGAGTCATTATGCTACCCCTTTATCATAATCAATCAAAATAGGATTTCTTTTATCATTCGAGTTCAAAAATAAATCCTTCAAGAAAAAAAGGTCAAATCAATCCAATCTCAAAATGTATAAAATACATTACTTCAACAAAATATAAATTTAAATTGGGTTCAACAACCTATATATCAATACTTGATCAAAACATTTCAAGATTTACACTTTATATATCAAACATGTATGATTCATATGAAATTCTGGAAATTTTTAACTTTAATCATGAATATTCACATCAACACTCATGAAATTCATCTTCAAAATATCAAAAGTGCTATAACCTCTTCAACAAGAATATAGATTTCAAATTTCCATCTCAAATTCATAAGTCGATCATGTAAAATCATATACCTTTGTAAAATAATAGAAATTTTGGGCACAAGAATGAAAGGGTGTTCTTGTTGAAAGACCCCACATACCTTAAACTTGAAGCTTTGAATGAACTCTTGACGTTGGGACTCTTTTCGTGAAAATAATGAGTGTTTCTTATGGCCCTTGGAATGGGTATTCCAAATCTCAAAGAATTATTGAAAAATCATGGTTGAATCTTGAGATTTATGAATTTTTAGGTTGAAACCCTAATGAATGTTCTTGGTGATTTTGAGAGAAAGTAAACTTATTTTGGTGTTATGGGAGTTTAAAATCTCGTGTTATAGAAATTTATAGGGGTTTTTTTAGCACTTAGAAGTGAGGTATGCGGTGCACAACCCATGGAAGACCTTAAGGTGTGCGTCATACACCTTATGGTAGACATTTAAGTGTACCTCGCACTTCCAATCGCACACATTTGATTGGGCGGTGCATTGCCTATCGCTCACCCTTACTGTGTCTCAAAAAAATGGGCATAACTCTTCCTTTGGGTATCGGATTTTGGAAAAGTTATTATCATTGGAAAGATAATTTAATTATCTACAATTGATAAGTCTTGGGATGAAAAATTCTATGTATATTAAAAGTTATACCTGTGTGAAGTTTACCCTTGTAGAATCGAAATTCAAACTTTGAATGAATCAATTAGTCCTCGCTCAACTTTGTTCTAGGTCATTACTATGAACATTTTTCGTCTCTATACTACTCCATAAACTAGGATAATGATCATGAAACTTGAATTCATGTGAGAATCACTTGGATTAGAGCTTAGACGCGGTGGAATGACGGTTAAAATTCTAGCACAAAAATATGGGGTATTAGATTATCTCTCCATTGGGAAATTCATCCTCGAATGTGGATAATTAACCTAAAACACAGAGGAATCTTAGTATTCAAGCTATCATATGTAACTGATAGAACTGAATAAATGGATCTCAAGAATAATGAGCTACTAAACTGGTCTGCAAGTGCATAAATCCTAAAGAAAAATAACTATATGGCTAAGATAGAAATGAGAGTGTCTACTTATGAGTAACTATTACTTTGCACTGGATCTGATCTCATGAAAAAGGATTAGAGGTTTATGACGTGAAAACTTGGGGTATTATAACATACCCCTCATGGGATCGTTCATCCGCCAATAATAATAATTTGATGAAAATACTAGGAAGAGACTGTGATACTACACAGGGTACTGACGACCTGAATCCTGACTTAATATCTAAAATGAAATTGATGCATGAACTGAGCTGAATTCATAATTTAATTGGACACAAACACATTTTCTCTTGGAATGTACATACATAGGACTGCGGATAGTAAGACTAGCTAGAAAATTAAGAATATATAGGGGCTTATCTCCTTGCTTGCTAAACTAGATTACAAGCTATATGGACTGGATCATACTAACTACCTATACTCAAATGGAGTATTTCTTTAGCACTTTTCTACGAAATTCTATTAACGTTAGGGAGCAAAGAATTTTGGCCATGCTCTGAACAAGACATTTGACTAAGGAATGACCACATTGACATAACTCTATAGCCTAGAATATTATTATATAACTCATAAACTAGGATAGGATTACAAGGCCGTAGGCAACGTAACTTCTTACTTTCAAGCTTAGCATCACTTCTCAAGTGCTCTCTTAACTATACTATTCTCCTTAAATATCATACTCATTTGATTAAACTTGTAATTCTCATATTGGCACTGTGAAATCTTTCTACTAAGGTCTAAACTAAACTAAGCTCTCTCACCATGATCAAGCCTAACACAAAATCAGAAGATACAACATGTTGAACGACAATACTAGTCTTAACCACAAGGTTCAATATTCTATGTCTTCTGAGAGCTCACACCCTAAGCATAACATGCCTTACCACTTCAATGACTAATTTAAAACTCTTGATATGGGTTAACTAGTGCATATTGCATACATCATCTTACACCCAACATGACATTCAAGCCTATCACTAAAAACACATATAACTTTAAGGTAAATACCCCTAAAGTCATACTCCACATATTCTTGAGATTAAGCCATAATTTCATCATTCTAAGATTTACAAATAAATGCTAAACTCACAATAATAAACTAATTTTGAACTTACCGACTTCATTCTTGAAAAACCCATTTATATGCCATCCTTAATTCCTAGATTCAATAATCATCATCAAAGACTTATACTCTCATTTGCATCCATATCTACATCTCTACTCCCATAATCATAGCCTACCAAGATCACACTGCTTTACTTATATTTTTCCCAAACCATGATAATAAAATCATACTAAAAAGACTCAATATCTTCAATCATAACTCCTTAACTTAGCTATCAAGAACATCATAAATTATCTAACTAGCCTTTCTCCACCTAGCAACTCAACGTTACTACTAATCCCACAATATGCAATAATCTTCAAAAAATAATGTAGCCCCATAGCACCTTGCGTACACCCATACACCATACTTAATTTCAAACACATGATCTTACACTCTTGCATATACTGTTCAGGCGTACTAGATCACCTCCATATAACTAGCATCAACAACCGAACCATCAACTGTTCAAACTTAATGTCTAGAGCTAAACATGATTTACAACCCAATCTCACA
>JAPEIP010000012.1:179528843-179582160 GCA_026120095.1 Capsicum chinense
TATATAACTCATAAACTAGGATAGGATTACAAGGCCGTAGGCAACGTAACTTCTTACTTTCAAGCTTAGCATCACTTCTCAAGTGCTCTCTTAACTATACTATTCTCCTTAAATATCATACTCATTTGATTAAACTTGTAATTCTCATATTGGCACTGTGAAATCTTTCTACTAAGGTCTAAACTAAACTAAGCTCTCTCACCATGATCAAGCCTAACACAAAATCAGAAGATACAACATGTTGAACGACAATACTAGTCTTAACCACAAGGTTCAATATTCTATGTCTTCTGAGAGCTCACACCCTAAGCATAACATGCCTTACCACTTCAATGACTAATTTAAAACTCTTGATATGGGTTAACTAGTGCATATTGCATACATCATCTTACACCCAACATGACATTCAAGCCTATCACTAAAAACACATATAACTTTAAGGTAAATACCCCTAAAGTCATACTCCACATATTCTTGAGATTAAGCCATAATTTCATCATTCTAAGATTTACAAATAAATGCTAAACTCACAATAATAAACTAATTTTGAACTTACCGACTTCATTCTTGAAAAACCCATTTATATGCCATCCTTAATTCCTAGATTCAATAATCATCATCAAAGACTTATACTCTCATTTGCATCCATATCTACATCTCTACTCCCATAATCATAGCCTACCAAGATCACACTGCTTTACTTATATTTTTCCCAAACCATGATAATAAAATCATACTAAAAAGACTCAATATCTTCAATCATAACTCCTTAACTTAGCTATCAAGAACATCATAAATTATCTAACTAGCCTTTCTCCACCTAGCAACTCAACGTTACTACTAATCCCACAATATGCAATAATCTTCAAAAAATAATGTAGCCCCATAGCACCTTGCGTACACCCATACACCATACTTAATTTCAAACACATGATCTTACACTCTTGCATATACTGTTCAGGCGTACTAGATCACCTCCATATAACTAGCATCAACAACCGAACCATCAACTGTTCAAACTTAATGTCTAGAGCTAAACATGATTTACAACCCAATCTCACACACAATTTTCACTGCAAAACTATAGAACATAGCATTAAGAAAAACTAGTACACAATGACAATCGATCATAATCATATGGCCTATCTTATTCATAATATGTTAACACATCCTCCTTCTTCACATCATTACTATTTAACCATCTTAACACTTAAATTACTTTCATAGCTCTATAAATTTCAACTAAACTTCCTCTTGTAATCTCAGGAAAGCCTAAATTAGCAATACTCAACCACCAAGTACTTCCATCAAAACCTATACTTTCCTAGCACAACAAATACCATCAATAACTCATTTTATACTTCAAGCTAACAGCAATCAACCTTAACTAATAATCTCCTTCTTTAACTTCACTAAACTAACAAACAAGGGTATATCACTTCATTACTAATTCAATCATAGGAAAAAATTCAGCTATACATATTCAATAAATCACCCTTACCACCATTTTTGCCACTACACTTCTAAACCCGCAAGTTCTACAAACACAAGACTTTCAATTAAACGTTACTAATTCTTTCACTACACTGAAACCCATACTTTCAACTAACACCAGAATAATAAGATAAACAACAAGTTGCAAGTGAATCTAAATAGGCTTCACACGATTTCACTAGACTTTGGTTTTGTGTTTTGATAAAGAAAATTATATGAATAACAATGAAATTATGCTAGTGAATCAAAATAGGCCCCATAAGGCTTCACTAGACTTTGATTTTTCACAACCACAATGATAACAAAATTATGTAATGCAAGAGATAGAAACTTGACACACAATATTCAACGATCTAAGAATACACCTTACTTTGTCTTAATAAAATAACTCATAAGAAAGAGGGCATAACTTAAATTTGAAGGACATATAACACACTAGAAGGCTCCTCTCAAGCCACTTTATGAAACTTCTAAAACTTCTGCCAGCAAATATAAGAGAATTATCTGGGGAGGAAACTGGAACTTGCCAAACAAGTTACCTCAAGAATAATACATGGATAGAGAAGTATAGATTATCATTATGGATTCTAAGAAGAAATTTGAAAGGATATCTGACTCGAGCTTAGTGCACGATTTCTACAGGCCTGATAAAGCACTTCAGTTTTCAAAACTCAAAAGTACTGATAGGATACTTTTGTAGCTCTCTTATAATTCCATTACTATCTGTAGAGAATTAAGCCCAATTGTTTCTGATACCTCAGAAATAAGGCAAAGATTTCCTGACTAGAGTAAGATGAGAATCTGTATAGGCATCTTGGAGAACTTTTCTATAGCATGATTTAAGACTAAAAAGAATAGACACATTTCCTAAATGCCTTGTCACCTCTCTAAGAAAAGTACAGACGTCTCTGTACCGTTTCATAAGACTCTACTAGACACAGCTTCATAGACATCCTAGGACACTTGAACTTTGTATTCTGATACCAAGTTTCTAACGCCCTGAAATTGGGTCCCGAGAGGTCACACAGTGCTTAGGATCACAAGTGACCCTAATCTAACCCTTCTACTTGCATAACTTATAAGCAACTGAACAAAAAGTATTAATCTATACAAATCTGCGAAAAATAACTCTTTTCTTAATATTATAGATACAAAACTAGAGTTACAAGATTACAACTCTACTTTTACAACAAAACTAAAATAGAATATATCAACTTCTACTGAATTTCTATGAAGCCTCTACTAGTACTGACTATAGGTAGCTGGGTCATGACTCTCGGCTATCTCAACTCATTACGGTTAAATAAAGAAAATACAACACTTCTAGATTTGTATAACTAAATCAAGAAATGGAATCAAAGCGACTCATCACCTGTTTACTAGATGTCGTGAACTGACTGGATTTGAAAATGTACACTATACCTTGTACCTACATTCTGAGAAAATATAGCCTACATACGAATATGTGGGTCAGTACCATAGAAACGTACTGAGCATATAGGGGTGCAGTGCATATATAAAATAATATCTTAATATCATCATGGTTTATAAAATTATGCATGCTAATATAAATAACTCACTTAGCTCGAATTAAAATCATCATAATCATAAGAGAGTAAAATATATCAGGTAAAACATGTGAGTTATCATAATAAATCTCAATTCTCTTCCATCTCAATTCCAAATCATTAAAGCAATCAAATCTCTTAACAATTCTCATTGGAATATATGTTCATTAAATCTTTTGAAAACAAAGATTTTCTCAAAATCAGTCTTTTAAATAAATATTTTTTCATACTAGATAGAAGAATAAGACTTTTCATATTAGATAGGACAATACACACACACACATTAGGTGTTTCTTACAACCGACATAAATCATGTGAGCTACATGGAGTCCAACGTCTAACCCACGTTGGGGAGAGCTGTCTTATGCTTGCCATCGGAGTAAGACCTTAATAATTCTTGTCACTAGTGATCACTATATCAATTAGCCTTAGGCTCACATCCTACGTGGGTACGTAGTTCTAGGGAAGTACCAACCACGGCTATACCTTCCACTCGGTGCTAAAGAGTACTCCCAGACTTAGCTCAGATCTTTTCAAAAGAAAATCCACAAAAAAAAAATTCAATAATTCATAACGGTAGCCATCATGCTACCCCTTTATCAGAATCAATTAAAATATTGATTTCCTTTCTTATTTGAGTTCAAAAATAACTCCTTCAAGACCAACAGGTTAAATCAATCCAAGCTCAATGTGTATATAACACATTACTTCAACAAAATATAAATTCAAATCGGGTTCAACAACCCATATATCAATACTTGATGAAAACATTTCAATATTCACCCATATATCAAACATGTATGATTCATACGAAAATATGGAAATTTATCTTTAATGATGAATATTCACACTAATGCTCATGAAATTCATCTTCAAAACATCAAAAATGTTATAACTTCTTCAACAGGAATATAAATGTAAAATTTTCATCTAAAATTCATAAGTAGAGCATGTAAAATCATATATCTTTGTTAAATAATACAAATTTTGGGCACAAGAATGAAAGGGTGTTCTTGTTGAAAAATCCCACATACCTTAAACTTGAATCTTTGAATGAACTCTTGACCTTGGGACTCTTTTCACAAAAATAATGAGTGTTTTTTATAGCCCTCGGAATGGGGATTCCGAATCTCGAAGAATTATTGAAAACTCATGGTTGAATCTTGAGATATTTGATTTTTAAGGTTCAAACCCTAATGAATATTCTTGGTAATTTTGAGACAAAGTAAACTTATTTTCATTTTATTGGAGTTTAATCCTGTGTTGTAGTCATATATAGAGGTGTTTTTGGCACTTGGAAGTGAGGTATGCGGCGCATAAACCATGGCAGACCTTAAGGTGTACGTCGCACACCTTATGGCAGATAGTTAAGTATGCTTGTCACTTCTAATCGCACACATTCGATTGGGTGGCACATTGGCTTTCGCACACCCTTACTACCTCTCACAAAAATTGGCTTTGCCAAATTTGTATCGTTGGAAGGCTAATTCAATTATATAGAATTTGATAGGTCTTGGAATAAAAAATTCAATCTATATTAACAGATATATGAATTTAAAGTTTACCCTTGTAGAATCAAATGTTAAACTTTGGATGAATCAATTGGTCTTAGCTCAACTTTGTTTGAGGTTATTGCAATGAACATTTTTTCACCACTAATCTACTCCCTAGACTAGGATAATGACCATCCAACTTGTATTCATGTGAGAATCACTTGGAGTAGAGCTTAGACATATAGAAACGATGGTTAGAATTCTAGCATAAAAACACGGGGTATTACACTTATCCACCTTATCAACCCTCATCTGATAGTGTTGATGTCTCAATCTATGCTGGCTATATAGTTCTGGAACACAAGGATGACGTCTAAGAATCACACCCTCATTTGATAGTGTGTGTTCCCATCCTTACGTTCAATCATGTATAATTCATACTCCTATTTTAATGGACACTTAACATGATTAACTTAACGGGACTAAACTTGATTAATAGAGTTCCATTGATTGATGGAATACTACTAAGATTACTGAGTATTCCTGAGTCACATGACAGACTAAATTTCTATGAATATGGCTCGACTGAAAGTATCCTGAAAATATGACACGGTCTCTAGGCACACAGCTAAATTTTTGGGTACAAGCACCCTAGAACTCGATAGCATGAAACGGATAAAGCATTACATTTTTAAATACATGACCAAAATCATAATCCATAATACAATAAGTTGGAGATTACATGAAGTAAAAGTTTGAACGCACCTGAAGGGTTACACTTGTATCCATAATTCACTGACTAAGATATTTCATCAAACATTTGACATGCATAAACCTGTACATAAATGGGAATTTCATATTATCATACTAGTATGGCACTTCTCCTTCACATAGGCTTTTAATAGAACATATGAGGAGCATGCTTTGGTTATAAAATTATCAGCAAAATCTAATAATAATGGATACATCAATTAACGTGTAAATATAAGGGTTTATAATTATTATTATTAAAATCAACACATCCTAGGGTCAATCATTGGAATATGTATTCTCAAACATGAATAAAAACCCCACAAAATCATAAACATGAATTTCAATTCAATTTAAATCATGAACATTCATAAATAAACAAATCTTTGATTTGATAAGAGATTCTTGAGCTTCATGGTTTAAAAGGACCCATGAATCAAAACATAACACACTTGGGTGGATGATTTCAGGAAGATTAATGGAGGAAAACTTAAATTCTTAATATGTAATTAAACACCTATGGTTTCTTGTTCTTGGGGATTATGTTTGAGAGAAAACCCTAATTTGATATTGTAGATGGATAATGAACTTTTGTGGCTTGATCTGATATAATTAGAGGTTAAAACGGGTGAAAAAAGACCCAAATACCCTTTCAAAAATGACTTTAAAATAACTACACAAACTACGTGATTATAGGTGAGATGGTCCATCGCTGGGTCGATGATCCATCGCTGGTTCGATGGTCCTTCGCTACTGACCATCGTACTTGGGTAGAATAGGCGTTCACAGCCTATGCAGTGATGGCTTGGGCGACGGTCCATCGCTAGCTCGATGATCCATTGGCCTGAGCCGTCGCCCTTAGGTAGAAGGTGGTCTCAGTGCCCCCACTGCGACTGTTTAGGTGACAGTCTCTCGGCCCTCGTCGTCATACCTCAGCAGTTTTGACTACTTTCTGTAAAACATCAATAACTCCCTACCCCGATATCGAATTTTGACAAAATTAGTATCGTTGGAAATCTAAATCAAAGTATATAAAAGTGGATTCATCTTTCAATGTAAAAATCTTTAAAATACCACATATATAAAAGTGGATTCATCTTTCAAAGTAAGTTTCTAACATACACGAGATGACTTCTAGCTAGGTAGAAGTACAAGGTATTATAATATTATCAGCTACACAAGACAAAAACAACAAATAATCTAAAATTTACACTACGATTAATTATAGTGACTAATAACACTAGAATAAGAAAAATACTACATTTCATACTCCAACAACAATGTCATATTTGATAAAGCTCAAAATACACATTAAGATATATGTGATTGCTAGTTTTATAATTTTAACCAAACTTGGAGTTAGGGTCAATTCCCTAGTTAATGAAGGCAACTAGTTCAACTTTGATGGTCAGAAGTTACTAGATAATTGGTTCTAATTATGACAATAATGAAATAAGTAAAATGGGGGATTTGTTCAATTTTTTGTTAGTTTGGTTCATTTAATGCAAGTTGGATTGCAAAAGTTAGTTCGAGAGTTTTTGATAAAAAGTTTATGGTACTAGGGGTTATTTCCTTAATGATAATTAATGCATGTATGGATAATGGATACTTGCCTAAGTTTAATTCATAGCTATAGGAAGGGTAGGTCCTAGTTTTAATGCCAATATCTCAATAAAAACATTAAACATTACAAGTCGGTTATTTCAAACACCTCATAAGTGGTTCACTACAACCAACCCACACCCTTGATTTAGTACCCTAACTTTTTAGATTAGTATTAATGATAAATATAAAATCATAGTTGACAAATACTCCTTTTCCTAATCACTTTTAACAAGGATGGTAAGAGATTTAGTGTTAACTTGAGTATGAATCCTCCAATAATAAGTTAATAACATGAATTAGAGGTTAAACACATAACAATTAATAATTTAAATAGGAAAATAAACAACACCCATATAATTATCACTATTGATTCAAACATAACTCCAAGATAGCAATTTAGCTACTCATATTAAAAGATAATAGAAATATATCTATATCCTCATTAAGATCTACCATAGGGTCTAAATAATCCAAGAAAAAGCTGAATTTAAAGCAAATGCTCAAACCAAAAATACATAAAATTCACTCTAGGCTTTCAATTACAAACTTTAAAATCTCCAATTTCACAAAAATAGATATTTGAGCTGCCAAAAACCTTCAATAACTTTAGCTAAAATGGGATAAGAATTTATAAATATACCACCATATCCATTAAGATGGATGGCTAGATCATAAAGAAATCACTCGGTGATACACCATTATTTACTTGCATTAGTGAATTAGAATTAAAATCAATCTTCATGCATTGGGTTATATAGCTTTTGTCAATTGGGAGTTGATATGTCTATTAATATGCTAAGTTTCACTTCTTCATTATCGAACTGCTTAGATTGATATTTGGTTGAACTGATATTTTCAATGATGGAATATCTCTTTTGGTGATAAGAAATGGATTTTGTCAATGCACTAAATTGTAAAGATGATGCTCCTTTGGAATTTGTAGCTCCAATCTTCTATCTCTTGTTTTTATACTTTTTTGCTCACTTCTTGGCTTTTATGTTTAAAGACAACCAATACAACGTTAAAACAAACTTAAACCGGCATTTAGGACTAGTTTTCTTTCCATTTTTAGATTAAACAAGTCATAAATTGCTGACTTATAAAAAGACAAGATCAAGATGAAGTGCTACAACTGTGATGTTCTAGTGAATTTTCCTAATCACTGTACTAAGCTATAAAAGGTGGCAAATATATCTGTTAGTGCTACGCATATTTCTAGCACTATGTTGCTAATTGAATCTAATCCTAGATGTATTATTGAGTTAAAATCCACTAATTATATGCGTTGTGATTGTAACACACTAAATTCCTGAATTAAGTTTCTAATTGTTCTGCAAATGCCTAAGGAATCAAATCGAATAATTTCCTAGCATGACAGTGATATTGATATGAGTTTACTAAAGTTTTAGTCCAACATACTCTTAGAAATATTTATTGATTGCAGGATTGAATTTTTTATCATGGTAGTCCTGTGTTAGTATATTTTGGGTTGTTATTCTGTTCGATACTTTGGGTTTTCTTTCTTTATTGCTGTGAGATTTATTTTCTGATTTTGTCTGTGAATTCCATTAATTATATCACTAATGTGAATGTCCAATTGACTTAGCTTGGGTTGTGGTAACCCTTGGGGATTAATAAGGTAGAGTTAGTGCCAAGTCGTTCTAGATAAACATTCTAGCATATATTATGGTTTTTTTAATTTAATTGATTTTTTAGCGGTGGACAACATTAAGAACTCGCTTTTAGTCACTACATACTTTAAAAGATTGGTAGAGATTGCCAAAAGTAAATCACAACTATGATTTGAAGTTCATTGTCGATCTAAGGTAATCATCTTCATGTATTTCAGATTATTATCTTTCACCTAATAACTTTAGACTTACAAGGTAATTGTTAATCTAAAATACAGGGCAAGGGTTAGTAATGAGACACTCTTAAATTCATAAGTTAAAGAGTGAGATATGCTAATGAGTCCACAAGATAGTTGGCGATACATAACATGCCACATTCTACATGCAAGGTATTGGAATAGTTCGACAATGCATGATAAATATATGGAGTTAGAATCTACGGGGAACACAACCCTAGTTTTCGTCTTAGATTTTTACAACCAAAAATATTCATACTTATCACTTTTAACTATTACAACAATCCCCTCATTTACTTGTCATTACTTCCCATTGATTTTAGTAAACTTGAAAGATAGTTAAACGTATTTCCTTTGGATTTGACCCTAACTTGAGTTGGGTTACTATATTTTTCATAAACCGATTTATACTTTTAAGGAGGTGTACTTTTTATTGATATCAGAGATAAGATTTGGTTCAACACATCTTTCAAGTATTTTGCCCAATTGTTCAAGGAATAATTCAAAAGTGTAATCCATAATGTAAAATGACACATGAAGATCTCTACAGTATCCTATACAATAACCAAAAAGATCAATCACAAACACCTTTGACATGTTGAGGGTACATTATATAATCTAGAAGGAAAATTCTTGAAAGACAAACTACATATGGACATATGAAAGTAGTTTTCTTTGGTCCTCTAGTGCGATTCCAATTTTGTTATAACCATATTACCCATCTATAAAAAAATACAAATCAAGCATTTAGTCCATGAATGGAATGAGAATGGGTCCTTCTTTGTCCAAGAATTCAACTTAATATATACAAAATCTAAACCCCATAACCAGTCTCATAGGAATAATCTCACTATTTTTATTTGGAACCACCATGATTCCTCATTTATTTGGGATGCATTATACTGGGGTCACCCCTGTGAGATTCAAGATTGAATACACAACACACACATATAACCATTTTATTATCATCTTTTTAACAAAGTCTTAAATTAAATGATTTAACCTCTAATGTTGTTTAAAAATTAATTCACAATCAGGATATAAATTCATTTTGTGAGTACAAATACAAGGAGAAATCTCAATTATATCTGTAATAGTCAACCCAATGGTCCAAATAATCTTTCTTACAATCAAATTCAAGGCTTCAACTTTCTATAGAAATAAATACCCCACAGTGATAATGCGTGAGGATTACCTTCCTAAAAATACATTAAAAAAATTGCATAGGTAATAGCGTTGTCTTAAGTTTTGGGGGATCCTAAATTGAGTGCTTGGTGGGAGGACTCTCCAGATTTTTCAAGACATGGTCTAATTTAATTGGGTTCTTGGTGTAGGAACCAACACCCATAAAGGAATCCATGGTCTCATCATACTCCTTAATCTCTTCATTTCCATAATTCCATGAGACATCTACTAGTAGCTCGGTAATAAAATTGACCTTAGTAGCATCAACCACCTTATCATCAATCATGTCAATCATTGAAATCACTTGCAAATAAATTAATTTCTTTAAGGACTTTCACACATTAAATCTCACCTCATTACCATTCATTATAAATTTTATATTGCCATATTCCACATCCACAAATGCCTTCCTGGTACAATGGAATGTGCTACGAAGAATTATTAAAATTTCATTGTTAATCTCACAATATTAATTTACAATGTCCATGAGGTATGTAAATTTGTTGACCCGAATAAGAATATTGTCTATTATCTGTTATCCTATCACGTCGAAGGGGTATTTATTACCTGAAATCTAATTGTTTACTTATTTGTAATAGGTATATAATCATTCCAGTAAAGGTCAAGAATAACAGTACTTCGTCAGTTATCAAAACTCAGTTAACACAGTCCAGTTCAGTCAGTACACACGATCAGTGCTAGTTTGACCGAGCTTATTATAGTTTTTTGATCAGTTTAGTATTAATTTAGTTCGGATAAGAATTCAACATCAAGCAAACCCAGGGATGGGGAAATTCCATCGAGCAGGGGGTTTGACCCTTAGTAGTTGTACTTACATTATAGAACTATGTAGCCAGCGTAGGGCAAGTCATCCACCTTCCACACTAGGGTTGATACAATCATACTTATATATTTCATGAGCATTCCTACTAAATTAGAGTTGACGGAGCATTGTTAGTATCCCATGGTAAGGTACTAAAACCCATCCAACTAGGGTTGCAGGTTGGACCCCAAATCAGTCTATATCGAGGTATGTCGATTAGATGAACACTACCATAGTTACAATTTCAGTCTCTGTATTTAGTACATAACTCAATCAGATCTATTAAACCATGGGTATTAGTTATCAGTTACTCAACTATCAGGATTCAGTACTCAGTTTTAGTATATTCTCGAATAATTGATGTATACATATATACGCATTATTGCATATTTAGTATGTTCAGTAGTTAAAGTTTTGCATGAGCTCTCATCCAGTTACTTCATGATGTTTATTTATTGAGTTATCATCACATGCATATGAACCAGTGTATATCAGTCTTACCTCACTTAGCATACCAGTACATTCCACTTACTAATCGCATACTCTCTTTTGCATTATGATGTCTTATATAATAGGTTCAGATGCTCTAGTTGTTAACCGTACTTAGTAGCTCAGACTATCAATAGTAGATATAATAGTGAGTCCTTGTATTTCAAGGATGGAGTTTATCTATTTTAGTATTTCAGCAGTTTAGTAGTTATTTTTGTTGGAGTTAGTTGGGGGTTTTGTCCCATCAACTCTACATTCACAAAGATAGAGGCTTTCAAACTAGCATAGTAAGTTATTCAATTTTTAGATGTTATTATTAGTTTTAATAAGTTATTATTTCAGTATTTTGAGAACCTTATGGCGTTTTTAGATTTCTTCCGCATATATATTGTACTACTATATTTTGTACTCATAGCAGATACCAGCTATGTGTTAGTTAGTGGTTATTTGGGGTCGTCTGCACTGTGTGTTGCCCAGGGTGTACTCTTGGGGCATTAAAAAATTCGTATCAAATCCTAAGTTTCTAAAGTGTCCTATGGATTATAATAGTCGCATCAAGTAGAGTCTTGTGAATGGGTATGTAGCACACCACAGTTATGGATAAGTGGCTACGACGCATTCTTAGAAAAATGTTTCCTTCTATTAGTGTTCATGTCATGTGAAAGAGCATGGGCATAATTTAAAAATATTTTTCTAACTCATCCATCCTTCTGTGTACAGATAATGCTTCCCAAAAAGAATAATAGAAGAACAAATGGGAATCATCCTACACCTCCGCCTGTTTAGGAAGATTCCTCAAATGAGTCTGTCACTTAGGCTGAATTCTATGATACTTTTACTACCTTAGCTTATTCAATAGTTTCTCAAAGAAATCTTTAAGATATTGTCCTATCTAGGATTTTGATTTATTCCTTGTCGAGTATGGAGGAGAGCGTAGGAAGAAAGACAAAGAGAATGAGAGGGCCAGAAAAAATAGTTTTAAGCCTAGGTCAAGGGATGGTAACTACTCCCAATCACGTCAAAAATTCTCAGCCTCAGCTCTGCCTTCAGCCACTGCGTCAGTGCCTAGGTTTAAAAATAATAGTAAAGATAGAGCACCAGGCTCTAAGTCACAAGGTAGTGGGAAGGGTATTCGTAGCAATTCACTTTTTGATGAATGTGGTAAGAATCATAAGGGTGTGTGTAAAGCCGACAGTGATGTATGTTTTTGGTATGACAAGCTAGGCCATAGAATTATAGATTTTCGAAAGAGTGGTTAGAAGGGTCCGGCCAACCGTCCTTCAGTTTCATCCAATCACCTGACTCAGCAGGGTGTTACCACTTCTACTGCTTATAGTGGTCAATGTCAGAATAGGCTGTTAGCGATTCAGTCCTAAAAGGATCAAGAAAGTTCTCTTAATGTTGTTACGGCTACATTACCGGCTATTCACTTACATATTTATCCCTTATTAGATTATAGATCTCCTTATTCTTTTATAACCCTCAATTTAGTTGCATGTTTTGTGTCAGTCCCAAAACCTTAGTAGAGCTTTCTCAGTGTCTACTTAAATGGGTAAATCTATCCTATCTTGATGGATATACAAAAATTGCCTGGTTACAATATCCTTGTAAATCAGTGTAGTTGATTTCATAAATAGAGTAGTTCAGTTTCAGCTTCTCAATGAATTAGTCAGTGAATGAAGGGGTAGTACGTCGGTGCTTAGAAGTCAGACATGATCTCATCTTCCTTCTAAGAATGCTATGACAGTGTATGATATGGAGTTAGTAAAATGAAATAAAGTGTTTAGCAATAGCAGTAGAGTTGGGATGGTGTTATCTGAAGTTGAGCAGATTCTATATTTCATGGAACTAGTCATGTGAAAGGTGAATTAGCGATGAAGTAGTGTATACAATAATTTAAGTTTGTTTATTTGAAACATGTGTGGTGGATTTGATATTTGTAGGATATGATGAAAGTAGAATAGTTACTGAAGAATTGAAGATATATATCTTATGTATTATGATGTATGCTTGAATCTTTAAAGGATGAGCTAATAGGAAGAGTAGTTTAAAATTTTAATTTAGTTTGTTGTTTAGTTGTTACATGATGTATTGAGGCTATAGAATTTAAGATTTCTATCTCAGAAGGAGGTATCAGGAGTAGGGTTTTACATTTTTGGATGTAGTCTTTCAGGGTGAGTTTAGTGTTTATGAGTATTGTTATATCTCAGAATCTAGATAAAAGTTGTTTCACTCCACATAATTATGATGATGGCTTTAAGCTAAGGGGGAGATGGTAGAAAAAGTGACCAAGTCAGGCTCTCAAATTCAAGTAGTGATGTCATTGTGTTGTAGAATAACACTAGGGAGGGAGATGCCCGACCCATGCTTATTTCAGTAGTTGTACTCTAGTTATTAAGATATCTACTAATTTCTTACCTATCATCTCTGACCTTGTAGCTCATATTCATGCTCTTTCCATTGAATCAAGTGTGATCCCAGACCCTTGAATGAGGAGTTCAAGTTTGCTCAGCAGTGAGAATCATGTTCCATGAATTTAAAAATTCCAAACTTAGGACATGCAACTCATGACTCATGTGCTCATTCTCTGTAGAATTTTTAGTTCCTGTATTTATGCAACACTTGTAATAACCAATGTAATTTAGATTATGTCATGTATATCCTATGTCTAGGTATCTGGATAAGCCCATGATGTTGATATTCTATTTCTCGGGCCTTTTGTAAGTGTCAAGTTTTGTATAGTGTTCATTCATGCTTCACGTCCTCATGTTTTAGCCTTTCTGTGACCTCTGCTTATAAAATAATGTAGTGATGAACAATTGATTAGATGGGAGAGATTAAATATTTCATATTAAGGTAAGATTATTGCATTTTTTTTTACTCAAGGTTGTAGTTATGAAGATAGGCTTGAACATCATGCTGGTTGTGAGTAGATAAATGCATTACGCATTAGTAAATAGCTAGTAAGAGGTTGTATTTAGTTGTTGAATGAGAAATCAGAATATTTTTTATTTCATGAGATAAAAGGTTATGGAAATATAGGACGTGTTGAATTCATGATTTAGACTAGTATGGCAGTGTTATGTATGCATTTCATAGACCTAAGTAGAATTGTGCATAGTGGGAGAATTTAGTCTAGCTCAAACATTAATAAGTAGAGTTATTAGTGCCCATATGAATATTTTCAGTAGTCTCAGGTGAAGTACAGTATTAACGTAGAAGGTATAGTTGAGAGAGTATTCGAGGAGTATGTCTTAGCTTGAAAGATAATAGTAGCAGTGCATAAGGACTAGTAGCTTTATCCTCGATGATGTTTTGTAGGCATGTGTTCTATATTACCGAATTTTAGACTTGTTGTGATTTCTTATCTAGATGTCTTATTCAGACCAATTCCATGATTCCTTACTTCTTAGAAGTCATTAGAACTTCTTAGAAAGAGTGTCGAAGAAATACTCCAGTTAAGTATAGGCTTTCAGTATGAGTTAGTATTTTTAGCTAGTAATTTAAATTATTAGTCAGACAGAAAGGTACCTATAGATTTTTAGTTTTCTGATCTGGTTTTACTATCTGAAGTTTCATGAATATATCATTTCCAAGAAATAGTTTGTTTGCATCCAGGTAAATTGTGAATCCAGTTTAGTAAATACATCATATTTTAGATCCGAGATAGTCAGTCATGATTCAGTTAGTAAGAATTCCATGAATCGTTTAAGTTTCCCTAGTATTTCAATCAAGTCAGTATCATTCGGGGGACGAATTATCCCAAGGGGGAGATGTAATACGCCTGAAATTTTTCATGAACTAAATCTCTATTCTTTTTCTCATGAAACCAAATCCAGCCGGAGATAATGGTTACTTATATATTGATTCTCTCATTCATATGTTATCCTTATATCTATTCTCATGTAACTACATTTTTCCAAGAAAAAAAATTAGTTCAGTTAGTGTATCATGCTACAGACTTAATTTTGATCTCATGTTCCCATTCATGCATGTCCAGTAAAGGATCTCAGATACTGGGGAATTCTAAACTTAAGGTAATAGTTTTCCTTAGATTTAGTATAGTCCATACTCAGTTACAACTACATAACAATCTCATATCATTCATGCATTAATGAAACAGTCCAGTTATTTCTGATGTCTCTCAGTCATGCTTCAGTTATATATGTCAGTGTAAGTACTATTCCTCTCAGTTTAGACAGTCTCATTCAAGGACGAATATTCCCAAATGGGAGTTATTGTAAGAACCCGCAAAGTCCTAGTCATTTATGTCCTTTATAGCATGCCAAAAGAGGTCCTAGACTTAGAAATTTTATCCAAGTGTTGACACCTTGCATTATTTTTGGCCTCGATATTTCGACGACATTATCTATGATCTTTTCGGGCTTAGATTGTCAATTTTTAAATTAATTCATAATTAGGGTAATCTATATATCATCTCGGGTGAATTTTCAAATTTTTGAGTGTCATTTGAGTCACATTTGGATTACCAAAATTGCAAGCCAATGCAATCACGATGTATTTTTTTGTCTATCACATCGGCACCATTGATGTGATGCATCAACTATCGCATAGATTACATCAGCACTGCATCGGTTATCACATAATTGGGCACAAATTTTGTTGTAAGTTATGGGTTTGTCAGGGTAATTAAGTCATTCTTCTCCCAAATTAAACCCCCAGAAGAAGAAATTAAGCCCATCAATAGTCAAAATACATTCACTAATTGAAAAAATCCTCTCAAGAAATAAACTATAGTTCATCAAGCTCACGATCAACTTCCAAGAAATCACCAACAATTTTTCTGAATTTCGTCAATCAAGTATATTAGGTGTTCATCCTTGGGTTTCCTTCCACCCTTAGAGTTCAAGAACACTTTTCAAAACTTGAATTATATTTCCATGTTATGAATTGAATTCTGCTCATGTTCGGGTTGTTATTTGAGTTTCAAGGTTAAGAAAATGTGAGTATCATGTAAAATAGATCAATGGGTATGTTGGTTGCTATAGATCTCATGTCAAACCCTTGAATTATGAATTTATTGTTGTTGTCATGATGCATTAACATTTTTCTCAGTACCATGTACAAGATTAAGCCTCCTAAGTGTTTGACAAAATGTTAAAGAAAATGAACTGTGCATTTTGATCTTTTGGTGATTTTAGTATTGAAATTATGCTGTTAATACATGCTTAAACTATTCCCGTGCTTAAGATATGCCTTCAAAGTGTTTGATAAAATATCCATATGAGTAAATAATGCATGGTAACCTATTTTTGTGTTGCTAATGGTATTCTATAATTTTATCTAATTGCAATCGAGACATGGGGATATTTATTACCCGAAATCTAGTTGTTTACTTAGTTGCAGTAGTTATAGAATCGTTCTAGTAAAGGTCAAGAATAGTATTACTTAGTTAACATAACTGAGTGAACAATATCCAGTTCAGTTAGCAAACACGATAAGTGTATGTTTTGTCAAGCCTATTACAGTCTAGTGATAAGTTCAATATTGATTCAGTTGGGATTAAAATTCAATATCGAGAGAACCTAGCGATGGGGGCAATCCATCCAGCAGAGATTTTGACCCTTAATAAAAGTCCCTGTATTATAGAAGTATGTAGCCAGCGTAGGGTAAGTCATCCACCTTCCATACTAGGGTTGACACAATCATATATATATTTCATGAGCCTTCCTTCCAGATTAGAGTTGACCCAGTATTGTTATTATCTCGTGGCAAGGTGGTAAAACCCTTCCAACTAGGGTTACAGGTTGGACCCCAAATTAGTCTAAATTAGAGAATGTCAGTTAGATGAACACTCCTATAGTTATAGTTTCTGTGTCAGTATTTAGTGAAGAACTCAGTAAGATCTACATAACCATAGCTATTTATTATCAGTTACTCAACTATCAGAATTTAGTACGCAGTTGAAGTATAATCTCAGATACATGATGTATACCTATCTGCACAACATTCACGTTCAGTATGTCCGGTAGTTATAGTTTTGCATCAACTCTCATCTAGTTACTCCATGATGTTTCTTCAGTCAGTTATCATCTCATGCATATGAACCCATTATATCAATGTTACCTCCCTTAGCATAGCAGTACGTTCCATGTATTGATCGCATACTTTCTTTTGAACTAGGAGGTCTCATACCATATGTTCGGACGCTTAGGTTTCTGACCATACTTAGCAGCTCAGGCTATTATAGCAAATATAGTGGTGAGTCTCATATATCGAAGATAGAGTTTATTCATTTTAATAATTTAGTAATTCAGTAGTTATTTCAGTCGGAGTTAGTTGGGGGTTTGTCCCATCAACTTCATATTCAGGTAGTTAGAGGCATTCAGTCTAGCATAATCAGTTATTAAGTTTTTAGATGTTACTATTAGCTATATTCAGTTATTATTTTAGTATTTTGAGAACCTTATGAAATTTTTATATTTCTTCCGCTTATATATTCCAGTATTATATTCAGTGCTCAGAGCAGGTACAAGTCATGGTTTAGCTTGTGATCATTCGGGTTTGTAAGCACAATGTGAATCCTAGGGTGTACTCTCAGGGCATTACACTATGACCTATAGGGTCACATAATGAGTTATCCATAAAAGACTGAGATAAGTTCTAATGAAATTTATAAGGGTACTAGTAGAAATGAGTTGTCATCAGTAAAATCGAAAAGTAGGCAATGACTGGAAAGAGGATTGACTATGAGTCATTATCAAACTAGACGACTTGTTGTTAGATTTGTAGTCATGACTGACCTTGTACTCCAAATTTATTTAGGGTAGTTTTCATTTTTATTTATAAATATGCAATATGGGACTATTGTTTCTATTTACATTATATTAGTATGTACAACATATTGTATTGTTTTAGCAAGTGCAATAATGAATTTTGAGTGTTTAATTTAAAGTAAGATCTTTGAATTTATCTTATTGTTCTTTTAAATAATAATTATGACTTATTCTATGAATATTTCTTGTGTTCTTACAACTATGAGAATTTAAACAAAATAACTAGAATTCTGGGAACCATGTAGGATTTATAAAGTAGGGCTCATAGTATGGAGTAATCTTCAACTAGTCATCACATGTATTAACTGTTTCTGTGGTTTTAAATGCTTTTTTATGGTGGCCAACATTAGAAATCCCTAATCTATAATTTGGCTGAAAGGATGAGTACAGATGGAAACAATGTAATAAATAATGGAGCTTGGAGCTATCAACCTTCATATAATAGCTTGAGTTGATATTACAAGATAACTATCTAGGATCTACGATAAAGATTAGTCATGCAGGTTTAGGTGAAGAGAAAACATTCCTAGGGATATTTCCTAGACAAAAATGTAAACCTATTATAGGTATACATAACGTATGATTCTTCACACAAATATTTGGAAAAAATTGTAATGTATGATGAACCTATGGATTTATGATGTTTTTGGGCAACATAGACCGAGTGTCTCTCTTACTAATGCAAAATCCAACAAATCAACAAATGGTTACTACTAAATTACTTAATTACAAACCTCCCTTTTTTACTAAAAATTATCATTAATTGTCTTTACATACATAGTGGTTGATGTTTCAAACTATTCCCAATGTGATTTATCCCAAACTTTGTTGGTTTCTATATTTGTTAACAACTACGTAATAATTCATCGTAAGGTGTAATTTGGGAGGCATAACCCTCCAACTTGGTAATTCCAATCTTGATTATTCCAATCTCACTCCCTTTCTTTCCAATTATAATTCATGCCTTGCCTTTTGTAGGTAGGTCGAGAACTATATATTTTGTTAAAAAAGAATCAAATTTCATCATCAAGTGTGTGCATCAGTATAATCATATGCAATAGTTCCCTCAGACGTGAAGACATTGACTGATTTTGGTGTTGAACCTATAACATGTTTTTTGAGGAGATCCAATTACATTATTACTTTGACCATGTTTTATCTCTTTCTGAATCCTTCTTCCTTTTTTATTGAATCATGTAAGACATGGAGGGATCCCCCGTGGATACCTTAGTATCTCATGTGTACCTTGCTCAATATTGGTCTATCATATCATGTAACAACCTTGAGGTAACTCCAAAAGTTTGATTTATAAATGAACCATGGACCAATTTTCCACAATAATATTGTTCAATTGATCAAAATCTCTATAAGATATTCATATTTCAAAAACCAAACCAATGTCTGGTCATGACGAGTATCTTGAGCCCACCAAATACTGGATACAACCCCCTTAGCCTATCCAATAAGAAAACAACAAATATATAAAATAAAGGAGAGACAAACCCAATAGTCTAAGTGATATCAATATCGAAAAAAATTCATGATACCTTGTTCATTGTATAAACAAAGCCTCTCTACAAATCGAGTATCAATAAAGTGATGGGACATGTCCCCGATCATTGCCAAAACAACACCGAAATAAAGTCTAATCATAAGGACTAATACATGAAATAAAGTATTCCTAGTGGATGGATTCTCACAACTTCTAGTGATCGCTCGATCTAACCACAAACACCTAATCACATTTGCCTTTGGACTTTACATCATGTAAGGGCACAACCTTGAAGACGCTTAGTGGGTTGAACACTAGTATGTGACTCAAGGATAAGAGAACAAATAATGGCATGGATGATAATTCTAAACCAATTAAATACCATGTATACCATCAAATGCAAATACCTATATATATCATATGCTGGGAAAGGGAACAAGGGTTAGCAAGAACATTTAAAACATTAACCTACACTATGTAGCTCAATGGTCATAAACATCAACCCACTATCTATCCAGGTTCAACTCCCCCTGTTGAAAGGGATCTAGTGCGTGGTAGCCACACAAACCAGATGTATCATGTAAGATGATGGAATGCTTCAACCCCATGTCAAGGTAAGATATAATATATATATATAGAGAGAGAGATCAGTAGTGTGAACCATGCACATAGGTCATCAAGACCAAACCTTATGTCAGAAAACATAAGTTTCCAGTATAAGTTATGAAAAATCCACACCTTCACGTCTTTGAAATCTAACCACAATTAATCCCAAATTAAAACAACTTCCAGATAACCCATTTGTTAATCAATGAACCAACCCTTAAGGCACACATATGGGTATCATCATACTCTTACACTTTAAAGATTATCTCTATGTCATAACAATAATATTTAACTTAGGGGAATGCCTTGACTCCCTTTTAGTTCATTAAATTGAGTATGGGGGAATGCCTTGACCCCCTTCTTGTTCATTGAATCAAAGCATAGCCAGCAAGGACTTTAAAATTCATGTTCATTGTTTAACCTTTTTTAAGTAATGAAAATACATAGGTAGGAATTCAAAACAAGAGACAAAATCATATTCAATAACAATTTCACAAGTAGGTTGAGGGCACACAATTTGCAAAGCAATAAATCAAGTCAAAATCGTCAAATTGGGGACCAACCATGGCCACTCAGTTTGATACAATTCCCATGCATCCCACAAAGTTCAAAATCATAAGTAAGACATGAATGTTGCATATAAAACCATGCAAAAAATAGATCAAGTAACCAAACAATTAAAAAGCCCTCAACAATGTCAAGACCCATATCAAAATCAAGAATTTATAATCAATCAATGCAATTATGAAAATATAATTAAAGGGAAAGAGATACATTCCAGAATTATCAAGAAACTTGAAGAAGACAACACCCTCAGGATCATATATGAACTCCTTCTTGAATCCTAGTCTTGACTGGAAATGGGGGATTTGAGATAGAGGATTTTTAATGAAGAAGTAATTAATGTTATGTCGTGAAAACAAATGAAATTAGGTTAATATAGTGTTCAAATGCCATTTATAAGTCAAAGGACTTCAATACCACTCCCTCCAATGAAAAAAAACCAAAAATTGCCAAATTTAAAGAATCGGCGCGTTATGGAGGGTAATCTCCATGATAAACTTTGTGTTGGGATGCTATTGCGGACCCTTACTGCCTCTTTATGAAAATGCTCATTACTTTATGCTAGGGTATTAAATTATGGTGAAATTTAGTGCATTTGAAAGAGGACATGTTAATCTATAATTTAGTCGAACTTGTGCCACAAAATTCCACATATTCCAAAAGTTAGACACATTCAAAGTTGACTGTTACAGAATCAAATTCCCAAATTTGGTTGATAATGAAAGTTCTTAACTCCACTTCACTCTAAATGTGTACTACGAACATTCTTCCCTTCAAAGGCACTTTTTCACACTAGGATAATGATCAGGATAATTATATTTATATAGAAATAATAGGATTCAAGTTTAAACACGTAGAAACTATGGTTCAAATTCTAGCCCAAAAATGTGGTGTGTTATATTATCTCCCCCTTCAAATCATTTATCCTCTAATGATGGGTAGGAATTTTTTTTCAGAGTCAGAGGTACGTAACAAATTATGTAACTTCACGTAAATAATTTTCCCTCAACGAGACACATTTAGGAAGAAAAAAGAAAAAGGGCTTTAAGGCATCACCAAGTAAATTATGGAAGCATGAATCATAAAAAAAATACGGCTATGGTTGTACAAAGGTAAAAAGACCCAAAGGTCGGCACCCCAAGTGGGAAAATCAAAATAATTGAAATGTTACCTAGGTTCATGTGGCGGACCTTATTGTGGTTGACAACCTCAGTATCGCGGGTCTATCATGGTGGCTTACTGTCTCGGTGACCCAAAACTACCCCGATCCCCATCCAAAAAATTTAAAATTTCTGTAGGGTTACTTTTTTTACTTCCCCGAATTTGATTTGTATCAAAAAAAATTATTTCAAGCACGGGAAGGCCAAAGATAAAGTACTCAAAATTTAAGGGTGTTACATTATCCCCAACTTAGGATCATTCATCCTTTAATTATGAGCTAGGACATGTTTCACACGAGAATAATAAAACTGATCTAGACAAAAAGGATAAATCCAAAAAATAAGAAGAATGAACGGAATTCATTTCTCAAGCTTCCTCATCTGTCACATGGAATAGAAATAGATACGTAATCTTCATATTCTCTTCTGCCTCCCAAGTTGCTACTTCCACCTTATGGTTCCTCGAAAAGACCCTTACCAATGCTACATCTTTTGTCTACAACCTACGAATTTCCTATCTAAAATCTCTACTGGGACCTTTTTGTCTGACAGGGAATTCGAGAAACCAACATTCTAGATAGGCACCACTATTGAAGGATCACCTACACATTTCCTCAATATAAACGCATGAAACACAAGTTGTATAGAACCAAAACTCGAAAGAGACTCTAACTCAAATGCAATATTTCCCACTCTCCTTAAAATCAAATAAGGACTAATGCAATTAGGGCTAAGTTTCCCCTTCTTCCCTAAATGCATCACTCCCTTCATAGGAGATACCTTAAAGAACACCTAATTACCTACATTGAACTTTAACTCTCTTCGTCTGACGTACGCATAGCACTTTTTGAGACTTTGGGATGTCTTCAGTCTATACTGAACTACTTTTAAATTTTCCATAGCTTGATGAACCAAATTGGGACCGAACAACATTGGTTCACGAACTTCGCCCCAACCAACGGGGGATCTACACCTCCTACAATACAGTGCCTCAAATAGGGCCATGCTAATGCAAGTGTGATAGCTATTATTGTAAGCGAATTCAATAAGAGGAAAATGGTCAACCCAACTACCCTATAGTAAACTACACAAGCCTGAAGTATATTCTCTTAAGTCTCAAAAGTTCTATCCGCTCGTCCATCCATCTGCAGGTGAAACAACCTACAAAAATAAGATGAGAACTATGTACCACTATCCAAGAAGTGAGAAGGCCTAATCATCCTATCCACAATGACCCAAAAAGAATAAAATTGGTATGAGACCATGGAATGCCAGTAACAAAATCCTTATTTATCACTTTCCACTTTACAGGAAGCTCAAGCTCTTGAGATAACCCTTCGGGTCTCAAGTGTTACCTTTTTAGTTGCTGACACGACAATCATTTAGCTATCAAATTATCTACATCCCCCTTCATGTTATTCTACCAAAAGATCTCCGTAAGATCATGATACATCTAAGTCGGACCAGAATGAATCAAATAATGTGGCCCATGAAATTCAGTCAAAATTCTACCTTGCAGCCCATCCACATCAGGAAGACACAACCTATTTTACTACCTTAGGATACCATCACCACTAATCACAAAATCCAAAAACTTCTTACTAGCCATATCATCCTAGATTTTCTTCAATAGAGGATCCAATACCTGTTTTTTCTTTACCTTCGTACCAAGAGATGACTTTGCCACCTCTTGCACGAACACATCACCATCCTCAAAATTTAGGAGATGAATTCCAAAATTAGGCAAATGGTGAATGCCCTTAACTAAATCCCACTTCTTCTTATAAAATAAATAAGCTCCCCATTGAAAACCTGCTAAGAGCTTCAGCAACCACATTATTTACCTGGGTTATAGTGAAGACTTATGTCCTAGTGCTTGAGTAACTCAATCCATCTCTTTCACCTGAGATTCAACTCCTTATAGGTGAAAACATACAGCAAGATATTATGATCCAAATAGATGTCAACATGGACCCATATATATAGTGTGTCCAAATTATTAACGCCAACACTACCGCCAATAACTCTAATTCATAAGTCAAATAATTCTTCTGATGAACTTAAAATTATCTTGAAGCATACACTACTACCTTGCCATTCTACATCAGTACACAACCAAGACCCATACAAGATGCATCACATTATACCATAAAACCATCACTACCCTCTCGATGGTAAAAACTGGAGAAAAAGTCAATTTTTCTATAATCTTCTTAAAACTTCCTTCACAAGCATCGGACCACACAAACATCACCTTTTTTTGTGTCAACCTAGTTAATGGTTCTACAATAGATGAAAAACTGTCCATAAACCTGCTATAGTAACCAACTAAACCCAAAAAACTCGGAATATAGATTGGAGACGTGGGTCTAGACCACTTCTAAACCACTGCAACCTTCTGAGCGTCCACCATGATCCTTTCACTAGAAAAATATGGTCCAAAAATGTAACAACATTCAATAAGAATTCACACATTGAAAATTTATCATAAAATTATGGATCCTCTACGGTCTATATCATATAATAGAGATGATCGGTGTGATGCACCTTACTCTTTGAATACACCAAAATATCATTTATAAGCAAAATCATAAATAAGTCCAGAAGTTGACGAAACACCCAATTCATGATATGCATAAATGCCGCAGGTGCATTAGTCAAATAAAAAGACATAACTGAAAGCAGGCTTGGGGACATCCTTATCCCTAATCATTACCTTTTGATATCCCGAACAGAGAACAATCTTAGAAAATTACTTAGCTCCCTGTAGCTGGTCAAACAAGTTATTAATCCTAGAAAAAAGGTACTTATTCTTCATAGTTACCTTGTTCAACGATGATATATAATGCACATTCAAAGAGAACCCTCTTTTTTACAGATGAAAAAAATAGGAGCACCCCACAAAGGCATACTAGGGCAGAGTAAAGCCTTGTTAAGAAGATCCTTCAATTGTTCCTTAATCTCCTTAAACTCAACCAAAGCCATACTATAAGGAGGAATAGATATAGGGTGAGTGTCCAGAATGAGAATAGTCAAATAATAAATTTTATTATCTAGAGGACCACCAAGAAGATCCTAAGGGAAAACCGCGGGAAACTAACTAACCTCTTTAACAAACTATTACGAAGGACCATCCAAGTTAGAATATTTAATGCTGAAAAAATGATAAAGACACCCTTTCAAAATCACTTTTCGAGCCTTAAGATGTGATTTCAACCTCTCCTTAGGCACCAAGTAACTCCCTTCCCACTCAGTAACTGGCATATTAGGGAATTTAAGAATGACCTTATTGGTTTGAAAGTCTAAAGAGGCCTAGTATGAATGTAACTAATCCATCCCTTGAATGATATAAAAATTGAATATATCTAATTTAGATAAATCCACCAATGTCTCTTTACCACCAATAGATACCACACAACCCTTATAAACCCTTCTTTAAATCACAAAGTCACCAACTATGTTAGAAACATAAAAGGGGTTTGAAATGTACTCAGGGTTAAAACTAAAATACACAATTATAAATGGGGTCGAATAAGAAAGCGTGGCCCCCAAATCAAGCAATCAATAAGTTTTAGTATCCCTGGGACTCTTGAAAGGTAGTGAGAGAAGAGAGATAGTTCTGACTAGTGCTGAATCTAGAAATGGCACTCTTTGGTGCAGGACATGATAAAGTGGCTACATGAACCTTATTTTTCCCCATAGCAACATTTCCTAAAGGTAAGTTTCATCGAATGTCACTAGCTTAGGTAGAACCGTGACAACCTGTAGAATTTAAAGGTATACTCTATCACTACCATCCTGCCTTTCTTCAAGTTCACAAACTCCTCCACTTTTGCCTCCCTCAACTTCTGTAAAAAGAATTAGTCAAGAAAAGAACAATATAAATAATACCAATAAGTAGCCATAACACCATCTCCCCTAAGCTTCTTCCATATCTCAAACTATTTATAAACTACATCTTTCAACCGATAAGCAACGAAATTCACACCCTCTACCTCAGTAGCATGCATAGCTTGAAATATCTTGCCCATATCAGCTACAAAGCTCTAAACATCCTCAACTATCTTAGTACCAATAAATTTTGGAGGACTCAACCACATAATTAGCCAACTCTAGTGGCCTCAAATGAACTCCCAACAATACTAGCCAAACTTGTATGACTTGACTGAGATGTCATCAAATGAGTCAATGGATAATTGGACTTGCGAAACTCTACATTTATAATATCTCCCTGAGGTGGCTAAGTCTGAGTACCACTGTTGGAGAAGGATCAGTGGGAAAAAGTGGAACCCCATGAAAGGTATCCAAAGCAGCGACCCTAGACCAAGTTTGTACCCCTAGAGTAGGACACACTACTTCCACATTATCCACTAGTGGGATATATGAGTCTCCACAAACATTAGATCATTTGGAAGACATGATAAAAATGGCGAATAAACAAGTATTAGAGGTAATACAAGACATCAGACTTTATAACCCAAAATTAGATAAAAAGAAATGGAAACACTTCTAAATTTCTCATAGCCTCTCCCTTATAAGTGTGGTATGATACACACCGATAAAAGAGACTATAATTGACACAACTTTGTGGATACGACATGATGCCGATACTTAATCCCTGATACCAACTTTAACAAAACCCAAAATAGGGTCGTGCAATGATGGGTATCTCAAGTTAACCAAGGACTGGAAACTACCTTTCATCTTATCCAATCAAAACAAAAGAAACAAATATAAAAATAGGAAAGAAAAACCCAACAGTCTAAGTAATATTAATATCCAAAAACATACATGATACCTATGTCCAAAGTATCAACATAACCTCTACCAAAAATTGAGTATCATTAAAGTTTTGTGACCTAAACCCAACCATACCCAAAAAAATACAAAAATAAAGTCAAAGACATAAGGGCTAATACATAAAATGATGTCTTTAAAATAGCTAGAATCTCACCTCATTAGTTTAACTCTTGAAATAACTAAGAACACTTGATCACTGTGAAGAAGAGATAGACTTATCTTTTAACCCTGCATCATGTTAGGATACAACATCTAAAGATGGTTAGTGGGCAGAACACTAAAATGTCCCTTAGGGATAAAGAAACAAATAATTCCATGGATGATCATTCAAAACCAGTCAAATCCTATGCATACCTTCAATGCAAATAGATATATATATCATATACCGAGAAATATACAAGGATTAGCGTAAAAATTTAAAATATTAACCTGGAATATGTACCTCAATGATCATAAATATTTACACATGGCTATATAGGTTTATCTTCCCTTGCTGAAAGGGCTTAGGTGTATGTTAGCCACAAGAAATAGAGGTATCAAGGAAAACCAGGGAATTTGATAACCCTACGCGAGTCCAAGATACAATATATATATATAGTGAACCATGAACACATGTTCTCAAGACCAAAACACATGTCATCAAACACAATTTTCCAATACAAGTCATCTAAGACCTACACCCTTATAATTTTTCTACACAACCCCCATTAAGCCCAAATTAAAGTCAGATTCACCTAGCCCATTTATTAATTAATGAACCAATAATTATGGCATACTCATAGTTATCATCGTACCCTTACACTTATGATGTACTATAGGAATATAGCACTTCTGATGTTTAAATTATGAGAGTATGCATATTCTTAAGGCTGGATTATGAGATTTGATATATATTTAGGATTGTTTTGCAGGAAATTAGGTTTTAGGATGCTAACTTAAAGAAGAACTATGAAAAATAGAATTTTTGGCAACCTACTTGGGGATTTTCAGGCATTTGTGGGGCTTTCTGGATGTAGTTTTGGGGTTAAAAGAGTTACAACTAATAAAAAAAACATAAGAATTGTCTAGAAAATATCTAGAAGTCGTCCTAATGACTTTGTTCACGACTCATAAGGTCTAGCTACAAGTCGTTGCCTAAGTTATAGTAAGAAACCCATTTTCTGCCTTTACTTCCTAACTTACCACTTTCTCCTAACAACCTGTAAGGAGTCCTTAAAAGTCATAGCTTGGATAGCTTTAATACAACTTTGGTATTTTTTCCATAAATCTTCACCTAATATTAAATTAATACAAAATTTGTATCTCTGGAAATCTAATTCAATTGTACATCTATTGTTGGGTCTCAAGATAAAAAATTATAAGTATAGAAAAAGGAGGCTTAGTTGAAGATAACAATAGTTATACTCTCCACAAGAATTTAAATGATAAGGGATGTTTTCACTTGCATATAATATAAGAGGTATATGTGATCTAAATATTCATGTAAAGTCACCAAAAATATCTAAAAAGTTTGATGTAATGTTAGTTTACGAGTCATCACATTACCCTATGTCTCCTAGCTTTATTCATGAATATGGTAGTAGTAAAAGCTAAGATGAAGAAGCTATGTGAAGGATGAATACAACTGGTAAGGAGTGACTAAGAGTCATTGTGAGGAATTGTTAGGACAACATAAGATTGGATACCTTCAAATGATCACTAAAATGGCTATGACTAGAAATATAAGACTCATAAGGAAAACATACATGTAGACCATATAAGTAGTAAGTTTGTCCGACTTAGTTTTCCTATCCACTTTAGTTATGATTTTTTTTTAGGGTTTCCTTGTATCCCAATTACACTCCTATGATGTTTTTAAGTCCTATTATATATGGGTAATTATGTTTTCCTATTTTATTTAAGATTTGATTTCTAGGATTTACCAATGCTAATTAGGATTTGATTTTTAAAGATTTTCTATTTTATTTAGGATTTGATTTCTAGGTTTTCTTGTAATCAATAAATACCCTTTACACTTTATACTAATTATCCACATATTATGGGATATGACTTTTGGCGCTATTCTATACTCTTATTATTCATTGTTTGTTCTTCAATTTAAGACTTTGGGATTTATGTTTCATTATTTTAAGATTGATTTTGAAATTTATTATGTGGATTCCATGAGTTGATCTCATAAATATGAGTGGATAATTCCCTTAGCTTGGGTTATGGGAACCATTATAGATTAATGATGTAGAGGAAGTGCTAGAGATTCTTATATGTATTGTGGTTATCTTTAGTTAAATTGATTTCTTAGTGGTAAAAGACATCAAAAGAGAGGTAGAAATTGGTAAAAGACATCAAAAGAAAGGTAGAAATTGGTAAAACACATCATAAAAGAAATTTTAGATACCCTTCTATCAAATAATTCCAGCCTTCTCATCTAATTTACTTGAAACCCAAAAGGTAATACTTAATTTAGATCTAAGGCAAGGTTTAGTAATGCAACACTCTTGAGACTCACAACGTAAAGAGTGAGATTTACAAATAAGTCTACAAGAATGTAGGTGATACATAACATGTCAAATCCTATTATAATTCATTAGAATAGTTCAAAAGTGCACGATAAATTTGCAGTGTTTAGAAAAAAGGGGGAACAAAGGCCTAGTGTTTGTTTTATATTGTTTACAACTAAAAGCATCTAATTCTTTTCTCTTTTACTATTTCAGCAAATCCCCCCATTTACTTTTACACATTGCCTGATGATTTTAATAAGTTTGAGACATTTTTTTGGGATATTCCCTATGGGACCAACCCCAACCTTGTTAGGTTACTATATTTGACAATGACTGCTTTATCCTTCTAAGGAGGTGTACTTTGGGTGTTATCAAATTTTGGTGTCGTTGCTGAGGAAATGATCTCAGAATTATTGGATGAAGTTGTTGGAGCTATTGGTTTTATTTTCTTCTAATATTTGATTTTGTTGACCTACTCTTTTTGAGATGGCAACTTGACCAAAGAAAGAACGAGGTAATGACGACTTCTTATTTATTAATCATTTTCCTGTTGATATGGTGCATTATTGAAGGAGAGTTATCAATATATTACTATAACATAATAAGAGCAGTTAACACATTGGCATTCCTAGAAAAAAGACGAGAACACTTTCAAAAGGTTCATAGGTTTAGTTTGGATATCGACCACTTACAAGTAGAGTTGGATGCAAAAGGTGTTGCGTGTAACACCCTACAACCTGGTCATGGGTGGTTTGAGACAAAAAGAATTGAAAGTTTAACTTTATAATCTAAAATTGGTTGAGTCAAAAATTATTTATGCTCTTGTGGATAGTGTCACTAATAAGGAGAGCATATTAAAGTTCTGTGGGGTGTAAAAAATATATTAAATCTTGAATTGAGGTGTGTTAGACCTCATTCAACACATTTTTCATATTATTTTTGGATAGTTAGATCTTAATTGAGCCGTCTGAGACTGTAGAAGAATGAAAGTAGGAGGAAACTTAAGTCTGTATTCTTTAATTTTCCTAGGCAAAATAAAATAACTATATTCCTCACGTAAGGGCCAAGAAATACAACATGCCACATCTTTTTCTTGTGTCCTTTATTTTTATACTTGTACCCTAAAAGCAAAATGGGAATTGAAAAAAATAATTAGGGGTGCAGATCATAAGTTTAAAGTAGAAAAGGAAATTTTAAGGCCAACTATTAGGATACCTTGATGAAGTGTGAATAATTAAGTTATCCGTGGGCTGCTTGTGCAGTCTGAGTGGCCAACATAACCCCATGATACTGCGATGTGAAATCAAGCACTTCTTGGGAGACAACCCAAGGTATTTTGTTATTTGTATTCCATTGCATGATTGACATTGAATTTCTACACCAATGGTGTCATAAGTATATTCCTAAGTCTCTTGGTTTGGTTTGGTTTGATACATTGGGGATAATGTATGATTTGAAGTTAGAAGTAAGAATGCTTTTGGGTCTTAATGTCCTCCTAGGGTTTTTATCGTCAGGCCTCATTTCCCCAGATTCTTGTCGCCAGTAAAGCCACCATGTTTAGGTATATTGTGTTTTGTTTTATGATTTTTTTGTGTTTAATTAGGAGAAAAATAAGTATATAAGATAGTTTACATATTTTCGTTAATTTTTTAGATGAATGATAAGACCCCTCCAATTGTCTATTTTTGAACTATGTGATATGTATATTTATATGACTATTGTGAATCTTTTTATGACATTAGTATTAGGGACATGGTAATTATTGCAAACTTTTGCATAAATAGGATAGGTGGTAGCTTACAATATTAACTCTGTTCCATATGTGTATGAGATGCTACTTCGTTACCTTTGTGTGTTAAATCCAAAACTTGCCCGGTTAGTCTTCCCTAGGTGTAAGGATAGTGGTTAGGAAATAATAACATGTCATTTTGATATTAGTCCACTTATTGCCTAGTTTTCCTTCCATATGTGAATTAGTATCCTTTGATCCCGATCTTTGAGCCTTTTAACATATTTTCTTGTTACACCTATCACTTTTCTATTTGTATTACAATAAACATATTTTGGACCTGGTCCTCCTTGGACATTATGCACTTCAACTCAAGATAAATCACCTAAGTTAAAGATAGATATTATAGGGGTGCATGATGTTAAATAGATATGAATAAGGGTAAAATAAGAGAAAAAAATGAAAGAATAGGTGTGGTAGAAAATGAAAAAGAAAAAAAATTGTGAAATAGAGAACAAGAAAGGCTAAAAAACCACACCCAACCTGAATATACTTTAAAATATAAAGGGAGATATAAGAGTGGAAATAAAGTGAAAAATTGGTCAAGTATGGATCATAAAAGTTAGCATAGTTCCAAGGAGGATTAGTTACTTTAAATATACATACGTATCACACCATCCCCAAGCCTACTTTACAACCACAAGAAAAGTCCTATAGTGATCCTATCTTAACTGTATGAAAGCTTAGGTAACAATAATATGGAAAAGCTTATGGTATTTGACATGCATTGATTAGAACTTCTTTCTGAGAGTGAGTCTCTAGATCGTCCACACATTCACATGCTTGATTTCATATATTAGTAAGGAGAGACTTCTTTGTTGTGTGGGGTACATAGGTTGTATTGCTAGTTGCTCACTTGTTTGGGTAGTGTAATGTGTATATATGCATTGCTATTTGTTGATAATGTAATTGTATAGCTTGACTCCTTTGTGTCACCTTTTTGTCATTCATTAATACACACATATGGTTTTAGAGTTAATGAACTTAGAGAGGGTAATGTGTTTTGAGCTAAAATAGAAGATTGACTGCCATAGGTATCATACGTTTCTTTAGGTTAATCATCGTTGTATTATTTTGTATGTTTTATTGCTTAAGGATATGTAATATTCTAAGTTGAATGGTCTTGATGTGCTATAGGAATATAGCACTTACGATGCTTAAACTATGAGAATATGTATGTACTTAAGGCTAGTTTGTTAGATTTTATGCATTTTTAGGAGTATTTTGCAGGAATTTAGGTTTTGTGATGCTAAAGTCCAGAAGAACTATGAAAAGATGAATTTCTGGCTACCTACTTGTACATTTTAGATTTATTTTGGGACTTACTAGATGAAGTTTTGGCGTTAAAAGAGTTAGAAAAGACAAAACAAAACCCTTAGGAATCATCTAGAAAACGTCTAGAATTTATCCTAATGACTTCAGTTAGGACTCGTAAGGTCTATCTACGATTCGTAGCCTAAGTAATGTTCAAAAACCCATTTTCATCCTTTAGAGCCCAACTTACTACTTTCTCCTAACAACCAATAAGGAGACCTTATGAGTCGTAGCTTGGATAGCTTTGACTGTGCTTCAGAATTTTGGCCATAACTTTTCACCTCGATATAAGATTAAGGAAAAATTAGATTCATTGGAAAGCTAATTCAATTATATATTTGTTGGTGCACCTTGTGATCAATAATTATTAGTACACTGAAAGGTATTCTGTGTTGAAGATGTCTATAATTCTACTCATCACAAGACCTAATCATTGAGGGATGTTTTTACTTGCCTATAAGCTAAGTGATATTTGTGATCTTAATATGCATCTGAAGTCACCAAAATTTTCTAGAAAACTTGAATTCTAGTTATTTTATGTTTCATCACATTACTTTACTACTCGTAGCTTTATATGTGAAGATGGTAATAGCAAATGCTAAGATGAAGAAGCTAAGTGAAAGCTGAATACGACTCGTAAAGAGTTACTGTGAGTTATGGTGAGGAATAATAAGGACATTGAAAGCATGGATCCCTACAAATGATCATTATAATGCCAATGACTATCAATGTGCGACTCATAAGGAGAATTTACAAGTAGACCATAGGAGTTGTAAGTTCGGCCGACTTAGTTTTCTAATTCCATTTTAGTTAGGATTTATTTCCTAGGGGTTTCATGTATCCCAGTTAAACTCCTATGGTTTTCTTAAGTCTTATTATGTCTGGGTAATTAAGTTTTAATATTTATTTAGGATTTGATTTCTAAGATTTTCCTATTTTTTTTAGGATTTGATTTCTAGGGTTTCTTGTAATCTATAAATGCCATTTAGACATTGTATTAATTACCATTTTTACATTTAATTAATTATTCTCATTCATATATTGATTATTCATATATTCAGGGATAAGCCGTTGGGGGCTATCCTATACTATTATTATTCTTGGTCTGTTCTTGATTTGTTATTCAATTTTAGAGTTTCAAATTTATTCTTTCATTATTTTCAGTTTGATTATGTAATTTTATTTGTGGATTCCATGATTGATCTCATAACAAAGGGCATCTAATTTTCTTAGCCAAGGTTTTGGTAACCACGACATATTAATGAAACAGAGAAGTGCTAAGTCATTCTAGATAAAGATTCTTGCATGTATTCTGATTGTCATAAGTTAAATTGATTTTTTAGCAGTGGCCAACATTATAAACCTCCTGCGTTCACTACTTATTTCAAAATAGTGGTAATGGGAAATGACATCACAACAATAATTTGAGACACCCTTCCATCAAATAATTCCCCCCTTCCATCAAATAATTCCCTCCTTCTCATCTAACTAACATGAGACCGAAAGTTTAATAGTTAATCTAGGATGCATGGCAAGGGTTTGTAATGCGACATTCTGAACTCACAAGGTAAAGAGTGATAATTTCCAATAAGTTAATAGGAAAGTTTGTGATACATAACTTGTCAGATTCTGTATGCAAGGCATTGGAATTGTTCCACCATGCATGATAAATCTGCAGAGTTGGGAAGTAAGGGGGAACATAGGCCTAGTATTCGTGTTATATTGATTAAAAAAAAGAGCAACCAATTTATTACTATTTTACTGTTTCAGCAAATCTCCCTTTTACTTTTACGCATTCCCTAGTGATTTCAACAAATTTAAGATATATTTTTGGCCTATTCCATATGATATCGACCCCAACCTAGTTCGGTTACAACATGTGATAACAACCGATTTATCCTTCTAAGGAGCTGTACTTTGGGTGTTATCAACTTTCAAGCTTTTCTCTATGCCAAAAAATCATTTTTAGCTTGGGAGAATGCCTCAACCCCTTTTTAGTTCATTAAATCAAGTATGGGGGAATACCTCAACTCCTTCTTATTCATTGCATTAAAACATAGCCAACAAGGTCTTTAAAATCCATATTCATTGTTTAACCTCTTTGAACCATGCAAATATGTAGGTGGGTAAGTCAAAGTAAGTGACAAAATCATTTTCATTAACAATCTTACAAACAAGTTGATCGCACATAATTTCCAAAGCCATAAACAAAGTCTAAATCATCAAATTAAGGATCAAGCATGACCCCTCAATTTAATATCATTCCCGTTCATCCCACACAGTTCAAAATCATAAGTATGACATAACTGTTTCATAAATAACCATAAAAAAAATTATTTAAGTAACCAACCAAGTCAAAACGTTTAAAAAATGTCAGAACCACATCAAAATCAGGCATTTATAATCAATCAATGCCATTAAAAAATTATAAATTCAAGGTAAAGAGCTACAACATCCTTAGGATCCTAGATGAGAACCTCCTAGATCTCTTGTCTTGACTTGACAAGGGTGATTTGGGAGAGAGAATTTTTTGTTATTATACTGTGAAAGCTAATAAAAATAGGTTGATATAGTGTTTATAGGTCATTTATACGTGAAATGACTTTAATTCCCCTCCTCCCAAGTGAACAAAATAAAAAATTTCTAAATTTTAAGCATCAGCTTATCGCGGACGGTGAACTCCATTATAAGCTCCGCGCTGTGCTTGTATCACAGACTGTTACTACCTTTTCACTAATATGCACACAATTTTTAGCTCTGGTATTGGATTATGGAGAAATTGGATGCGTTGGAAAGAGGAAACTTTTATCTATAATTTTTTTGATCTTGATTCCCAAAACTCAACAAATTCCATAAGTTATACACATTCAAACTTTACCCATGTAGAATGAAATTTCAAAATTTGGTCATTAATGAAAGATTCCCCCCTTCAAAAGTTCTTTTAAAATAAAGAAAATTATCATTATACTCATATTTATGTAGTAATAATTGGATTCAAGTTTATACACATAGAAATAATGGTTTCAATTCTAGCCAAAAATTCAGGATGTTACATTACCTCTCCCTTAGAAGTTTTAGAAGTATGTAACAAAGTATGTAAGTTCACATTAAGAATTTTCCATCAATAAGATACGTTTATGAATCAAAATAAAATGGGGTCCATGGCATCACCAAGTAAATTATGTAAGCATGAACTACAAGATAACGAGGCTAAGGTCATACAAGAGGTAAAACACCCAAAAATCCTCGCCCCATGTGGGAAAATCAAAACAATGGAAATTTTATGTTGGTCCACATCGCGGACCTTATCGCAGAATACACTACATCCTGAGGCTATCGCGAAGGCTTATTGCCTTCGTGACCCAAACCTACTCCGAACCCCATCTGAAAATTCCAAAACTCTTTTGGGCCATCTTGTTTACATCCCAAAATATGATAAAAAAAATTAATATTTCAAGAATGGTAAGGGCAAAATAAAATACCCAAAATTTCAGAATGTTACATTAGATTAATATTTTATTTGTAAACTCCTAGTTAGGATAATGTTACAAGTTCTTCTTGAACCTGAACCATGTATCATATAGTAGTTCACATTCTTGACCAAAGTTTGTGATTTCATCTCTAAGTTATTGCATACTGGATGTATGAAAATATTTATCAAGGAAATCTTTCGTTAATTCCACGCAAGATGTATTAGAGAACTCATGCATTTCATTAAACCATAGCACTACTTTACACATATAAGTAAATAAGGAACAACCTCAAATAGATTGACTCTTATAGAATATTAGCAATTTCAAACAAGGGGCAAGCATCTATCAAATTTTACAAATGAATTTTCACATCTTCATGATGTTTTTCATAATAGTCCCTTCATTTAGAGAAAGTAAAGCATTATACTTGTGACGTGGAAGACAACATTGCCTATCACTAGTGGTATGTAGATTCCACATGCCCTTTTGACATCTCCTAGATGATCTTTGTCTTTGAGATGCCCATTCTCATGTTTTCCTATTGGCAAAGGTCATGCTCCTTTTGTATTTGTAGCTTCAATCTTTTGTATTTTGCTTTTTTAGGCTCTTTTGATCACTTATTACCTTTTACGATAAAAGTCAACGAAAACAACATTAAAAATAACTTAAAATAACATTTAGGACTTTCCATTTTTAAGTAAATTATGTTACAAATTTCTGACTTATCAAAAGAGAAGATCAATATGAAGTGCTACAACTACAATAATCTAGAGAATTTTCCTCATCACTGTTTTAAGATATAAATGGTGGCAAACATATTCTAAGTGCTACTTATATTTCTTGTACTTGTTATTAATTGAATCTTATCCTATATGGATTACAAACATAAAATCCACTAATTTTATGAGTCGTGATTGTAACACCTTGAATTCCTGAATTAAGATTTGAATTCTTATTCAAATGCCTATTAAATCAAATCGAATACTTTCCTAGAGTGAGAAGTAATTTGGACATGAGTTTATGTCATAAGAACTTCTAGGTCAAAGTTAATTTTAAAGTTTCTTTATAGATCGAGTTTTCATGTATGATTTTACTAGGATCACCTTTAAATGATCATAATACACAAAATATGAAAAGTTTTGTATCTCAAAGCAATACAATTAACGTTCGTTGAGGATTTTTTCAACTCCACCAACCTCTTGTTAATCCAACCCTAAACCAAGATATTATCACTATTTTAGAGAAGTATATCAATCTATCTGATATGACGACCCATACGATTAATCCTTATTTATTAGGGTATCACATCTTGTATTCTCGTCTAAAGAGTAGACAAAAAATCATTAAAGTGAAATAAAAAACTGTGTGGTCATAGAAGTAACCAATGACCCTTTGAAGAATCAATGAGCCATATTTTGGGCCATCTTATGAATTTTGGAGAACCCCCATGAGCCATCAGTAGCAATGACTATCCATACCATATTTTCAATTATAATTTTTAAAAGGCAATATAGTTATTTCCTATTATTTAACCCTATAAACAATGCTATTTTGGCTATCCAAATGGTGAATACATAAGTTTAACATGCTCCTAGTCTCACGTTCCCCTCAAAGTTGCATAAATGCTTAGGAAAAAATCAACAACCCGATATTAAAGCCTCTTCAATCAAGAAACTAGGTTTCTACATTTTCTAGCTCCAACGATTGAGTCATAGCAAGGATTTCACCTCCAAGTATATGATATTTCATCAATGTGTATCCTTTTGCACATTGAGTCTTTAAAAATACTTAGTTTCTTAATTAATCCAAAATTTATAAAATGAGGTTTTAGTTAAAGGCATGTTTCTCTTTGTATTTCAATTTCTCATAATTAATAGTCTATATATGTATATATATATTTTCTTACGAAATTAAGTACCTTCGTAGACTTAATATTCTATGGCTCCCTAGTTTATCAGTATTCAACATTTTGATACTTGTATGTTATGAAATTCTTACTCTATTAATGAATAATTTTATTCTTAAAATGCGGTAGACTATGATACCAGTGACTGAGCATTCCCTGAATAGTTAGTTCTATACTCCATCTTATAATTTCACAGATTTTAGAGTGCCTTTATTCAAACCTTTTAACATTGAATCTCACAACATTATTATTATACAACAATTCAGTATGTTTGTTAAAAATTCAGTTGGGAGTTGTATTTATCACTAAGGTGATGTAGGAATGAAGACTCACCCATCAGTTAAGCTGAGAAAATTAGTAGAAGTCCCTATGTAACAAAATTACATTGGCACCATTGGTTCTAAGGGGTTACTTATAGATTAGGCTAACACCTTAGTCCCTTTTAAAAGTCAGTTTAGTGGAATTATGTCAGACTTTATTCATACCTTTGGTTAGGGACAAAGCACCCTTTAAGGTGGGGTTACCAGTTGGACCCTATTTTAATCAAATGGTTCATGGCAGATAATAGTATCTCCCATAGTTCAGACTTAGCCTTTGTATGACTTTAAATTCAGTCTAATCAACTGTTATTTTTATTAGTTTAATGCTAATTTTCTTGGATCATTGGGTAAACTTATACTAATCAGTTCCATGTTAAATTATTCCTCATATATTAAACATATTTATTTATATATATATATATATATATATATTATAGGGTATATCTTACATGTTTAGAATATTTAAATTACTGATTACATATTCTTTTACACTACATTGTTTTATAATATATGCTCAAATTATTAATATCTACCTCGCAATTTGCATGATCCTTTCCTCATCAAAGCATCAGTGTGTGGTGGGTCCTCATCTTCAAAGGAAGAGATTTATTATCATTTCCTTATTCAATTTTTTAGATAGTTAGAGTTCGCATGGCTAGTTCTAGAAACTCATCATTTTTAGAGGCTTTAAAACAGACAGTTAGATATGTTTTTAGCTTTATGATATTGGTAGACTTAAACCCATTGTATTATTCATTATTACTATTTTATTAGATTCCAAATTCAGTTATTCATTCTTATAGTAGAAATATAGCATATGCTAGACCATGGATTAGCTTGATGTCACTATTGATGCTAAGTACCATTTTTCAACAAGGGTGTAGTCTCGAATCATGATGATAACATTTGTGGACTTTTGTCAAGCTTCACCTAGATAAAGGTATATAATGAAAGATTTAAAGTCAAAGGACTATACAGTTGAAAAGTGGATTTGCATGATGGCCAATCTTTGATGATGCATAACATAGTTAGGTTCTAAATATTTAATTAAACTTAGTATCCGTGTCTGTTCTTTTAGATGTTAGTTTCAATTTATATTTTTGTCGCAAGGGAGTTAGAATTTTTTTAGACAATATGTTTTTATAGTTTTGAACTTTGTTATGATAATTTAATCATTTTTATTGTAATCTTCAAATTTATGTCTATCATGTTGATTGTTGTAATTGCATATTAGTCTAGTAACAATGATATTGAAATTATAATGTGGCATGTGGGAGTAGGTTACATATGGAAAGACTGAAACAAAATATTGGTAAAAAATGAATTTTAGGTTCTTGATGTATGAGCCCATGCTAACACATTTGAAGCTTTGAACTCTAAATAATTGTAAAGTCTTGAGCAACTGCAGTTGTTTTTTATTATTTTACTTTGATTTGGTAGAAAAATTAGAGGAGAGGGGGAACCATAAATTAAGTAAGCTAAAAGCATAAAATCGGAAGAAAATAAAGAGCTAAGTGTGACTGACAGCGTCAATGACACGTCGTCAGCCTGGTGATAGGCCGTCACGGATGCCGTCAACCTTAATAGAAGATGTAAATCTGCAAGAAGTTTTTGTGATGGCAATCATGACACACCATCAAGATGATGATAGGGCGTCACCATCGTCTTCAACATTAGGCAACAGTAGATGAATTTGTAGAGAAGTTGACAACGTCCGTGACAGGCCATCAAGATCATGATAGGCCATTACGGGCGCCGTCATCTAATCTTTTAAAAGTCCACAACTTTAATTTTATTTCCTTATTGAGGGTTAACTATTTAAAACCTTATTTTAGGGTTTTTAGGGTGATTTTTATCAATCATCCATTGACATATTGACAATATACGACTTTTCACTCTCTCTCCCTCTAAACCAATATTTTAGTATTTGCTTTGTGATTCAATTACAAGTTCACTTTTGATTTTCTTTATTGTAAGTTAATATTCTCATTTATGGATTCTATTTGTGTGCTTATTTCTTGCATCAGTGGTGGCTGAACACCCATAACTTGGATTACAAGATCTGGGGTTAGGCCATGATAAGGTGGTAATTAATTACTCAAAGTTTAATAGGTGTTAGGTTTTATTGGTAATTTTGAGATTAGAATTTATGTCTTTTTGTTACAAACAATAGGTATACCACCTTTGGTTTGCTTGATAAAGAAATCATAAATAGTAGGAAGTGAATTATCAACAGGGACTCGACAAGGCTTCGTTTAATAATCAGTGTTGTAACAAGGTTGATTAACCTGATGTCAAATATGGGTAGTGACTTGCGATTCCCTAAGTCTGAGAGAATTAGGAAATTAGATGCTCGAATAGGTTGAGAGACATTTGATCATATCATTGATAAAGATAACTTGTCCTCCTAACCACCGTGACAACCTTGAGTTAATAGTATCATCTATCATGTTCCGTAAGCCCTAGTGAACATAATCCTAGTTATCTCATAAAATATTGGTTACAAATATTAAAATTAAAGTGATAAACAATTATCCACAAAACTTAAACCCCCATTTAAGGAAATAGTAAATTATTAGTAAATTGTATAGTAAATAGCTTGAGTTCACACCTTATTCCCTATGAGATTCGACCCCAATCTAGTTGGGTTTTATATTGACAATGATCCCTTACACCCATTCAAGAGTATAATTTGAGCGTTATCAAAAATGGCCCCATTCCAGGGAAATACAGTTGTAATCTAAAAGTTAAAGTGCGCTAATTTGTTGTTAGTTAAGTTTCCTCGATTTATGTTTATTTGTTTTTTTTACCTATTATAGGTACTGTGTTGTTTACTTCAAAATCAAGAAGCTCTCGAGAATAGTTATTACCAATCAATCCAGAATCTCAGTTGATAGGGTGAATGGCTAAACAATAGGAGGCGGTTAGGCTAGCTGTTTTTGCCAGGGCTCAACTAAATGTAAAAAATTTAGGTTAACAAGTATTTCACCAGAACCCTGATAATGAAGAGTTGGGTGATGAGGAACTGATGTATCCTCAAAACCCAAGGCGAGCTGAGAAAATTGCTGCACCAGTGCAGCGAAATGTCAATAGAAACTGTCCCATCCAAGGAAGGTATGGTCAACAGCCTGTTCAATATAAGGCTAATGAAGATGATGAAGGAATAGATGAAGCTGGTGTAATGGGTGCTATCATTCCTCCACTATTGGCACCGGGTGCAAAATTCAGCTTAACAAGCACCATAATCCAACTCCTGAATCTGAAGGGGTTGCTTGGAGTCTTGCCTGGTGATGATCCGAACATGCATTTGGTGAAATTCGTCACCATTTGTAAATCTTTTGAGTCTCCGTGAGTGAGCCATAATATGATAAATTTGAGATTATTTCCATTGTGTATATCTAGAGAGGCAACAATGTGGTTAAACGAGCTAGAGCGCAATTCTATAATAAACTGGAGAAAGTTGAAAGAGGCGTTCCTAGAATGGTTCTTTCCACCCTCCAGGAGGGTAAAACTGAGGGACAAAATTAGTAACTTCAGAAAGCTTCCAACTGAAGCATTGTACGAAACCTAGGAGAGATTTAAGAAGAAGCTAGCTCAATGTTTGAATCATAACATGACGGACTTCAACTTAACTAAGACTTTGTACAGAGCTTTTAACTCTCTGACAAATCCAATAGTATACAACACTACAGGTGGTTCATTCATTGACCTCTCTATTCTGGATGCTTTAGACATGCTGAATTGAATGGCCAAGTAGAGTCGGGCTTGGCACACCAGGGTTTCTGTGGCGGCTAGTTCCACTGTTTTTGGTGGTATGACTTCGAAGCATTGCAGAAAGGATGAGAAGCGAGATTAGGTGAAACAACCCAAGAACCTATCCCGAGATGACACATGGTGCTTGTAACACCCTATATTCAAGTACGTGTATTGATCTTATTTATATGGAATTAATTTTTTTTATTATATGTATAATGGAATTTGCCCGTCGATGGTTCCATGCGAAGGTTATTGAATAAGCTTTCCAATGATATAAATATTCTCAAAAATAGATAGGTTTTGGATATAATCGAGCACATTCAAAACTATAAAATGGTGGCCGGGATATTTGGGAATAATAAATATGCAGGAAAATTTCCTACACACAAACTATTGAGGCCTGCTGAATTTTTGGTTCATCTTCAAACAATCATAACTACCTGAATATAATGAATTGGGAGAGCTTCGACCTAAGAAAAGAAAGATCTTTGAATCTTCTTTCCAATGCAATTAGTTTCATCCTAATCCAAGGTCTGAGTAAAGAGTTATACTCTTTTTACTTCAGCCTATCAAAATAGAATTTTAGGGTCGACTTCAAACGACCATAACTTCTTGTACAGGACGAAATGGGTGGCCTACTTTATATGAAATGAAATCCCTTTGAATTATCCTTACAACGATACCAATTTCACCCAAATCTGAAATTACAGCATAGAATTATGGCCGATCTACTTTAGCTTATCAAAACAGTCCACCAAAGAACAGATTTGACATTATTTAAATTTTGAAACATTTTGGTCACTTCCTATTATATTATGGACTGGAATATGTGTATATATATATGTATATGAGTTCAAAAACTCATTTTAATCATCAATCATTGATGAAGAACAAACCCTAGCCAAATTTGAACTTTAAATTACTTTTGATTCAACCGTAGAAATTCTAAAGTAATCTGATAATTGTGTTTGTCATCTCGAGAGAGCTTCAAATGACACCTATTATTTGTGCCAACAGGATTGCATAATCAATAGGTGAATTCAATGGTATGAATATTGTTTTCCTTTGTTCTTTTCCATATGTATATGTGTGATAGAGGATTATGTCTTGGTTATTATTAAAAGTTGATGGAAATAGGGTTATGGACTATTTTGCATGGTTTGGTTGTATTGAATTGTGGAAGATGGATATGGTAATTGAGTTATGGAAGGTGGATATGGTAATTGAGTTACGGACGGTGGATATGGTTATATACTATTGAATTGATGATTATTTATGTCTATGGCTCAATTTGGTTTAATAGATTGGTTGGAAGGATAAATGAATCCAAACTTGTTATTGAAGGATGTTGTATGAATATGCATGGCATGTGAATGTAATTGGAGTATAAGAGGGTTAAAGTGGCACCCTTTATGTTGTAATTAATGCTTACTACTTAACCACTGGTTTGGTGAATTCAAATAATTGAATTGTGACGTTTGGTTGCTAATACTATATTGCTATATATGTTTATTGAAGACAAGTAATTTGAAAAGACGGGAAGTCCATTTTGGACTAGTATTGAAGGTTGACAGTCAGGTATGTAAAGCATACTCTATACGATATCTTTGGCATGAAAGTGAACAATTATTCTATTAAGAAAGTTTCCAAAGTTATTCAGTAACATGTGATCCATAATGGTTTCGTATGATGTCCTACATTACCAATGAACTTTTTTCCACCCTACAAGATGTCAAGACATTCCAATACTTATTTGTGTTCCAAATCTTACATGTGTATTGCACTAATGAATGTCAGAAGGTATCCGATTACTCAAACAAGATCCATGTGCGATTAATGACTACAAAACATTTCATTGATATACCAATAAGTTCCTACTTCATTGTTATGACATTGATGACTCCAAAATACTTCATTGATGTGCCAATTAGTTCTTACTTCATTGTTATTGCATTGATGGTCTATTTATATGTCTCTTATTGATGTATCATTGTTTCAAAGTATCAAAAATACGGAGGTGACTGAAATAATAATCTCAAATATTAATTGAGCTAAGTGATGGAAGTTCTCTCTTATCGGGTGGTATCCCAGGGGCATAAGCCTATCATGGGTCCATCCCTATTTATGTGTTTATGGGTGGTATCCCAGGGGCATAAGCCTATCATGGGTCTATCCCAGTTGATATGTATTGTAGGCAGTCTAATGGTCACAGTATAGTATAGTAATGATTACGAAAATGATAAGAACAAAGGTAAAGTGATTGAATAAATACAATGTACAGGTTGTCACAAGTTCTAGTATGTGTGGTCCACTCCTATTACGATTTATTCGTCCACTCCTATTATGATTTATTCACTTAGTTTTTATTTCTGTTGAGCTCCTATATCATATGTGATTATCTATAGCTTTACATACTCAGTACATATTTTGTGCTGACGTTCCCCATAGGGGACCTGTATTTCATGCTGCAGGCATAGGTACCTCAGCTCATACACTGCACAAGTAGGAGTCAGGATATCCAGTTGCTTTTGTTAAGCTCCAGTTTGCTTCAGGGATTTTCGTGTCATATCCAATCACTTTTGGTATTGTATAGAAGTTAGTTATATGGCGGAGTGTTTCACGACCTTAGTTAAACTCTGTGTGTTATCTAAAGTCTTTGTAGACCTAATGTACAGTCAAGGTGGTGTTTTGTTAATAGACGTGATGTCTCCAATGGCCAAGTATTATATATACATATATATGTGTGCTCGAGCTTATACAGGTGATTATTTCCTTTGATATGCGACATGATGTTGTCCGAATTTTGCATTGTCATAGAGGTATGCATGGGAAGTATAAGGTTATGAGCTGGTTCTCCCGGGCCTCCTCGGTTACAGGTGCCAGTCCGCCCCAATAGGATTTGAGGCGTGACAATATTGGTAATAGAGAAGTTCGTCCTAATGAGTCCACAAAGTCGTGTCTACTTAGAGTCTTGTTTATCTGTGTGTCATACACTACATATATAAACAGGAGGCTATGGACATTTAGGAATTGTTTCTTTTTCTTCATGTCTTATATCGTGCAATAGAGCCTATATTGTATATAAAGTCATAGTTGACCACTGAATCCGTTTATTTTTCTTATTATATTTATGATGCCGGTTACCGAAAGCAAGAATACCGGTAAACAAGTAGATATGGCTGCTGGAGAGGGGACTAGTAAGTCACCCACTATACCAACTAATCAAAGTGAGGCTCCAGCTAAGCATGCATTAGAAACTTCTTCCACTTCAGAAGAAATAAGGAGGAGGAGAAGTATATCCCCAGATCCACCTATTAATGATGTTGATTAAGATCTTAGAAATGCAATGAAAATTTTGACTCCTATAGTTGCTGGGAAAGCTCAAGGGCAAGCCATTCCTACCACGGGTCCTAGTGGTACAGATAGTGCGGCTAGCCTTCAAACATAGGATTTTCTTAAGATGGATCCTCCCACTTTTACTGGATCAGATCTTAATGAGGACCTACAGGACTTTATTGATCAAATTCAAAGGGCCTTAGATGTTCTGCATGTAACAAGTAGAGAGACAGTGGAGTTAGTGGCGTATAGATTCAAAGAGGAGGCTATATATTGGAACGAGGACTAAAAATGATCTAGGGGTATTGATGCACCCCCAGCTACTTGGAAAGAGTTCAAAAAGGCATTTCTTGATCATTATCTTCCATTCGAGATTCGTCAGGCCCATGCAGATCAATTTTTAAATCTTCATCAGGGGAATATGAACTTGAGGGAGTACAGTCTCCGATTTAATTCCTTGTCGAGATATGATCCTAATAATATTGCTACTATGGATGACAGAGTTCATCAATATGTGGATAGGCTGGATCCATATCTGGTTAGAGATTGTACTATTGCCGCTTTGAACGAAGATATGGACATAGCAAGGATCCAAGCTTTTGCATAGAAAATGAAAGATCAGAGGCAAAGAAGAAGAACACAAGAATTAGAAAGAGTATATTCCAAGAGGCCTAGATTTATAGGGCAGTTCATGGCATCTTAAGGAGGGTTCAGACCATAGTTTTCTGCTAGACCACCTAGGCCATTATCCTGTTATTCTGTAGCTAGTGCCCCACCACAGTTCCAAGGGTCCAGAGAAAATTAATTTGGGCACAGAAGTAAGAGTCAGAGTTTGTCGACAGTGGGGTACTAAGGGCAAGGGAATATGAGGCAATCAAGATCTCATCGAGAGCCATGAAATAAAATGTTGCATCCACCCCACATACTCAATACATTCCCAAGTACTGACTCTCATACTCTTTTGTACTATATATTTCCTAATGATATAGGTCAGGTGCTCAATCTAATCAGTGATAGTGATCTTTGAGTACCTTCATCTACATTTTTGTGGTTAGTGAGTCCTTATGCTTTGAGGACCTATGTCTCTAATTTTGTCTTGTTAATAGATGGTTATTTAGTTTCAGTTCAGTATGAGTCAGTTGGTGATCTATCCCAATGGCTCCTCAGTCCTATGTAGTAGAGGCTTTGTCAGACTAGTGTACCAGTGTGTACAGAGGTTTCAGTATTTTTTTGTACAGGAAAGTATTACTTTATGTTTTAGTATCTTCATGAAATAGTTATTCCTCTTTATCTTAGCATGATTTGTACTATAATGAGTTCTGAAAGTGATATGAGGCTTAGAGGGTTAGCTTGAGGCCACGTGTGGCCTTGACCACCATGTGACGTCTCGAGATAGGTTCTTGGGGCGTTGCAAGCTTGGTATTAGATCCTAAGGTTCAAGGAGTCCTAAGGAGTCCAAAAATCCATGTTACTTAGAGTATTGATCATCGGTGTGTAGCGTTCCACATCTATGAGCAAAAGGCTATGGGATGTTTTAGGAAAAGAAGTTTTTTTCTTTCAAGAATCTATAGTTCCTATGACTATTTCTCTTTGCGGTTAATTTATGCTCTCTTATGATAGAAAATGCCTCCTCGTAGAGATCGCAGAAGTAATGAATGACCTCAACTCGTTGATCCTTTAGTTGAGATGGTGTCCCATGCTTAATTCGGGGCAGCTTTCCAAGTGCTAGCCCAAGCGGTCACTGCCAACGCTCAACCCAACACCCAGGCTACTGCTCCACCTCTACAACAGAATAATTCTGCTCAAACTTGGGTTTGTGACTTTATGCGAATGAATCCACCTGAGTTCTTTAGGTCAAAATTAGGTGAAGACTCACAAATATACTTTGATAAAGTGAGAAACATCACTCAGATTATGCACGTGACTGAGGAGGAGAGTGTTGAATTGGCTTCCTACCAAATAAAAAATATTATATATGATTGGGTGGAGATGTGGAGGAAAAGTAGAGGGGATAATGATGATCCTGTGACTTGTCAATTATTCCAAGATGCCTTCTTAGATAGGTTCTTTCCCCCTGAGATAAGCAAAATTAGAAGAATTTATAAACTTAAGACAGGGCCCCATGATAGTTAAGGAGTATTGCCATAAGTTTAATCAGCTATCTAAGTATGCTCCTAGTATGATGGCTGATTCTAGAACTAGTATGAGAAAGTTCTTGGCTAGTGTATCTAGTTATATTGTGAAAGAGTGTAGATCCACTATGCTTAATGAGACATGGACCTTTCATGACTAATGGTTTACGCTCAGCAGATTAAAGCAGACAAAGTGAAGAAGAGAAAGAGTGTGTTAGAGGGAATAAGAGAGTTAGATCAGAGTAGCAGCGGTATAGTCAAGATAGATTTTTTGGAGGGATCCGCCCTCAGTTCCAGAGTCTTTCACTTGTGCCAGTGCCTTCATCAGCCAGTACTCCTACATTCAAAATTAGGCTGAAGTAGGGTAATAGGCCTACTATGTCTAGGTCCCAAGATAGTGTGAGTAACAGACCTCTTCCTTCCCCATGTTTGAAGTGTGGTAGAGACCATCTCGGTAAGTGTTTAGTCAGTCAGAGGAGTTGTTTTGGTTATGGTAAGTTGGACCACATGTTTAGGGATTGCCCTTATGCTAGATAGGGGAGCCACGATGTTCGTCCCCAGAGTTAGGCTGTTAGTGCTTCAGCCCCTATAGTTCGTCCTGCTTCTCTTTAAGGTGCCTCATCTAGTACTATAGGTGGTCAGTGCCAGAATCACCTTTATGCTATACCACCCCTCCAGGAGTAGGAGGATTCACTAGATATTGTTACTAGTACTCTCTGTATATTTTATTTTGATGTGTATGTGTTGCTTGACCCTGGGTCATGTGTTTATTATGTGACTCCGTTGATGGCTGTGAATTTTGAAATCAGTGCTGAAATAATTTTTGAGCCTTTCTAGTCTCTACACTAATCGATGAATCTGTTGTTGATAAGCAAGTATATAAGAAGTGTTCTATCATTGTTCTTACTAGAGTTATGTTTGCAGGTTTGATTGAGCTAGACATGGTTGATTTTCACACTATTCTGGGTATGGATTGGCTTCACTCTTACTATGTGTCTATAGATTGTCTTACCCATATAGTCAAGTTTCAATTTCCCAATGAGCCAGTGTTTGAGTGGTCTGGAAATTCTGTATCTCCCAAAAGTTATTTCATATCCTATCTTTAAGCTGGGAAATTGATATCCAAGGGTTATATCTATCATTTAGTCCAAGTTAAGCATACTAAGTCTGAGACTCCAACTATTCAGTCTCTTAGTGTTGTTAATAAGTTCCTACTATTTTCGCGAAGGATCTCCCAGGGGTACCTCCCAATAGAGAGATAGAATTTGGAATTTATTTTCTCCCTGATACATAGCCAATTTCTATTTCTCTGTATCATATGGCCCCTGCAAAACATAAGAAGTTGAAAAAGCATCTCAAAGATCTTCTTGATAAGGGTATTATAAGGCCTAGTGTGTCTCCCTATGGTGCACCCATTATTTTCGTGTGAAAGAAAGACGGTTCATTGTGCATGTGCATTGACTATCGTCAGCTTAACAAGGTCGCAGTCATGAACAAGTACCCTCTTCCTAAAATTGATGACCTATTTGATTAGGTGCAAGGTGCCAGCTACTTCTCAAAAAAAGATTTGAGATCCGATTTTCACTAAAATAAAGTCAGAGAGTGTAATATTCCAAAGATGGCTTTTCGTACTTGATATGGTTATTTTAATTTCTTTGTCATTTTCTTCGGGCTAACAAATGCCCCAACAGCTTTTATGGACCTCATGAATCGGGTGTTTAGACCATACCTAGATATGTTCGTTATTGTGTTTATAGATGATATCCTTGTATATTCCCATAGTGAAAATGGCCATGCAGATCATCTTCGAATTGTCTTACAGACCCTTAGGGATCAGAAATTATTTGCAAAATTTAGCATGTGTGAATTCTGTCTAAGCTCATTTGCTTTTCTGGGTTATATAATTTCTTCTGATGGTAGTCGGTTGACCCTCAAAAGGTAGAACCTGTGAAGAATTGTCCTAGACTTATTTCCCAATTTTATATTTGGATTTTCTTGGGTCTATCTAGCTACTACCATTTTTTTGTCAAATATTTCTCTTCTATTACTGCTCCTTTGACCTTGTTGACCCAAAAGAAGGTTAAATTCTAGTGGTCAGACTTTTGCAAGAAGAGTTTTTAAGAGTTGAATACTCGACTCACTTCAGCCCCTGTGATGACCCTACCTAATGGTGTAGATCATTTTGTGTTATATTGTGATGCTTCCAGAGTTGGTTTGGGTTGCGTATAGATGCAGAAAGGTAAGGTTAGAGCCTATGACTCCAGGTAGTTCAAACCTCATGAAAAGAATTATCTGACCTATGACTTTGAGTTTGCTGCAGTGATTTTTTCTTTGAAAATCTGGAGACACTATTTGTACGGTGTTCATGTTGATGTCTTTACGGATCATAAGAGTCTGCAGTATGTGTTCACTCAGAAAGAGTTAAATCTTCGATAGAGGCGATAGTTAGAATTACTAAAGGACTATGATATGAGTGTGTTCTATCACCTGGGAAAGGCCAATGTAGTTATAGATACCCTTAGTAGGGTCGTCCATGGGTTGTGTAGCACATATAGAGGAAGATAAGAAGGAGTTAGCCCAGGAAGTGCACCATTTAGCTAGGTTGGGTGTTAGATTGCTCTACTCAATTAAGGGTAATGTTTGGATTCAAAGTATTTCTGAATCTTCCCTACTTTCTAAAGTGAAGGAGAAGCAGGATATGGATTCTCATTTTACTGAATTGAAAGCATCCGTCAAAGTCCAAAAATATAGAGATTTTATCCTAAGGTGGAGATGGTGTATTGATATTTCAGAAAAGATTATGTGTGCCTGATGTTGATGATATGAGGCAGAGAATTATGGCTGAGGTGCATGGCGCGCGGTATTCTATTCATCCTGGTGCTACCAAGATATACCGCAACTTGCAAGAAATTTATTTGTGGAATGGTATGAACAAGGATATAACAAGGTTCGTAGAAAAGTGTACAACGTGCCAGCAGGTAAAGATAGAGAACCAGAGACCCGATGGTGTGATGCAAGAATTTAACATTACTACTTGGAAGTGGGAAGTGGTGAATATGGATTTCGTGATCGGTTTACCTCACTCTCGTCGTCATCATGATTCTATTTGGGTCATTGTAGACAGGTTGACTAAGTCAGTATATTTTCTGCTAGTACATACATCTTTACCGTGGAGGACTACAACATATATTCGGGAGTTAGTCAGATTGCATAGATTTCCGTTTTCTATCATCTCTGATAGAGGTACTCAGTTTACTTTTCAGTTTTGAAGAGCATTTCAAAAGGGTCTTGGCACCTAAGTTTATCTTTGCTCCGCTTTTAATCCGCAGACAGATGGTCAGGCTGAGAGAACTATCTAGACTTTGGAGGATATATTGAGGACATATGTTCTTGATTTCAAAGGAAGTTTGGATAAACATTTTTCATTGATTGAGTTTACTTACAACAATAGTTTTCATGCTAGCATTAGAATGACTCTTTTTTAAACTTTGTATGAGAGGATGTAGATCGCCCATAGGTTGGTTCAAAGTGGGTAAAGCTGCTATGATTGGACCTGATGATGTATTTGAGGTTATGGAGAAAGTTAAGTTAATTGAGAGAGGTTGAAGACAGCCCAGAATCATTAGAAGTCGTACGTAGATGTTAGAAGAAGAGCTCTTGAGTTTGAAGTTGGTAACATAGTGTATTTGAAAATTTCACCCATGAAAAGGGTAAAAAGAATTGTAAACAAAGGGATGCTGAGTTCTAGATATGTTGTCCCTTATAGAGTTTAGAATCGTATTGGGAAAGCAGCTTATGAAGCTTAGTTGCCTGCAGAATTGTCTGCAATCCATCCTTTGTTTCATGTTTCTACGCTCAAGAAGCACTTTGGAGACTCTGTTGTTGTTGATCCGTTAGAAGGTTATGATGTTCAGGATAGCCTTTCGTATGATGAAATCCCGATTGAAATCCTAGATTATCAAATCCGTAGACTGAGGAACAAGGAAGTTCCCCTGGTTAATATTCTGTGGCAAAATCAATTAGTAGAGGGTGTCACTTGGGAATCAGAAGCAGACATGCGAATTAGTTACCCTCATCTTTTCTCCATGAGTTCGGATCAAGCTAAAGGTATTATTACCCTTATTTAGTTTCCTCCTAATCTAATGTATTCAGCTATATGGGTATTCCATCTATGATTCGTGTATTTGGTGAAGTACTCAAAAGTTCATAGTAAAGTGAGCCCTTAGATGTGAGTCGTTCCAACTATACATCCTCATTTTCTAATGTACTTGGCCTATTTGGCAACATTTGAGGACAAATGTGTCCAAGGGTAAGTCATTGTAATACCCCGATCATTTCTTAAGCCTAAATCTATCTTTTGAGTGGGTATGTATGACTTCCAAAGTATTTAATGTTTAAACTATGTTGGACTTCACTAATTTTTAATTTTGAAATGTAAAGCATTGCATAATCTTTCCATCAATACGAATTTCATTAAGATCTGACATCGGATGAGGGATTTATGGCCGTTCTACTGGACGGTTTCGGATCGCCCAGGTTTGATGGTCGACCTGCCAGCCTATCGGTTGCTGGTGGACCGTCAATTACCCCTTCAAGCCAAGATAGTGACTCTTTTTTTAGGCCATCATGTGATTGCCAAGTTGGTGGACTATCAAAAATTTGACAGACCGTCAAGGGGTCCATCAGGTCGAGATAGAATGTCTCGTTTCTGGCCCTCGAGTGACGGACGGCAGGGTAGTCCTCCAGTTTCCTAATGCACCATTACTTCGACCATCACATAGAGGCAGAACATTCCAGTTTTACCACATAAGGGACGGACGATCTGTTGGAATGTCAGGAGTCTAGACGGATTGTCGACCAACTTTCACAGGTCCCGATCAATGAATTTCAACTTTTTCAAAAGGGTATTTTGGTTATTTATGCCCCATAAGGTCCTATATATATCCTAGTAGAGTATATCCTTTCATTTTCTCCTTTCCTCTTTCAAGAAACATCTAGAAATTAGGGTTTCTTCCAAAACCCAAAAATTCAATCTTCTTCCAAGAAATTCAAGAATCTTCCATAGAGATTATAAGTGATCCAAGAATCAAGCTTTCCTAATCAAAGACATCAAGAAATCTAGCTCAAGAATTCTATGAAGAAGTTTATATCAAGTTTCTACATCTCCAAAATTATAATCCAAGGTATGTTACGTTTGAACAAGAACACCCCTTTCGCTCTTGTTCCTAAAGATTTACTTTCAATTACTGATTTACATGATTTTGCAAGTGGATTTACACCCAAATTTCTTTAATTATGATATATGACATTTGAGTTGAATAAGTATGATATTTATAATTATTTCACGATCATGTTGCTTAAATTGAGAATTTATTCCATGAGTTGTATATTGTCATTACGTATTGATAATTTCTAAGCAATTTAAGAAAAGTGTCATAAGTTATGCCTTTCCATGAGAAATTTGACTATTGAATATATATTGATATTTGAGATTAAAAGTCAAGAATGAGTCCTATGATGTTTCCTTGAAGCTTTTGATATTTGAAATGATTTGATAAGCAAAGGTACTTGATGTTGAGAAAGATTGTTTTAATTTTGAGTCGAGTTAGGAATCCACAATTGTTCATGATTTACAGATGTGATATATTTAAGTTTTGGTCTCTATGATAGACCCATGAGTTGATATTGATTAAGGTGGATTTCCTAACGCGTTCTGAGCTGAGTCAGAGAGGAGTATTTAGCACCAAGCGGTAAATGTGATATTTTCCCCAAAACTACGTGCCACCGTAGGGTTAATATTGATGATTGTAGGCCAGAGGCCGAGTATGGGATTGTGATTGTGAAATTGAGGTTGTACTTCTTGGCAAGAGTATGACACCCCCGCCAATGTGGGGTTTTCTCCTTAGGAGGGCAAAATCGTTGGACTCCATGCGGTTCACATAGTATAGTTATGTCGGTTATAAGAAACTCCCACGTCCATAATGATCTAAGTACGATGAGTTACCGAGTCACTCTAAGTCATGAGTCAAAGAGTTTGAGTTGAGTTAAATGATTTATGAGATTTATGAAGCATATGTTATTACTAATGACTTACGGAAAT